>CM057168.1:11182003-11207218 GCA_029962745.1 Echinometra lucunter
TCCCCCTGTCCCCCACCCGATTGACGTCCATGGACTTTTAGGGTTTCGTTTTTTTCTAACTTGCGGAGTCTTGCATATGCATGAGGGACTTACATATACAGCAACTAGCGACGATCGTGACCAATCGTAACTGTTTTAACCGTGGTGTGTTATATGAATTCGTTCATTAAAATACGGGGGAATAGATATTCAAATATACTGAATAATGAATAATATTCGGTTCAATTTTCAATAAAACAGATAGATTTATTAAGGAAGTAAGGAATTTGATGACTAGCTGTATTCATTACTTTGCTGAATAACATAAGTAGATCTATCGTAAAATTTTGCTCTCTCCTTTTTCATTTCAACCTACGCAAAGTGGTTCGCGTGATCAGCTGGTTGATTGTTATTGCACAACACGTCGAACGTTAGGCACACGTGAATAATAAATATTCATAATTCTCTCGAATTGTCTACTCTGATTGGAGTATCGGATTAGAACGGGCGGTTTGGGCGGCTTTTCGTTAAGTACTTTGCATCGAATTATCTACCGATTCGGTAGCGGAAATCAGGGTTCATACACTTATACATTTTCAAAATTCCATGACTTTCCATGACTTTCCAGGGCAAAAAAATGAAAATTTCCATGACTGATCGATCACACGTGATGCAAAACTTACATAAAAAGCATGCTGATTAAGAGTTTGAAAGCGGATCTGAGTGCCATGAATGCAGGGCTGGCCGGAGTGCAAATTTATTAACATGAAAAATATCTTGAATAAATGATTTTCCATGACTTTCAAGAAGAAATTAACAAATTCCCTGACTTTCCCTGACTTTTTGCTTCTGGAAAAAAGAATTTCCAATTCCCTGACTTTCCAGAAATTCCCTGACCCGTATGAACCCTGGGAAATACAATACAAAACAAAAGAAATAAACTACAACAACCACTCAGGTTAGTAAAGGCCATGGTGCTGACAAACCTCCGGCCACGGATCAGAGTTGTCGTGCAATTAGTCTATGTATTCAGGCGCGTTTAGGGAAATAACAGCACCAAGTGCCTTGGCTAAAGACTAGCCTTTGCAATAATCCTACATACCAATGTTTCTATATAGATACAGAAATTACCAGATGGTGGGGAAAGAACGGAGTACAAAAAAAAGGAAATACAAAACTCATAAAAAGTCTTCAAAAGAAAAGTAAAAAAGTTTTATTAATCATCGTTAAACTACAGTCAGTACAGTGTGTGTAGGTAAGACAAGCAGAGAGCACAGAATTTTGTTGACATCCAAATGCAAACACTGATGATCTATTATGAGGTCTCCTGACCGGGGCAAAAAAGCATATTGGGTGATGAATGAATATGGAAAACCATATCAGGACAGCATTACTGTCCCCAGCAAAATTATCCCCCAGAAAAATACTTCCTAATAGGATTACCTGCTAGGACAATTATATACCCCCTCCAAAGTTTTCCCCAATAAGAAAATATCTTCCATTCCACTCCTCCAAAAAAGTTGTCCTCTAGAACAATGAGCCCGAAGTCAATTGTCTTGGGGGTAATTGATTGGGGGAGGCAGGATTGTCTGGGATGACCTTCCTTGCAGGGTAAGTGATCGGGGGGGGGGGGGGGGCTGTCTCGGGGTGATTGTCCTCAAGGGTAATTGTCAAGGGGGTAATTGTCCTGGAACCCTAAAACCAATTTCAGAAGAAAAAATGCAACTCGTAATAAAAAATACTGTTGTGGTGAATCATCCAAATAGGGTCAGGGTTAGTTAAAATAGTGTGCATAAATTCAAATACATGTACATTAATAAACCCGTCTCCTGTGAACAAAATGTTTTCATTTAGTGGATGCCAAAGACATCCAATACTTTAATTGATAAAAGATGAAGAAATGTAACCAATGACATACTTTAAAACTCCCAAATCTTTTGTGACAACTGGACTAAGGCTACAGAAATAATGACTGTAACTATGTTGAAAAGGTGTTTGTTACTGCAAAATCGGAAATAGCATTGAACACGGACATACTGAAGCTTTTCGTCATGTTCATTCTTGTGATTTTACTCTGAAGAGTGCATGCCAAAAAGCTTCAGTATGTAACTATGTTGATACACCCACCACAATAACAATCATAGCAAATTAAAAAAAAAGTGATTCCCTTTCAAATACATTCAATTTAAGGAAAGTGGGATTGACCTTTGTGGCTTTGTGTCCTCCATTTGTCCAAACTTGGACAGGAGGAACTTCTGATGTCCATTTCAAAAATCCTTATTTCTTTGAGACTGCTGGACCAAAGTCAGACGGGGTCTTCATCGACTGGCAGAGAAAGAGCTTATAGTTTCATAACCTCCAATGACTTTTCATACTGCAAAAGGATTTGTTTCATAATCGATAATTATATGCCAACTGTGGACATAGTCTAACTTTACTCTTTACTGGCGTTAGCGGGACGTATAACAATGGGATTTATTCCATCAGGCGTAAACAATACTGCGTTAGCGGGACATGGCGTTTGCGGAGAACAAAAGAATGTCCTCCCAACGCCAGTATTATTGATCTATACATCCATATAATAATTTTTTTTGGGGGGGGGGGTGTAGTCAAAAGCATCTCTGTATCTTTGTAACATAACCAAGAATATGTCCATGGTGGCCTTGCCTGAATTGCAAATTCATCTGGGTAGCATTCTGATTTGATGAAAAAAAAAAAGAAGAAAAAAAAGGAGTTACAAAAGTACAAAAGGCCTGCTGCACCCGAGTCTTCTTCTGGGCCAGGTATAAACAAATGAAATCCAGTCCACTAAGATTGCTTGGACCGTCATATATCATTAGAATCAAATAATTTGTATGAAGTAAAAAAAAGTTAAAATAAATCCACTTATATTGCTTGGTCTGCCATATTTAGAATCAAGCCTTGTGTACAAGGTAGAAAACTGTCATTGGGACAATATTACAATGCTCCCCCTTGGCACCCTTGGGAATGATGCATTCATAGTCTACTTCCTGAAAGAATAAATGTGACTGGGCACCACAAAACCACCAAAAAGTTGCACTGTCTGGTTTTCAGTTGTGGCTCATCAACAGTGTTTTTGTTCAGAATGGTCATTTTCTGAAAGAGTATACTTTTTTCTATGAACTGTAAAAAGTTGGATGCACCAATCAATCCTAAAGTGCTATTTTTGACAGTTTTCATTCTCATTTTTGTCTTTTTCAGACTACATTCTTCTTTCTGAAGACCCAGAATATTTCTCTCACTTTGTTCTTCCCTAAATCTAAGATAGGGTAAGCTCTTGCATTGATACTTGTCCATAACAATGAACAGGATGTGCTTAATTAGTAAACCAATTTGGGGGTTATTTTGATGACTCGCTTTCATGAAAATTCTAATTCTAATCTTCTTTTTGTCACCTTTGCACAATAGTCAGAGTGCTTCAATAGACTGGTAAACTTTAATCCCTTATTTCTCAAAAGTAACATTTTATGGTAGTCAACATGCATTCTTCGCTTTGTAAAGTGGGTTAGGATCATCCAGTGGTAAAGAGTTATAATTTTAAAGCTGAGAATCAACTCTTTCAGAATCGATCTTTAACTAAAAATTCATTTCTGGCATCTTTTTGGTGATTTAGCGGTGCCTGGTCACAAATTATACTAAGTTTGGTGACAATTTAACAACAGTTATAACAAAGCAAGTAAAAAAATTGTCTATAGTGTACCTATGTGATGATGTCATGATCTTTTGTCATAGCACAGTGATGGTTCCAAACAAGAAATCCTTGCGCCAGGCATAAAATTAGTGGGTTGAAGCCAGGGACTTGTATTGTTACCAAGCATTGCCATCCAAGATACTCTGGCTACTGTATGAGCTGAAATTTTCGCGGTGGTTTTATTTTCGCGAATTTCGCGCATCACTCACCTATCGCGAATTTAACAACACACAAAAATATCCACGCGTACATGTGCTTCTCGGATCGGCGTCATCGGCACATTGTTGCCATTGCCATGCAAGTGCATGCCGAAAGTGCAGCTGTCCATCTCCGTGTGTAGTATGAAATACTAGTAACACAACGAGAAATGTCACTCACCACAAGTTAGCTCCGCACATGGTCACCTCAAAAACCCCTATAAGAAGCCTATTTCTGCTACCAAAAATGCAGAATCGGTGCCATTTTTCCAAAGCGTACAGGGCTTTAGTGGGGTGGTAAGAAAGAGAGTCACCGAAAACGCGCTATAAATCAAGAAATCAGGGGTTTTATGACGGCTTTTTTTGTTTATCGCAAGCTACGAGTGTGATGGTACTGGCAAAAAATAATCAAAAAACAAATCCTCCGGATCTGCCGATATGGCTCTTTCATGTACAAATAAGTTTACTGCAGGTCTTGCTCTTGTGCTCGCGAAATTAACAACTCGCGAAAATGTCTGTGAGCCTGTGATTCGCGAAAATATTGGCGTATACATTACTTGAAACTGTTTAGAACCAGTTTCCATAGGGATGAATTGCTGCGACATCACACTTCAGTACTCTGTTAACAATTGGACACTAGGACTCCACCAGGCAGAGTGCTTCTTCGGCTTTTGATGATCTCTGCCAAATTTGATCTATTCCCACATGCACAATTTTCGAGAAATAGTAAAAACTGTGACTTTTACTTACCCCATTATACATTACATGTACAACTATGTAATGACCAAACAGAAATTTAACCAAGTTGAATGGCCAGTGGGCAGATTATGTCCAGTTACCATTTGCCACCAAAAATTTTTTTCGTGAAATTTCTTTTTTATGACAACTGATAACAAAATAAGCTTTAATAAATCCCAGGACAGCAACATAAACCTCCAACATCGTCAAAATGCATTTCACGTTTTGTGTATGCAACACGCATAAAAAAATGCTGTCTTAGCACAGGGCAGAATGAACCCATTATCTAGCTATTCTTCCCACAATTCATACTTACTCAAAGGAAAATCAAGAAATGGAATATTACATGATCATGCCAATGCATCTTTGATGCAAGGTGCATATGGTGAGAGAAAGACTATAATTGACTAGTTTCTTGCCCATTTTTTCAACCAAAACTGTACATAAGTTTAAACTTATTTGAAAGATGGTAGCACGAATCTACAATTCCTAATTTTTTTCAGGTTGATTTCAAATTGTAGCAAGCTTAACCTGGAAACTTAGGCAATGATGTTGTTGTTACTGTCGTAACAGTGAAAAAAGTGTTCCCTTTTTCTTGCTTCAGCTACACAGGTGAGTAAAAAACCACAGACATATTACTTTTACACTCTCATGGTCATTACAATAAAGACTAAATCAATATGACACACATGTAGAAAAGGCATAGGCTTCCTGTAGTTCAAGCCCTCATGTTCTGAAGGGCTTCTGAGTAAAACCATTGTCATTCAAACTCTCAGTGGTGAAAAGTTCCTCCATACGTGTTGACCAGCATACAAAATACAATCAAGAGAGAAGAATCAGTAAGTGCGTCCTGTCTGTCCAAAAGTCCCACCTCCATACTGCCCCTGGTTAGAAGATGCATGTTGCCTCTGACTGACAGCGACACCTGGACCTCTAGGTGTTATACCACCTGGTCTTCTGGGTGATGTACCTCCAGACCTACCACTCTGCTGCTGGATATTTCTCTTTGGCTGTTGCTGACTCAGTGCAGTCTCTCTTATGACCTCCTGGAAAGTTTTCAAATGTTGGCGATGTACTTCTCTGAGATCATCAGCAACTGCAAGTTAACAATCAAAATGTCATTTTCTAAGAACTTAAAGGCTTTGACAAATACTGTTTCATTCTCAAAAAAAAAAAAAAATTGGTGTTCTCAACCAAATACCTAAGGGACTGGGCCTGTTCCTAGAAACCATCATAAGTCAAAGTTCATGGACATCCCATTGAAACACAAGTTAATTCAATTACACCATGGATCTTATGATTACACATATTTCTATGGGTTGTAGTAGTAGTAGTACTGGTAGTAGTAGTAGCAGCAGTACTTATTTCTGTGTAAAAAGCATAAAAAACAAAATATATGGAGGATTGCCCACATTCAGCTAAACCAACATGGGAAAGCTGGTCTTCCGTTGGGTCCGCAACAGATACATAAATAAAGACATAACATAAGCAATGTAGAACAAACATGAGTAAAACAATTAAACACAAGAGCAAATCAATAAATCGGATTATCAACAAGAAAACATACAACATAACAAGATAAGTGAGAAAAACAAAGGAACAAATAATCAAACAAAACTGGAAAATCCCATAAGGGGGCGTAGGGAGGGGGACATGTGCTACAGTTCTACAATCTTAGATTTGAATATATTAATACTAGGGGATGACTTGATATGAGGAGGAAGTGCGTTGTCTAAGAACTTTACAAGGTAATGACGGTTTCTGAGATATGGGCCCTCAATGTATTAGGTCTAATGGAATGATAAAATCTACTTGTCAGCAGGTTGAATATTTTGATTAACTGGTTCAAAGCATTTAAGGTCAAAATATAAATATGAGCTTAGAGGAGATATTGCAAGTTTAGAGGCACTCCTAATAAACATTTTTTTAAAAATTGTGCAGAGACTACTTGCTGCATAGGCTTAATACATGGATCACCAAGTTACCAAAGCCAATGGATAACCCATAGAGGTACAGTGTCTCCTTTAGGAGATGCTTTTGTAGTATCTGTTTGTCCAGAATGCTGGGCATTACACATTATACATGAGCAGAAAGAGAAAAATTAACTGAAAAATTTGAGTCAATTTTCAATACAGCAGAGTGTGGCGTTCTCGAATCAGAGCAATTTAATTGTAACTAATCATTAAACTCTCTAAAACGGCAATGCAGTGAATATTATATAATCACTCTTTCCATGTTAAAATTGGCATTTTTTTTTCAATTTTACAATTATAATTCATTTTGGTTCATGTTATATCCATATTTATTTTTTTCAAACTATGTAAGAGTGGAAAAAAAATAATAGTTGTTGCCAATTTGAGGATTGAAGATGATTACTTTTGACCTCAAGATAGCTCTGTACTTCTATGGGGTAAAGAAGCTGACACTACAACTCTTAAGTAAAATTTTGTTACTTATTGGCCGAAGTACTTATAGATTTGTTCTATCAGTTATATAAACTCCCTATTCCATCTTATAAAAATACACATCAAACGTAGTCTTGTGGAGACTTCTAACGTTTTTCACTTTTACAAGCAAATTCAGGTGACCCGATTCAAGCCTAAACTAGTGTTTGAGGATAGTTCCTGCCGCTCGCAGTCGCCTTTCAATTTGGCGTCACAGAAAAGAATATATCAGTAACAGCTGTGATACTTTAACTCTTCCTGACAAAATAAATGCCATTGTTAGCAATTATTACAACAAAAATGCGTATGCTGAGAGCAAGACTCGAACCCCGGACTCTTGGATTGTAGAACGAGCGCGCAACTCTTTCAGTTGCGAGAGCGATCGACACTGGTGAGGGTTCGCTGATAAATTTATGCCTGGAATTCATATGTACAGTGCCTCGGAAAGCTTATACATATTCGTTTCTATGACGTTCCTATGACGTCAAATTGAAAGGTAACTGCGAGAGGCAAGAACTGACTTACCTAAACCACTGAAAGACCTGTCACATCCTTCAGTCACCACGTTCTGTAAGAAGTAAGCCATGGCACCGAGGGCAATGACCCTCTCTCCTTTCTTCAAGGTATCAAAGTATTCCATGTTGACTTCAAATGGGTTCTTGGGTGCAGGACGGGTACATAGCTTTACTAACTCAGCCAGTATCTGCCATACCTTCACATCTACAAAAGGATAAAGTGATCAAGTTACTGTTAATCTGATAATGTACCAAACGATACCAAAGAAAATCTAGCAGACCATTCAATCTAGCAGAACATTCATTTGAGACAATCTAGCACACCATCCATTTGAGATAATCTAGCACACCATTTGTGTGACACAATCTAGCAGATCATTCATTTGAGACAATAATTCAGAGATGCTTCAGTATTTTGCACATCTGAGTCTTTGGTAGCTTTTTAACAAGATATCATCAAAGCAGTTTTGAGGAATAGTTTTATAGCAGCAAGGTGGCAAGTATGTGAGAAGCCTTTGAGCCATCAACTAAGTACTGCTATCTCAATAACACTACAGGTTATCCTCTGTAAAATGGTGAGTTAACTTACGATACAACATACCAGGGCTATAGCTAAAATCTCAAGGCATTTTCCCTATTAATATTACTTGCGATGCCAGAGAAAATTCACCCATGCCAACTTTCACTCCAAAGTCCCACAAGTTATAGTTTTTCTACTGTCAAGAAACCTGACATATGTCTGTATTACACACACACACACACACTCACACGCACAGCGTCACATCACTCTACTCCCGAGGACAGCTATTGTTCTTCTGTCCTCGGAAGGTTGACGGAAGAAGGCAAAGATCTATTGTTTGACATCTGCGGACCATTTTTCTAAATAATTTTTCTAAAGAATTTTTCTGTTGTTGTTGTTGTTGAATTGAGTTTTTACAGACGTATATCAATCAAATATGATTGTTTACATCTGGGACCGACCTTTTATGTCACCATCCAAAAGATGTGACTCAGACTCAAACCTGGGTCCGCTGAATTAGTTTATAACTTCCACTGTTAGCTGGATTACAGGTGCACGCCACAACGCCTAGTTCACTGTCCTCGCTTACGTAGCTTTGCAAACTCACTCCCACACACACACCCTCACACAAACATGCACATATACAGAAACCATGGAAGAAAAGTGCCCAGATGAACAACAACAAAGCCAACAGAAGAAAGACACTTACCACTCTCACCCCATGATGATGTAGACTTGAGTCGAAGTGGACTATCTTTAGAGAAAGATGGGTTATCAGATAGCTTTACCAGTCTCTCATGATTACTTCTAACCCATACATAGGGACAGTTGTACTTCCCATAGCCAGCTATAAGGAACAATGTAGAGTCTGTATTCTGAACATTAGAAACAAAGAGAAATGTTACAGCAGTATGTGTAGACTCTGAATTTTGAAAATAATGCAACAAATAATGCAAAATTCCATACAGGAACACTGCAAGTTACATCAAAGGCCCTGCTTTTAACGTAAGAAAAATACTTGAAATTAATTTTAGAATTCCCTGTACTAAATTCAACTGATAATAATAAATACATGTAACATAAGGCACACTTCTTTCAAAATTAAATCTGACTGTCAAAAAAGAGCAAGTAGGATCTCTAGGTGTATGCCGATAGGAACAGATAGCAATGGGAAATGACTATTTCTAGTGCATGCATGTCAGGGTTGGTCAGATTCAAGTTCATGTTAGTGCTGCACCCAAACTCTGGAATAGTCTCCCTCCCTCAATAAGCCATGCATCATCAGTTAACCCATTCGTGACAGGAATTATTTAAAGCCTAATTTGATCAGCTTTTATTCTTCAAATTGGCAACACCAACATTTTTATTTTATTGCTACATTTTTCTTATAAAACGTCATGTATCTGCAATGAATATAAACTGACAGAAATTATGATGAGAAGTCAAAAAGTTGCCAATTTGCAGGGGAAAACGGTGATTTTAGACTTTCTATCACATTGCCAATTTAAGGATTTTAATGCTTATTTTCCTTTAAAAAATTTTCAGCATCAAATAACGAATATTGACACAACCAAAATGGTCACAGTTTGTGTAGAATTTTTTGCTCTTTCTGCTCGTGTATTTGGTATGATTTTTAGGGCTCTGCATCAAAAGTTATTAGACCAAACCACAAAATGTGGACCTTCTGTCACGAATGGGTTAACACATGTATATTAAAAAACCTTCTGAAAACTACCTTTTTCAGGACAGTTTTCCACATACAGTGTAGATATAGACACGTTTTGTTGTAAGGTATGTTTGTAGAGCCAGTAGTCTCCCCACAATCCCTCTTACCTATGATTTCATTTATGTTATCACTGGTACTGCTCTCCCTATTTCTACTGTATTGTTATGCACAGTTGAGTATATTCCTATAGAAACTGTGCAATATAACTTTACAATTATTATTATTAGGGAGCTTTAGATACACGACACAGCTCAGACGAGGAGGTATCTTGGCAAAAATGTTGTTGTGCGCATGCACGCGACGGCTCTTTTCCAGTCCATCCTGCATCGTCTGTTTTACACGACGGTTCTGGGGCCAGTTTACCGTCCTCCCCAATACACGACGCAAAACCTTTGTTGACCCTTTTTTATGACGTAACAATGGTTCATATTTGAGCGCATGCGCTTTGTTTGATTACTGCGCGCATACGCGTCCTCCCCAATACGCGATGCAAGACCCTGTTTCATGACGTAACAATGGTTCACATCAGGTTCACATCTGAGCACCCACACTTTGTTTGATTGTACTGCGTCTTCCCCAAATCTAAAGCCTCTTTGCAACACGATGCAAGCAAAGAGGAGAACGTAAGTCAACTCAGCAAGATACCACGTCGTCTGAGCTGCGTCGCGTATCTAAAGCTCCCTTATTATTATCATTAAAAGTCACTGGCTTATCAGCCAGATGTGTTCTTTCGAAACATTATGATGCAAGGTCACATTTCTTTACCAACAACTGGATCAAATCCTCACAATATTCAATGTCAAGGTTGTTTACTCACAATTGGACCAATTTCTCTTTCACTTGGCGAAGCCGGCGGCAAACCAACATCCATGTAGCCAAAGCCACTCAGTCTATCAAGATAAAGAAAAGTAAATTATCATGATATCAGTAAACAGGTAATGTTCAATTATTTCCACTAAATGAGCAAAGACTGACAGATCTATATATATGTAGTTTGGGTCGGTTTGTTTTAAAAAGCAGCTATAATGACAGGCAGTATATTTTCAGTTTTTATACTTTTCAGGCTTGTAGAGGAAAATATGATGAGATTAGTCCATTAGTCAAGAAAGTGTTCTTTTTTCATACTCAGAGCTACCAACCCTAATTGGAAATAAATCCTATTCTTTATTTCTTTTAGTCCTAATTTAAAGCCAAAAATCTAAGTTGGGGCTTGCAAATTGAAAACATACAACACTGTCATTCCATTGGCTTTCTGCATGATATCCTATCTAAATATATTGAGTCTTATTTAATTAGTTGATCCTCACTCTTATACATACAGGCAGGGCCGTATGCAGAAATTTTTTCCTAGGGGGGCAAGACGTGAAATTTTTTTGAAGAAACCCGAAAGCGAGGGAGCGAAGCGACTGAGCTGGTCATGAGGGCGCTTTTACATTTTTATAGGTGAAATTGAAGGATTTGGTGCACACTTTTAGTGAATTTTGTGAAAATTTTCAGTAAAAAATGTAAGTTTTCAAAATTTTTTTTGGGGGGGGACTACCCCCCCTGCCCCCCTGCCCCCTTGCCCCCTACCCCCGCTGCGTACGGCCATGCATACAGGCCAAATTTACTGAGCATTGCGGTATATGCTGATAATATAACATAATAAAAGCATGAGGTAAAATAAAGGTAATAAAGAATTACTGTCAAAACTTTTGAAAATTCCATTTAATGGGAAAAATCCTATTGACTTATATATAAATATATTCCTCCATGAATGTGTCGAGATTTCAAAATTAAAAATATGCCCAAAAGGATGTGATAGCACAATATATAATATGGGCACTTACTTCTGTTGTGTATTTTGTGAGAGCATCAATTCTCTTCTGTGAAAAAAAAAGATAGAGGAATATTAGGGAGGCACAATAAACATCATAAAAGATTCAAAGAGTCTAAAATAGATTGTTAGAATTCTGTATCACAGTAAAGAAATACTAGCTTGTTTAACCCAAACATAATATAAAATAAACATAAACATTCTAATACTTCAACCCTAAAAAATCTGGGGTATTTGGTAGGTTTTGATGATGACCCCCCCCCCCCCCCCCCCATCTTGGCAGTGACAAGAGCAGAATTTGCACAGACCTCAAGAATCATGGAAAACAAGATGAATGCGACTATGTTTCCTATATGCCTTCAGTTATAAACTTCATGGCTCAAACTATCCTTTAGTTAATTGTGATAACACAATAAAAAACCTATAATTAAATGCTGATTGACCTTTTTGAACTTTGACCTTTGAATTCACAACCCCATAACCATGCATACAAACACTTTAAAAATATTGCTAACAGAACTAATAAATCTTCAACTTAATGCATAATGACCTCTGTGAACTTGACCTTTGACCTATTTACCCAAAAAATTTGATAAGATCGTATTTGGCGATGCATGACAGCACCAAGTTTGAAGTTCATAATTCAAATGCTTCGTCAACAAGACTAAAGCCGGAAATTTCAGAATTGACCTTTGAGCTGTGAGTGACCTATGACCTACATACCTTAAAATCTAATCAGATCATCTTCCTGTGATGAAGAGTTCTTTAGCACCAGGTTTGAAGTTAATACTTTGGATGATTCTTCAGATTTAACAAGGCTATGACCTGAAATGGAATTGACCTCAATGACCTCTTACCTTTGACCTACATACCCCACAATCTAATAAGATTGTCTTCCTATGGATACACACTTGCACCGAGTTTGTAGTTAATACCTCAAATGATTCTTGAGATATCATGTAAACAAAAAAGTAAGACAGGTAGACTTACAACCCAAAAAGATATTGTCTCCACCACCAACTTTGGTGGGCGGAGGCATTCTATGTAAATTTTTTTATTTTCATCAAATATTTGCATTTTTATAATAAGTCATGAAAGTCATGGATATAATTTTTTTAGGCAATAAAGTTTTTATATAGCTTAAAATTATTATTACAAAAGAAACAAGCTGAGAGCGACATTTGCAAGACTTGAATGAAAAAAGTTAGGAAGTGGCATTGTTGGGGGTCATGCCCACCCCTCTTCACCGTCTTTTACAGTAAAAGCCTTTTCTATAGACTGATTGTCCAGTACATACAATAAATCTAACAATACAGAAAATGAAATTTAAAGCAAAAGTATTGTCACCTGGAGTATCGCAAACATACTTTGCCATCCTTTCCCACCTTGCATTTTCAGTTCATTGTAACTTGAAACTGAGCCTCAAATCTTTTCAAATATTTCCCCAGTTGTGATCGTCTTGGTTACACTGCTGTCTCTACAGCGTATCACTCAATAAATTGTAAAAGAAAATGAACTCATCAAAATTTATCAAAATTCAAGAGAAAACCTTTTGGGAAAATGAAATTCATGAACGGAAGCCTCTATACAGTACACATCAAGAACAATGCAAATGGACACTTCAATGTCTGATTATCAAAGCAAGGATAAGCTGACTTACTGTTCGAGGGGTAATTCATTAAAATTACCACTGTCTTGTTCACTGAATGTGAATCTGTTCTTTTCAAATGCTGATGGTGGACTTTCTTTGCGAGACTATAAAACATGAAGGAAAAAAACATGACATCACATATAAAATATATGTCTATATACATGTACATGTAACAGACAGTGCAGATGCCAATCATGCAACTTTTAAGAAAATCAAACACCCATCGTTAAAAGTTGTAAACCCTTCCATATCATCGACAGCAAGAATTTATAACAAGAATTCCTATTTTTTGCTGAACAAATATTTATTCCTGTCTTCACTACACAAACCATAAATAGAAAAACATGTTGTGAAGTTGATTCAAAATGAAGATGCTTTTGAAAAGTTGCTTGGACTTGATTTATAGATTTATCTACCCAGGCCCTTTACATGTACCTTTGAAAAGCATTCTATGCAATCATGTTAATTTTCTCCCCATTGCAGCAAAACTGCCAGATTCAACACTTACCACGTCGTCATTTACTATTGTACAGATCATTTCTTCTCTTCCTCTCATGTAAATATCAAAATACTTGAAACCCTGCAAAATAGAAGAGAAAACATTACTCATTTTCAATATATGCATAGTACATGTACATATCTTTTGGTATTTTCACTTCCATAACAATTTCCTACAGGGAAAAATGCTTGAAACCCTGAAAATGGGAGAGAAAAAAGGCACCAATTTTCAATATATGGTATTTTTTTATTTTCAGGGCAACAACTTCTTACAAGGAAAATACTTCAAACTACTTCAAACCCTGCAAAATAGCACTTCTAATGCACTTTAATTGGAAGAGAAAATGGCACTACTTTTCAACATACAGTATCATAGTATTTTGTTATTTTCAAGGCAACAAGTTCTTACAAGGAAAAAATATTTGAAACCCTGAAAACATGGAAGAGAAATATGACACTGATTTTCAACATATTATAGTATTTTGTCATGACCAGGGAAACAAGTTCTTACAAGGTAAAGGTATGTGAGAGATACACACAATCATGAAAGACTTTATGTTTGTACAGGAGAACAACCTAGGTACTCATAGATAACATGTGAAAAAAAATATGGAATTGGAATTATACTCAAACGAGATTGACAGTGTTTCCTATGTGACCTATTGTGTTATTTGTAAATACCATTTTTATTAATTGCATTCCATGTCAGTTCAGTTTAATTATAAGACTCATTTTCAATAAAATTCTTCAATTGATAGAGTCTATAACTTATGGGGTGTTGCAAGAAAGTTGCAATCAATTGCAAATAATTGCTAATTTTGAAACAACCATTCTGATTGGCTCAGGGTCTGCCCTTTTAAGAAGACATGCATGCAACAATGATTTTGATTGGCCAGTGACAATCAGTTGCAACTTGCAATCGATTGCAACTTTCTTGCAACACCCCAATCTTATCCATTTTTTTACCTTCACACATCCCATCTTCAACATCTGCATCAGAAAATGTTGCAGTTTCTTCTTTGTTGCTCTTTCTCTCTCCTGAAACAAACAATGAAAAAAATATTTCCTACTTTAGCCCATTCGTGACAGGAATTATTTAAAGGGGGTACCCAATGTTGAAACAATGTTAGCTCATTTAAAAGAGCATGATTTTATTAGCAGAAAATCATCTTCCTAAAGTTTTTTAAAAAGTCGTGTTGCCAAGGAAACCCCCAAATGCGGTAAGATTTCAGGATATTTTTGACCCCTCAGCTGTGACCCAGTTTCAACTGGGTACCCACTTTTACGTCAAAATGACATCAAAGTGGGTACCTTGTCGCGCACTTCTAGCAAAATGCGCGCAAGGTATAATACATATTGTACAGCCCAGCGCGCAGCACAACTGCAATGCGCGAAGCTGGGTACCCACTTTTACGTCATACCTCATACTAATATGTTTTGGTCAACTCTTGACTTTATATGAGAAAATTAGCCAAAATGCATTGATTTCGACTGAAAATCATCAAATTTTCAATGTTATTCTTCTTAGAATTCTATTCTCGATCATATATAAAAAAAAAAAAAAATTACCATTGTGTAATCACTTTAAAGCCTAATTTGATCAGCTTTTATTCTTCAAATTGGCAACACCAACATTATTTTATTGCTACATTTTTCTTATAAAACGTCATGTATCTGAAATGAATATAAATTGACAGAAATTATGATGAGAAGTCAAAAAGTTGCCAATTTGCAGGGGAAAACAGTGATTTTAAACTTTCTATCACATTGCCAATTTAAGGATTTTAATGCTTATTTTCCTTTAAAAAATTTTCAGCATCTAACAACGAATATTGACGCAACCAAAATGGGCACAGTTTGTGTAGAATTTTTTGCTCTTTCTGCTCATGTATTTGGTATGATTTTTGGGGCTTTGCATCAAAAGATATTAGGACAAACCACAAAATGTGGACCTCTGTCACGAATGGGTTAGTTTGGTACTCCTATTGAAATAAATGACTTGCAGCCCCTAGTATCACAGTCTTGCCTAGTCAACTACATTTTGGGGTCTGTAAATACACATATACATGCAGCTGTATTAGAGGAAAGTTCAAATCAGGGAATTTAAAAAATATTGTGTTTTGGTGGGTTTTTTTGGGGGGGGGGGGGGAAGATGGGGGTGGGGGTAGGGGTCTTGTTTTTAGTTTAGGGGAAGGATAATTATTGTGCATTTGTCGAAACAGAACAGACCTTTAACATACATGTAGATATCTCAGGAATCTTAGGTTGGGTAATTTTGTATTAAAGTGACAAATATCCATGCTGGCTATTTGTACATGTATTTGATGCACATTATTCTCTGAAACCAAAGGCAAATGTACAGTTGTAATAGCTTTATTTTTGTTAAGTGACACCCCCAAGACCCATTTTCAGTTAGATCCAAGTACACTACATCCCTCTAGCACTAGCTTTATAAAATTTAGTCTAACATTAATAGATTAGATAGGTCTAGACTGATCTTGATCTAGACTTGTTAAGAAAGAAATCGGTTAACAGTGACTTTGGCCATCTTATGCTTTTGGCCACCTACAGATTTGCTCTATTCCGCTCAGTGCGTACAGACACACTTGCACACTCGATGTGGGCAGAATGCCCTATCACCATGATCATAATCATAAACCACTACCGTCTGTGTTTCTCAGAGGTGCAAAGCCAAATTGGGAGACTCTCACCTCTCACCCATTGCAGGGACAGTCCCTAATTTACCATGTATATTGGAGACATGCTCATAAAAGGACAACACCAACAACCCATGCAGGGCAGCATTTTTATGATGAGCTTTGTAAATTTCTGCAGCAGTCGACCACTATACTTTGAACTTGATTTGATTTGATTTATTTTCTTCTGCATACATTTGGTAACATAATATACAAAAAAGATACTTATGACAATGAATCACAAATATACAAGTAATATATACAATTATTTTTCTAAAAAAATATAAATGAAAAATTGTCAAATTATTGTAATTCATTAAACATAATTCATTTAACATAAAATCATTTGCGGAAGAAGGATTGCCATTATTAGCAATATGCTTGAAAATATGGCAACCCCAAATAAATATTAAATAGATAAACATATCAAATCAGCAGAATGGATAAAAAATATTTGAAATCCAGACTTGAAAGGATAGTGAAAAGATGTGGATGATGATGAAGATGATGTTGATGTTGATGATGATGATGATGATGATGATGATGATGATGATGAAATGATGATGATGATGATGATGATAAATGATTATGATGATAAGGATGACATTGGTAGTGATTTGAATGGTATAAAAGATGCCGTTGTGAAAGACTGAAGAGTTGACACAGAAATTTTGTTTGAAGATCACAAAAATTCGTGGAAAAATAATTTTTTTGCACTGTAGGATGCTAAAATATCTTAATTCCTTTCCATTCCCAGGGGAGTAGAAACTAGAAAATGTTGAGGGGGGGGGGGGGGGGGGGTTCAGACCTATTTCATGGACAAATTTTCTGTGGTGAGCCCAAATTAGTCGACAGTTATGATGCATTTTCTTATCCCCCCCCCCCTCACACACAAACAAGAAATTACTTTCACACAGCACCACAGATGTAGATCTTCATGATCTTTACTTCAATGGAATGTTTAGCCTTTCTCTAGCCTTAGGCCAGGGACCATGAAGTGGTTCTATTAATTTGGGGAATGAGGCTACATGTATCAGATTTTGAAGAAGCTTTTCTAATTCCTAAGCTCCATACTGTATTGGTGAAATTATGGCCTAATCATGAAATCTGTCACCTCTCTTCCCCTGTGCACACTTGCATTGTGTACAAATTCTACGGGAGTGGAAGTGGAATGCTGTCACCAGCACTGACAAAATACTAGTAAAAGGCAGTGAAGACTGGTAACAAATTTCACGATAATGCCGAAATAAGGCCCAAATTACCAGACTTCACAAGAAATATTGTAGCTGTTCACTGTTAACATTACACACACACACACACACACACACATACTGGCTGATTTCAAGTTTGGTATGCGGTGTTGGTGTTGAGAGCGTGGAAAGGCTCCTAAACCAAGCTCAACGTTACTTACATCCGAGTGTATCGCTTGTGCAGGAGCAATGAGAGGCGCGCATACGTGTTTGAAATACAGTACGGAGGTGCTGCATCACCCCCGTGCGCGCCACGACGTACGAGTGACGTGAGGGACCAATCTTTCGGTGAGCTTATCAATGGTTAGCTGACGTAGTTTAAGAACTTTGCGTTAAGAAAGATCACTAGTAAAGACACAGATCGTAAGTCTTGGAGTTGATTTATGATGAGAATTAAGTCAGAAAAACTTGAAATATTACAAGTAGCTACACAAACCATGTGTAATCCCTGGCTGACAGTAAATCCCCGTTTATCCGAAACCGTCGAATTGAAAACGGTTAGTGGCATGGGCGGTCGTTTACCGGACGGATAAACGTCTGACTACAGCACTAGTTCAGAGGGACAATACCTTATCAATAGCTCAACACCGAGTGACGTCATACGATACGCTAAAGCCAAAAATTCTGACGATGAAATCATTTCCCCTCAGGATTTCTAATAAATCTAATGTACATCTTGTTGGATTCAAATTGCAAAATCATTTGAAGAATCCAAGAGGAAAATTATCACTCTTCTAGGGAAAATATATGGTTTTGATTATTCCAAGTTGTTTTGACTGCGAAATGGGTTTCACCATGAACGTGTGACGAGTGGCCATAGCAAAGAGTGCCACTGCTCCGCGAGGGACAAGTAGCAGTAACATGTAACACCAACACCAACACCGTACTTGAATTCATGAATTTCCCGATCCCTAGGGTAGGGGCTGGTGCTGCCGTGCTGGTGAATGTGGAAATTGCATATAAATCGTCAACATGAACCACGATACTCGGTTCAGCAGACATTCAACACCACCAGCAAACAACACTGACTAGTCTACTGGAAATGCGTCAAAAATGACAAAATCTTGCGGGGTCAACTCAATCCCAATAATCAGGATAATACCAGCATGATTTCAAGTACATGAGGCTGGTGTTGGTTTTCTCACAACACCAACACCAGCCTCCAACACCGTACTTGAAATCCCCCACTCTCTCTCTCTCTCTACTACTACTAGATCTACTAGAATACTAGATTCTTAGTACCCTCCGCTCTCTTTTTTAAGCAACCTTTGTCTTCCCCGCACTCATCCAGAGGCGGAATGTGTATCACATAACATTACCATAACTGAAGATGTGTACACAATGACAATATCAAAAGCTCCCTTACAGCTAATCGTTAATTATCGGAATTTCATCGTACGGGCAATTTAAGAAAAATCGAATTTCTTCTAAAATAAGTAGGCCAACAGCTTTAACTCACCTCAGCGGCCATGCTTCATGAATTTTCTATGGTTTTCTGACTTGATTTACGAATGAAACACTGAGTCTGAGTTTAGTCAACATCAAGTACCAGGGATACGGATAAGTGCCAGGCTTTCCGATTCGATTACCCGATAACAATTTAGCAGCTGCAGGATTAGCATGCACTGCAGGCAAAAACTTCGAGTAGCAAGCATAGACCGGTCCGGATCACGATTTGCCATCGCGCTTAGCTTTACGCGAGGGATCGATCCGAGCCGGCGGCCGGATATCGGCGGAGGAGGAGTTGCAGAGACATAATTAAGAGTGCATTATCAGCTCAGCTCCCGTTTCGCGTTTCATCGAAACAATAAGAAGGTAAGTGATCATCATGAACATTTGATAAATACTCATTACAACTTCCGAGTGCATATTGTGTCCATATTGTGTTCATATTCTGCTTGAAAATACAATCGTTAGTCTTATTAAGATTCAACTGGCCCATTGCTTGGCATGATTGGCATTGCCGCCCATCATGCCCATTGTTGATTGATGTCAGCAAGCCGGCCGGCGACAGCCTTCTTTTGTCCGTTTGTCCCAGCCTTTGCATCGTACTAGCACTGTGACTCGGGGGGGGGGGGGGGGGGGGGGAGGGTTCAAGCTAAAGCGGGTCTAACAGTTAAAAATATAACAAAGTACACAAACAAATTACCAGCCTCCATGCCATGCCCAGGCCATAAATTATAATGCCCACCTTGAAACTGAAAGTTGAAATCAGGCTGGTGTAACTTCAGAGACGCCAAGGTCAAACTCAAAGACCAGCAGTGCATGAGATTTTTTGGCAGGGAACCTCAAGTCTTGAGATCGCCAGGCGTTGTGTTTAATATATTCTATGTGGGGATAGGCTGTGATGTAGGCGTGAGAAAGAGATTTTGGGGGATGAGCAAGAGCCCCCAATGCGGGAGTCTCACGCCTAATGCATGAGACTTGACAATGACATGTCTGTAACTTTAACGTTAGACCGAAAATTGTCTCTAGTTCGTTACTAGTACTACCTGAGTACCTCTTAATCTTATTTGAGTAGGGTCGGCTCTCCTCCCTCATGGATCTCACCAGGGCTTTACACATGGTGGGGCCACCGTGTGTAAATTTTAAAGACACTTTTTGTCACCGTGGGTAGACTCTAAATTTAGAAGGGGAAATGCCACCATGTGTGAATTTAAGCATGAAGGTGTATAATCATGATGATGGCACTTTTTGTATGCATAAAAATTACCCAACCCAAACAAAGCCACGTGTTCCGTTATCTGTAGATCTACCATGCATAAATTTTTCGTCCATACCGAACGTTACGTTTCCACCACGCGTGCAGAAAATCCTGGTGAGAACTTGAGAAGCCTGTCCTCACTTGCTGAACACAGGATATTTGCCACGACCACTCATCATAATGTTGGTGGTTAGACCCATTTTACAGTCAAGACAACTCTGAATTATTGAAATTTTCAAAACCATATATTTCCCATGGAAAATGCTAAAGAGCAATATTTTTCCTCTTGAATTCTTCAAACAAATATTGATATAGGCATATCTACATTGTACAAGTTTATCAGAATTTCTTAGTTAAAAATGACATCATTGTCAGGATTTTTACTGTAAGTACTGTAACACAAATTGCTTGAATAGGTAGGGGTGAAGCTGTGAAGGAGAAGTATTTACAAAAGAATTAAGTTAGGCCTACAATGTACATATATACAGTTGTCTCTCTTTTATTCACCCCAATGTGAACTTTTTCTGCTATGATTTTCTTGCCTTTAAAAGTAAGGGTTTTGTTACTGAACTGAAATTTCTACGCCCGCAACTGTACGTCACATTATAGAGGAAATGGCTGCGCCCATGTCTGGCTAAAAGGCAATTCATCAACTCATGAATATCTTCATTTATATACTGTATCTCCTATTTTTCATAAGGAATATTATACATCATTAGGCAGGAGAACATCTCATCTTGCAGCATACATGTACCTACATGTACACTTTTTCTGTGAGTTAGGGTTTCTTTTAATCTGTGTAGGGAAGTTCATTTAATTCTGGTACCATCCTAGTAGCTCTCCTCTTTACCCTATCAACCTTGTCTGCATCCTCTAGAGTCTGCATCCTCTAGAGTAGAGCATGGTCTACCCCCTCCGACCAGGGTCCCGTTTCATAAAACTCATTATCAGTAACAAGTTGCAATAACTGTTACATGTATAAGCTACTGAAATCATTGCATCTGATTGGCTGAGAGCAAATTTGTTGTAGAAATGCGGCAGTTGTTACTGATAACAAGTTTTATGAATCTGGGCCCTGAACCAGACTGTATCCAGGCTTAAGATCTAACCAAAGGGTTCAAAACTAGTGCCAAAACAAAACCAGATCCTGCAACCCATCTTAATAATTCCTCAATAATTTCACTAAATTAGAGCAACAAGCAACCCTCACTGAGCCCAAAGCCGAGATAACTACAGACCCAGTCAGCATTCATTGACTACACTCTTGTACTCTTCAGCTCAGAACAAGGGGATCACTGGACCTTACAATGTATCTATTGTTTCTGGGCTGAAGAGTGTAAGAGTGTAGTCACTGAATGCTGACTGCCACTGGAACATGACGGGGTCTTACTGTTAGCATTACAGCTCAGAAAATATGAATGGTATCATGATAGGTCTAGACGAATTAGAAGTGCTAAACCAAGAGGTTTCCTTGTGGCAGATTTGCCTTGTGTATTGTGTGTAAAAAATTATGAGTAGCTTGAAGTCTTACAAGTCTAACCTTGTAGAAGTTGCATTTAATGATAGATCTGGGCCCCGTTTCATAAAACTTGTATTGATAACAAGTTGCAATAAGGTACTGAAATCCTTGCATCTGATTGGCTGAGTGCAAATTTGTCATAGAAATGTGGCAGTTGTTACTGATAACAAGTTTTATGAAATGGGGCCCTGGTTAGTAGTGTGAAAAATTAAAGACCCTTTTGTCCTCCCCCCCCCCCCCCCCCCCGCACTACCCCTAGGCTCTAGCCTACAGCCTACATGTAGACATTAGGAAGTCTTGCCTGTTTAATGATAGATGTGGTTAGTGGCTAAAAGAGGAACAAATATCAATTTGCTTGACGCAGGCAGTTATCAACAATGATATTATTAGTATCCTTGTAGTAGTATCTAGGGCATAACCGATATGGAATTTTGCTGCCGATCCAATCCCCGATGTTTTTACATCTGCAAGCCCGATTCCGATACCGATGCAGCACAGAGCGCGGCTAAAGTAGAGATGAGTAATACAATAACAAAAATTTAATCCCGTCTGCTACGCCTGCAATGCAAAACAACATAGGGTCTAAATGTGATTGTAACCGCCAAACATCTGTTGCTTGCATCGGTTCCGCATCGGCTCACCATCAAAATATTTACTGATTCCGATGTTTAGCCGATGCGGCCAAGAATCGGCAGTCACCGATCTCCGATGCGAATATCGGTTAAGCCCTAGTAGTATCATCATCATCATCATTCCTATAATGCTTATCATCCTTTCATTTTTCACACTTCCCAGTTTGTAATGATACCGGAACAGCTCCTACATTGTAAGGCTGAGGACAAAGGTCAGATCATTAAAATTTAGAGGAACATTAATTTATTCTCATCTATTACCCAATGAACACAACACTGGCACCAAGTATGTGGACAATAGACTCCTTGGACTGGCTCTGTGAAGGAGTGGACCCTAAATTTGCCGGGAACGGAGGCCCAGAATGTAATAACTTCTTGAGCATAAAGCAGCGTTTGATTGAGACGGCCATCTTCGTATCGCTGGGTTCATTAGAATGCTGGTATGCTTGGCAGCGGCTTGGAGTGTCAGACCCACAGTTTCAAGTTGAAGCGAGGGATAGAAGTGAACGGTTTGGAAAGCGCTTTCTCCTAGTAATTCTCTGCTTAACATTTGGAGTTGAGATTGGATTCAAGTTTGCTACAAAGACTGTCATATATCTTCTAAATCCGTGTCACATGCTGACAGTAGTACAGGTAAGATTCCTAACCTTAACCCTAACCCAAAGAATTTTACTCTAACCCAAAGACTGCTTCTCAATCCATGCCACATGTTGACAGTACAATAGTACAGGTAACAACCCTAACCCTAACCCAAACCCAAAGACTATCTTTTCAATCCTCGCCAAATGCAGACAGTACAGTAGTACCTGTAAGAATCCAAAAGTTTTTCAAACCCTCGTCCTAAAGGCTAAAAGCATAAATTAAAATTGTATGGAAGGTGGAGGCATAATTGTCTATCACCAGCGGACGAATTGCTGGTTTTCAAATCAAATCGACTGCATACACCTGTACATGTAAATTAAAAACTAAAAGTTTTTGAGTCACTGTGTACTGTTATCCTACTGCACAGTTAATTGTTATTGTGTAATTCCTTTTTTTTTTTCCCACACACAATGGTTTTCTTGAAGAGGAAGTCCTCCCCTTTATTACGTTGTGTTAATATTAGAAACATGAAGGGAGTTTTAGTATCTATCTGAAAGGAAATAAAGGAAGTTACAATTTTTTAAAAGTTGTAAGCAATCAAATACGTATTCCCAAGTCTGTAACATTGCTCTTTCATTCCTCTCAATTGAGGGAGGGCCACATTTTGTCCTAGAGTTCACAATATTTGTTGTGGGGTCCACCCACTTGACCGAAGGCCCGTGAGACCAAAGGCCCGCGAGACCGAAGGGCCGTGAGGCCGACTTTTCTCGTATCGTATTTGCCTTCACCACAAATAATGCGCTATCGGTATATAAAATAATTATGTCTCTTTTAGCATGTTTAGTCCTCGTTTCCGGATGTTCCACACCTTCCATGAAAAACATTCGCTGCCCTTTAATACTTATTAAACTTCCTTCTGGCACAGGAATTAGTCAAAGCGGTGTGATAACATAGATTACAATTTTGCTATTTTCGGCCTCGCGGGCCTTCAGTGAAGTACATGTAGGTTGTCACCATTTCTTGTAATCTATATTTATTAAGTCTTTTTGAAATTCATAACTTATATTTTATTGGTAGTTTTTTTTTTCTTTAAACTATTACCGATCTGCTTCAATCTTTAATTTTTCTAAGCTTCTCAGCTAATCATCGACCTCGCCTTAATCATTGAACATGTTTCTGCAGCCTTCTGCACCCTTCCTTTTCCCAACCATAATCTACTTGTATTGTTCTGTACCTACAGATTTATTTACTTGCTGCCCCACCCAGCAAGTTAGTACGAGTTGTCTTCAGGATGCAGATGGCTTCCTTAAGTTGCCCTTTACTAGCCCTACTCTTGCCTGTAGTCAATACAAGATTGGTAAGCTCTTAATAGGGTGAATTGTCACTTGGTCTAATAATGATTCCACTTTGTCTAATGCCCGTTTGGTCTTATTTCATATGGCCCAGGGCCGGATCCAGAATTTTCACATGTATTTTACCCTAAAATTTTGCTTTAAAAGGCCTCCCACCCCATCGGCCCCTGTGGTCTAATCCCATTTTGTCTACAACCACTTCGTCTAATAACCGTTTGGTCTAATTTGCCATTTAGCCCATTTTCGTCTAATCCCCAGTTAGGCTATGCCCACTTCATCTAATACCCACTTGGTCTAACACCACTTTGTCTATCTGATTAGATGAACTGGTAATAGACCAAATGGTCATTAGACAAAATGAAGACAACTGAGTAGCCAAAGTGGCGATTAGACCATTTGATCATTAGCCAAAATGGCAATTAGCCCAAGTGGGTATTAGACCAAGTGATGATGGGACCAAATGGCAGTTACATGTAGACTAAATTGATAGTAGACAAAATGGGGTTTAGCCATATTGGTGTTAGACGATCTTGGAATTTGACCAACTGGTATTAAACCAAGTGGCTATAAACCCTAAATACATGTACATAGTTATTCCTAGACCAGCCCTTCTCTTGCCTACAGGTAGCAAATGCGTTCATTTCACTTTGACACTGTCTAAGTGTAACAGTGAACTAAATGAAG
>CM057168.1:11207718-11465056 GCA_029962745.1 Echinometra lucunter
AAAGATTGTGACTCATACTGCTTTCACACCTAGGTACGGTCGCTGCGAGCGGTCGCTGCGACCGATGAAATCATAATGTGAAAGCATTTCATCGGTCGCTGCGACCGATCGTTTTGGTCAAAAACGATCGGTCGCTGAGTACGGTCGGTGAGGTACTTCAGCGACCGATCGCGACCGATGCAAGCTAGATGTGAAAGCACATCGTACTCAGCGACCGATCGAAATGCAATGACCCCCATACATGCCTACGCACTATCTCTACTTCCGCTTCCGGCTAGGTCAGCTATACAGCGAGCGATCGCTCTGGGCCTGACCAAATTTTGACGGAGGTGTGAAAGCACGTCCGATCGGTCGCTGGGTACGGTCGCAGCGACCGTACCTTGATGTGAAAGCAGTATCAGACTCAAACCTGGGTCCGCTGAATCAGTTTATAACTTCCACTGTTAGCTGGATTACAGGTGCACGCCACAACGCCTAGTTCACTGTCCTCGCTTACGTAGCTTTGCAAACTCCCTCCCACACACAACCTCACACAAACATGCACATATACAGAAACCATGGAAGAAAAGTGCCCAGAAGAAGAACATTAAAGCCAACAGAAGAAAGACACTTACCACTCTCACCCCATGATGATGTAGACTTGAGTCGAAGTGGACTATCTTTAGAGAAAGATGGGTTATCAGATAGCTTTACCAGTCTCTCATGATTACTTCTAACCCATACATAGGGACAGTTGTACTTCCCATAGCCAGCTATAAGGAACAGTGTAGAGTCTGTATTCTGAACATTAGAAACAAAGAGAAATGTTATAGCAGTATGTGTAGACTCTGAATTTTGAAAATAATGCAACAAATAATGCAAAATTCCATACAGGAACACTGCAAGTTACATCAAAGGCCCTGCTTTTAACGTAAGAAAAATACTTGAAATTAATTTTAGAATTCCCTGTACTAAATTCAACTGATAATAATAAATACATGTAACATAAGGCACACTTCTTTCAAAATTAAATCTGACTCTCAAAAAAGAGCAAGTAGGATCTCTAGGTGTATGCCGATAGGAACAGATAGCAATGGGAAATGACTATTTCTAGTGCATGCATGTCAGGGTTGGTCAGATTCAAGTTCATGTTAGTGCTGCACCCAAACTCTGGAATAGTCTCCCTCCCTCAATTAGGCATGCATCATCAGTTAATATATTCAAAAAACCTTACGAAAACTTACCTGTTTCAGGACAGTTTTCCACATAGATATAGACACGTTTTGTCGTAAGTTATGTTTGTAGAGCCAGTAGTCTCCCCACAAACCCTCTTACCTATGATTTCATTCATGTTATTACTGGTACTGCTCTCCCTATTTCTACTGTATTGTTATGCGCAGTTGAGTATATTCCTATAGAAACTGCGCAATATAACTTTACAATTATTATTATTAGGGAGCTTTAGATACATGACACAGCTCAGACGACGCGGTATCTTGGCAAAAATGTTGTTGTGCGCATGCGCGAGACAGCTCTTTTCCAGTCCATCCTGCGTCGTCTGTTTTACACAACGGTTCTGGGGCCAGTTTACCGTCCTCCCCAATAAACGACGCAAAGGTTGACGCTTTTTTATGATGTAACAATGGTTCATATTTGAGCGTGCGCACTTTGTTTGATTACTGCGCGCATACGCGTCCTCCCCAATACGCGACGCAAGACCCTGTTTTATGACATAACATGGTTCACATCAGGTTCACATCTTAGCACCCACACTTTTTTTGATTGTACCGCATCTTCCCCAAATCTAAAGCCTCTTTGCAACACGATACAAGCAAAGAGGAGAACGTAAGTCAACTCAGCAAGATACCACGTCGCTTGAGCTGTGTCGCGTATCTAAAGCTCCCTTATTATTATCATTAAAAGTCATTGGTTTATCAGCCAGATGTGTTCTTTCGATACATTATGATGCAAGGTCACATTTCTTTACCAACAACTGGATCAAATCCTCACAATATTCAATGTCAAGGTTGTTTACTCACAATTGGACCAATTTCTCTTTCACTTGGCGAAGCCGGCGGCAGACCAACATCCATGTAGCCAAAGCCACTCAGTCTATCAAGAAAAGAGAAAAGTAAATTATTATGATATCAGTAAACAGGTAATGTTCAATTATTATACACTAAATGAGCAAAGACTGACAGATCTATATATATGTAGTTTGGGTCGGTTTGTTTTAAAAAGCAGCTATAATGACAGGCAGTATATTTTCAGTTTTTATACTTTTCAGGCTTGTAGAGGAAAATATGAGATTAGTCCATTAGTCAAGAAAGTGTTCTTTTTTCATACTCAGAGCTACCAACCCTAATTGGAAATAAATCCTATTCTTTATTTCTTTTAATCCTAATTTAAAGCCAAAAATCGAAGTTTGGGCTCGCAAATTTAAAAACATACAACAGTGTCATTCCACTGGCTTTCTGCATGATATCCTACCTAAATATATCGAGTCTTATTTAATTAGTTGATCCTCACTCTTCTACATACAGGCAGTGCCGTATGCAGAAATTTTTTCCTAGGGGGGCAAGACATGAAATTTTTTTGAAGAAACCCGAAAGCGAGGGAGCGAAGTGACTGAGCTGGTCATGAGGGCGCTTTTACATTTTTATAGGTGAAATTGAAGGATTTGGTGCACACTTTTAGAGAATTTTGTGAAAATTTTCAGTCAAAAAATGTAAGTTTTCAAAATTTCGGGGGGGGGGGGGGGGGGGGTTGGGAGGGCACTAGCCCCCCTGCCCCCTCCCCTCGCTGCGTATGGCCATGCATACAGGTAAAATTTACTGAGCATTGGGGTATATGTTGATAATATAACATAATAAAAAAATAAGGTAAAATAAAGGTAATAAAGAATCACTGTCAAAACTTTTGAAAATTCTATTTAATGGGAAAAATCCTATTGAGTTATATATAAATAAATTCCTCCATGAATGTGTCTAGATTTCAAAATAAAAAATATGCCCAAAAGGATGTGATAGCACAATATATAATATGGGCACTTACTTCTGTTGTGTATTTTGTGAGAGCATCAATTCTCTTCTGTGAAAAAAAAAGATAGAGGAATATTAGGGAGGCACAATAAACATCATAGAAGATTCAAAGAGTCTAAAATAGGTTGTTAAAATTCTGTGTCATAGTAAGAAATACTAGCTTGTTTAACCCAAACATAATATAAAACAAACATAAACATTCTAATACTTCAGCCCTAAAAAATCTGGGGTATTTGGTAGGTTTTGATGATGACCCCCCCCCCCCCCAAATCTTGGCAGTGACAAGAGCAGAATTTGCACAGACCTCAAGAATCATGGAAAACAAGATGAATGCGACTACGTTTCCTATATGCCTTCAGTTATAAACTTCATGGCTCAAACTATCATTTAGTTAACCCATTCGTGACAGGAATTATTTAAAGCCTAATTTGATCAGCTTTTATTCTTCAAATTGGCAACACCAACATTTTTGTTTTATTGCTACATTTTTCTTATAAAACATCATATATCTGAAATAAATATAAATTGAGAGAATGTATGATGAGAAGTCATAAAGTTGCCAATTTGCAGGGAAAAACAGTAATTTCAACATTTTCATCGCATTGCCAATTTAAGGATTTAATGCTTATTTTCCTTTAAAAAATTTCAGCATCAAACAACAAATATTGATGCAACAAAAGTGAGCACAGTAAGTGTAGAATTTTTTGCTCTTTCTGCTCATGCATTTGGTATGATTTTTAGAGCTCTGCATCAAAAGCTATTAGACCAAAGAAACCCTCGGTCACGAATGGGTTAATTGTGATAACACAATAAAAAAAACCTATAATTAAATGTTGATTGACCTTTTTGAACTTTGACCTTTGAATTCACAACCCAAAAGTCTGTCTCCTCATAACCATGCATACAAACACTTAAAAAAGCCTGAAATTTCAGAATTGACCTTTGAGCTGTGACCTATGACCTACGTACCTTAAAATCTAATCAGATCATCTTCCTGTGATGAAGAGTTCTTTAGCACCAGGTCTGAAGTTAATACTTCGGATGATTCTTAAGATTTAACAAGGCTATGACCTGAAATGTGGAATTGACCTCAATGACCTCTTACCTTTGACCTACATACCCCACAATGTAATAAGATTGTCTTCCTATGGTGATACACACTTGCACCGAGTTTGTAGTTAATACCTCAAATGATTCTTGAGATATCATGTTAACAAAAAAGTAAGACAGGTAGACTTACAACCCAAAAAGATATTGTCTCTACCACCAACTTTGGTGGGCGGAGGCATTCTATGTAAATCTTTATATTTTCATCAAATATTTGCATTTTTATAATAAAGTCATGAAAGTCATAGATACAATTTTTGTAGGCAATAAAGTTTCTATATGGCTTAAAATTATTATTACAAAAGAAACAAGCTGAGAGCGACATTTGCAAGACTTGAATGAAAAAAGTTAGGAAGTGGCATTGTTGGGGGTCATGCCCACCCTACTTCACCGTCTTTTACAGTAAAAGCCTTTTCTATAGACTGATTGTACAGTACACACACATAAATCTAACAATACAGAAAATGAAATTTAAAGCAAAAGTATTGTCATTTGGAGTATCGGAAACATACTTTGCCATCCTTTCCCACCTTGCATTTTCAGTTCATTGTAACTTGAAACCGAGCCTCAAATCTTTTCAAATATTTCCCCAGTTGTGATCGTCTTGGTTACACTGCTGTCTCCACAGCGTATCACTCAATGAATTGTAAAGCAAAATGAACTCATCAAAATTTATCAAAATTCAAGAGAAAACCTTCTGGGAAAATGAAATTCATGAACGGAAGCCTCTATACAGTACATATCAAGAACAATGCAAATTAACACTTCAATGTCTAATTATCAAAGCAAGGAAAAGCTGACTTACTGTTCGAGAGGTAATTCATTAAAATTACCACTGTCTTGTTCACTGAATGTGAATCTGTTCTTTTCAAATGCTGATGGTGGACTTTCTTTGCGAGACTATAAAACATGAAGGAAAAAACATGACATCACATATAAAATATATGTCTACATACATGTAACAGACAGTGCAGATGCCAATCATGCAACTTTTAAAGGGGGTACCCAATGCTGAAACAATGTTAGTTCATTTAAAAGAGCATGATTTTATTAGCAGAAAATCATCTGCCTAAAATTTTTTTCAAAGTCATGTTGCCAAGGAAACCCCCAAATGTGGTAAGATTTCAGGATATTTTTGACCCCTCAACTGTGACCCAGTTTCAACTGAGTACCCACTTTGACGTCAAAATGACGTCAAAGTGGGTACCTTGTCGCGCACTTCTAGCAAAATGCGCGCAAGGTATAATACAAATTGTACAGTCTAGCGCGCAGCACAACTGCAATGCGCGAAGCTGGGTACCCACTTTTACGTCATACCTCATACTCAATTTTTTTGGTCAACTCTTTACTTTTTATGAGAAAATTAGCCAAAATGCATCGATTTCGATTGAAAATCATCAAATTTTTAATATTATTCTTCTTGGAATTCTAGACTTGATCATATATCAAAAAAAAATTGACAATTGTGTAATCACTTTAAGAAAAACAAACACCCATCGTGAAATGTAAACCCTTCCATATCATCGACAGCAAGAATTTATAACAAGAATTCCTATTTTTTGCTGAACAAATATTTATTCCTGTCTTCACTACACAAACCATAAATATAAAAACATGTTGTGAAGTTGATTCAAAATGAAGATGCTTTTGAAAAGTTGCTTGGACTTGATTATAGATTTATCTACCCCAGCCCTTTACATGTACCTTTGAAAAGTATTCTATGCAATCATGTTAATTTTCTCCCCATTGCAGCAAAACTGCCAGATTCAACACTTACCACGTCGTCATTTACTATTGTACAGATCATTTCTTCTCTTCCTCTCATGTAAATATCAAAATACTTGAAACCCTGCAAAATAGAAGAGAAAACATTACTCATTTTCAATATATGCATAGTACATATCTTTTGGTATTTTCACTTCCATAATAATTTCCTACAGGGAAAAATGCTTGAAACCCTGAAAATGGGAGAGAAAAAAGGCACCAATTTTCAATATATAGTATTTTTTTATTTTCAGGGCAACAACTTCTTACAAGGAAAATACTTCAAACTACTTCAAACCCTGCAAAATAGCACTTCGAATGCACTTTAATTGGAAGAGAAAATGGCACCACTTTTCAACATACAGTATCATAGTATTTTGTTATTTTCAAGGCAACAAGTTCTTACAAGGAAAAAATATTTGAAACCCTGAAAACATGAAAGAGAAATATGACACTAATTTTCAACATATTATAGTATTTTGTCACGACCAGGGAAACAAGTTCTTACAAGGTAAAGGTATGTGAGAGATACACAAAATCATGAAAGACTTTATGTTTGTACAGGAGAACAACCTAGGTACTCATAGATATCAATAAACATGTGAAAAAAAAATATGGAATTGGAATTATACTCAAACGAGATTGACAGTGTTTCCTGATGTGATTTGTTATTTGTAAATACCATTTTTATTAAAGGGAAAGTCCACCCCAGAAGTTTCACTGTTTCAAGAAAAGGAGATGAATTTGAACAGCATCTTAAAAAAAAATGAGCAAAATCGGTCAAAGAATAAGAAAATTACACTCATTTACATTTTCTAGTAAATTACTCTCGGCTCTGCAAATTGGCAACACTGATGACATCATATGCGAGCAGCTCTCCATTCACTTTGTACATGAAATTTCACATTTTCTCAATTTTCTTGGAAGTAACATATTTTCTCATAGTCAAGGTATGTTATGTAAAAAGCAAATTCTTCTGAACATATATTGACTATGGAGGTTAGAAAATGTGTAACTTCCAAGAAAATTGAGAAAATGTGAAATTTCATGTACAAAGTGAATGGAGAGCTGCTTGCATATGATGTCATCAGTGTTGCGAATTTGCAGAGCCGAGATTAATTTACTAGAAAATGTAAATGAGTGTAATTTTCTTATTCTTTGACCGATTTTGCTCATTTCTGTTTTTTAAATGCTGTTCAAATTTAACTAATTGTATTGAAACAGTGAAACATCTGGGGTGGACTTTGCCTTTAATTGCATTCCATGTCAGTTCAGTTTGATTAAAAGACTCATTTTCAATGAAATTCTTCAATTGATAGAGTCTATTACTTAGTGTATAATAATCATATCCATCGTTTTACCTTCACACATCCCATCTTCAACATCTGCATCAGAAAATGTTGCAGTTTCTTCTTTGTTGCTCTTTCTCTCTCCTGAAACAAACAATGAAAAAAATATTTCCTACTTTAGCCCATTCGTGACAGGAATTATTTAAAGCCTAATTTGATCAGCTTTTATTCTTCAAATTGGCAACACCAACATTTTTATTTTATTGCTACATTTTTCTTATAAAACGTCATGTATCTGAAATGAATATAAATTGACAGAAATTATGATGAGAAGTAAAAAAGTTGCCAATTTGCAGGGGAAAACAGTGATTTTAAACTTTCTATCACATTGCCAATTTAAGGATTTTAATGCTTATTTTCTTTTAAAAAAATTTCAGCATCAAACAACAAATATTGATGCAACCAAAATGGGCACAGTTTGTGTAGAATGTTTTGCTCTTTCTGCTCATGTATTTGTTATGATTTTTAGGGCTTTGCATCAAAAGATATTAGGACAAACCACAAAATGTGGACCTCTGTCACGAATGGGTTAGTTTGGTACGCCGATTGAAATAAATGACTTGCAGCCCCTAGTATCACAGTCTTGCCTAGTCAACTACATTTTGGGGTCTGTAAATACACATATACATGCAGCTACATGTATATTAGAGGAAAGTTCAAATCAGGGAATTAGAAAAATATTCTCTGTTTGTTTTTTTTTGGGGGGGGGGGAAGATGGGGGTGGGGGTAGGGGTCTTGTTTTTAGTTTAGGGGAAGGATAATTATTATGCGTTTGTCGAAACAGAACGGACCTTTAACATAGATATCTCAGGAATCTTAGGTTGGGTAATTTTGTAAATGACAAATATCCATGCTGCTATTTGTACATGTATTTGATGCACATTATTCTCTGAAACCAAAGGCAAATGTACAGTTGTAATAGCTTTATTTTTGTTAAGTGACACCCCCAAGACCCATTTTCAGTTAGATCTGAGTACACTACATCCCTCTAGCACTAGCTTTATAAAATTTAGTCTAACATTAATAGATTAGATAGGTCTAGACTGATCTTGATCTAGACTTGTTAAGAAAGAAATCGGTTAACAGTGACTTTGGCCATCTTATGCTTTTGGCCACCTACAGATTTGCTCCATTCGGTTCAGTGTGTACAGACACACTTGCACACTCGATGTGGGCAGAATGCCCTATCACCATGATCATAAACCACTACCGTCTGTGTTTCTCAGAGGTGCAAAGCCAAATTGGGAGACTCTCACCTCTCACCAATTGCAGGGACAGTCCCTAATTTACCAAATTGGAGACATGCTCATAAAAGGACAACATCAACAACTCATGCAGGGCAGCATTTGTATGATGAGCTTTGTAAATTTCTGCAGCAGTCGACCACTATACTTTGAACTTGATTTGATTTGATTTATTTTCTTCTGCATACATTTGGTAACATAATATACAAAAAAGATACTTTATGAATAAATCACAAATATAAAAGTATTTATATCATTTTTCTAAAAAATATACATGAAAAATTGTCAAATTATTGTAATTCATTAAACATAATTCATTTAACATAAAATCATTTGCGGAAGAAGGATTGCCATTATAAGCAATATGCTTGAAAATATGGCAACCCCAAATAAATATTAAATAGATAAACATATCAAATCAGCAGAATGGATAAAAAAATATTTGAAATCCAGACTTGAAAGGATAGTGAAAAGATGTGGATAATGATGAAGATGATGTTGATGATGATGATAAATGATGATGATGATAAGGATGACATTGGTAGTGATTTGAATGGTATAAAAGATGCTGTTGTGAAAGACTGAAGAGTTGACACAGAAATTTTGTTTGAAGATCACAAAAATTCCTGGGAAAATAAGTTTTTTGCACTGTAGGATGCTAAAATATCTTAATTCCTTTCCACTCCCAGGGGAGTAGAAACTAGAAAATGTTGAGGGGGGGGGGGGGGGTGAGACCTATTTCATGGACAAATTTTCTGTGGTGAGCCCAAATTTGCCAACAGTTATGATGCATTTTCTTATCCCCCCCCCCCTCACACACAAACAAGAAATTACTTTCACACAGTACCACAGATGTAAATCTTCATGATCTTTACTTCAATGGAATGTTTAGCCTTTCTCTAGCCTTAGGCCAGGGGCCATGAAGTGGTTCTATTAATTTGGGGAATGAGGCTACATGTATCAGATTTTGAAGAAGCTTTTCTAATTCCTAAGCTCCATACTGTATTGGTGAAATTATGGCCTAATCATGAAATCTGTCACCTCTCTTCCCCTGTGCACACTTGCATTGTGTACAAAGTCTACGGGAGTGGAAGCCCGGGGGGGGGGGGGGGGGGGGGGGGGGCACTCAGTATATAATGCGTGGTGGGTATGTGCCGCGGAGAAGACCCCCATTTTTACACTCAAATTTCCGTTCCAAAGCATAGCATTTTTATCTTATTGAGAAAAAGAACAAAGAAAGTCGTTCCAAAGCATAGCATTTTCTTCTTATCGAGAAAAAAGAAGAAAGAAATCCGTTCCAAAGCTTCGCATATTTTTCGTTACGCCGTTCCGGCCGCATTGATCCGCTACAATGAGCTGCATTTTTGGTGAAAAGCGGCCCGCAGAGCGCTGTCCGACCATCGCCTCTGCGCGAGCGCACCCGGCGCCCGTGGCGCCCGTGCCGCCGGGCTAGCTGCGTGCACGTATGCCCGTTCCATAGGGATACATACGCACTCACACGCAGGCGAACCGTGCCAAAGGCCCCCGTTTTCACAAACATTTTTAGTTCCGACGCCCCTTCCGAAGACCCTCCTTTTCACAATAAGCCCGTTCCAAAGCCCCCGTTTTTTGTCTCGCCCGCGGCACATACCTACCACTTTTGGGGTCGAGTACCCCCCCCCCCCCCCCCCCCCCCCCCCCCCCCCCCCCCCCCCCCCCGGGAGTGGAAGTGGAATGCTGTCACCAGCACTGACAAAATAATAGTAAAAGGCAGTGAAGACTGGTAACAAATTTCACGATAATGCCGAAATAAGGCCCAAATTACCAGACTTCACAAGAAATATTGTAGCTGTTCACTGTTAACATTGCACACACAACACACACACACACACACACATACTGGGTGATTTCAAGTTTGGTATGCGGTGTTGGTGTTGAGAGCGTGGAAAGGCTCCTAAACCAAGCTCAAACACCGAAGGTCAGTACAGAGGGACAATACCTTATCAATAGCTCAACACCGAGTGACGTCATACGATACGCTAAAGCCAAAAATTCTGACGATGAAATCATTTCCCCTCAGGATTTCTAATAGATGTACATCTTGTTGGATTCAAATTGCAAAATCATTTGAAGAATCCAAGAGGAAAATTATCACTCTTCTAGGGAAAATATATGGTTTTGATTATTCCAAGTTGTTTTGACTGTGAAATGGGTTTCACCATGAACATGTGACGAGTGGCCATAGCAAAGAGTGCCACTGCTCCGCGAGGGACAAGTAGCAGTAACATGTATGATTACAACACCAACACCAACACCGTACTTGAATTCATGAATTTCCCGATCCCTAGGGTAGGGGCTGGTGCTGGTGAATGTGGAAATTGCATGTAAATCGTCAACATGAACCACGATACTCGGTTCAGCAGACATTCAACACCATCACCAGCAAACAACACTGACTAGTCTACTGGAAATGCGTCAAAATCTTGCGGGGTCAACTCAATCCCAATAATCAGGATAATACCAGCATGATTTCAAGTAGATCTACATGAGGCTGGTGTTGGTTTTCTCACAACACCAACACCAGCCTCCAACACCGTACTTGAAATCCCCAACTCTCTCTCTCTCTACTACTACTAGATCTACTAGAATAGATTCTTATCTTAGTACCCTCCGCTCTCTTTTTAAAGCAACCTTTGTCTTCCCCGCACTCATCCAGAGGCGGAATGTGTATCACATAACATTACCATAACTGAAGATGTGTACACAATCATGACAATGACAATATCAAAAGCTCCCTTACAGCTAATCGTTAATTATCGGAATTTCATCGTACGGGCAATTTAAGAAAAATCGAATTTCTTCTAAAATAAGTACGCCAACAGCTTTAACTCACCTCAGCGGCCATGCTTCATGAATTTTCTATGGTTTTCTGACTTGATTTACGAATGAATCTGAGTCTGAGTTAAGTGAACATCAATCAAGTACCAGGGATACGGATAAGTGCCAGGCTTTCCGATTCAATTACCGGTACCCGATAACAATTTAGCAGCTGCAGGATTAGCATCATGCATGCATGCAAAAACTTCGAGTAGCAAGCCGGGCGCGCGCGGCCGAAAAAAACCGGTCCGGATCACGATTTGCCATCGCGCTTTATACGCGAGGGATCGGAGCCGGCCGGATATTGGCGGAGGAGGAGTTGCAGAGACATAATTGAGAGTGCTCTCAGTTCCCGTTTCGCGTTTCATCGAAACAATAAGAAGGTAAGTGATCATCATGAGCATTTGATAAATACTCATTACAACTTCCGAGTGCATATTGTGTGCATATTGTGTTCATATTCTGCTTGAAAATACAATCGTTAGTGGCATTCTCATACTTTACGTCCCAACAAAATTTCCAGTCACAGTTTCTCACCATTTCAGTGTTTTCAGCCTCTTCACTTAAGATATCCATCCGCGGATGATATTCATTAGCGGAATTACTTTTTTTTTCTTGTTTGCAGTTACAGTATGGCGCATTCCGCGCATGCATTTAGTCTTGACCTTGTGACCTAATTAACCTTGTTTTCATCTCGCTAGATATCATATCAATGCAAGCCACACAATTTTTATTTGTATGGCGCGTTCCGCGCATTTATCCTTGCATGCTAGAGAAACCTTGAAAGGTAAGCTTGTCTCTCTTATTATACTCATACTTTATGTCCCCCACCCAATTTTCATTTGTAGGGCGCGTTCCGCGCATTTAACCTTGTGACCTAATTTAACCTTGCAAGCTAAGCTTGTCTCTCTTATTATACTCATACTTTATGTCCCCCACCCAATTTTCATTTGTATGGCGCGTTCCGCGCAGTTAACCTTGTAACGTAATATAACCTTGAAAGCTAAGCTTGTCTCTCTTATTATACTCATACTTTAGGTCCCCCACCCAATTTTCATTTGTATGGCGCGTTCCGCGCATTAACCTTGCATGCTAGAGAAACCTTGAAAGCTATAAGCTTGTCTCTCTTATTATACTCATACTTTATGTCCCCCACCCAATTTTCATTTGTATGGCGCGTTCCGCGCTTTAACCTTGCATGCTAGAGAAACCTTGAAAGCTAAGCTTGTCTCTCTTATTATACTCATACTTTATGTCCCCCACCCAATTTTCATTTGTATGGCGCGTTCCGCGCATTTAACCTTGCATGCTAGAGAAACCTTGAAAGCTAAGCTTGTCTCTCTTATTATACTCATACTTTAGGTCCCCCAAAATATTTTATATTCGGTGGCCGTAATCAGCCCGTGTATATTATAAACCCCATTTTCCCCTTGTTTTCAATTCAAGCCGCACTAACCGTCTTCCTAATACGATTTAAGCTTGACAGCTAAGCTCCTATATTTTTATGACATGTCGATTTGAAATTTAACCTTGATAGCTAAGCTTGTCTCTCTTATTATACTCATACTTTACGTCCCCCACCCAATTTTCATTTGCATGGCGCGTTCCGCGCTTTAACCTTGCATGCTAGAGAAACCTAGTGAAGGCTAAGCTTGTGTCTCTTATTATACTCATACTTTACGTCCCCCACCCAATTTTCATTTGTATGGCGCGTTCCGCGCATTTAACCTTGCATGCTAGAGAAACCTTGAAAGCTAAGCTTGTCTCTCTTATTATACTCATACTTTACGTCCCCCACCCAATTTTCATTTGTATGGCGCGTTCCGCGCATTTAACCTTGTGACCTAATTTAACCTTGATAGCTAAGCTTGTCTCTCTTATTATACTCATACTTTACGTCCCCCACCCAATTTTCATTTGTATGGCGCGTTCCGCGCATTTTAACCTTGTGACCTAATTTAACCTTGATAGCTAAGCTTGTCTCTCTTATTATACTCATACTTTACGTCCCCCACCCTATTTTCATTTGTATGGCGCGTTCCGCGCATTTAACCTTGTGACCTAATTTAACCTTGCAAGCTAAGCTTGTCTCTCTTATTATACTCATACTTACGTCCCCCACCCAATTTTCATTTGTATGGCGCGTTCCGCGCATTTAACCTTGTGACCTAATTTAACCTTGATAGCTAAGCTTGTCTCTCTTATTATACTCATACTTTACGTCCCCCACCCAATTTTCATTTGTATGGCGCGTTCCGCGCATTTAACCTTGTGACCTAATTTAACCTTGAAAGCTAAGCTTGTCTCTCTTATTATACTCATACTTTATGTCCCCCACCCAATTTTCATTTGTATGGCGCGTTCCGCGCATTAACCTTGCATGCTAGAGAAACCTTGAAAGCTAAGCTTGTCTCTCTTATTATACTCATACTTTAGGTCCCCCACAAAATTTTCATTTGGATGGCGCGTTCCGCGCCCTATTGTTTTGAATGGTTTGCGCGTTGTTGTTGATTGCGCAATCTAAGTAGATTTGCGCCGGAACTATTTTCTCAAATTTGTGTCGACCAGGAAAGGGCATCTTTTTAGCGGTGTAAGTTTGTTGGGACGTAAAGTATGAGAATGCCTCGTTAGTCTTATTAAGAATCAACTGGCCCATTGGCATGATTGGCATTGCCGCCCATTGTTGATTGATGTCAGCAAGCCGGCCGGCGACAGCCTTCTTTTGTCCGTTTGTCCCAGCCTTTGCATCGTAGCACTGTGACTCGGGGGGGGGGGGGGGGGGGGGGTTCAAGCTAAAGCGGGTCTAACAGTTAAAAATATAACAAAGTACACAAACAAATTACCAGCCTCCATGCCATGCCCAGGCCATGATGCCCACCTTGAAACTGAAAGTTGAAATCAGGCTGGTCATGACATGCTGGTGTAACTTCAGAGATGCCAAGGTCAAAGACCAGCAGTGCATGAGATTTTTAGGCAGGGAACCTCAAGTCTTGAGATCGCCAGGCGTTGTGTATAATATATTCTATGTGGGGATAGGCTGTGATGTAGGCGTGAGAAAGAGATTTTGGGGGATGAGCAAGAGCCCCCAATGCGGGAGTCTCATGCCTAATGCATGAGACTTGACTTGTCTGTAACTTTAACGTTAGACCATGTAGACCGAAAATTGTCTCTAGTTCGTTACTAGTACTACCTGAGTACCTCTTAGTCTTATTTTAGTAGGGTCGGCTCTCCTCACTCATGGATCTCACCAGGGCTTTACACATGGTGGGGCCACCATGTGTAAATTTTAAAGACACTTTTGTCACCGTGGGTAGACTCTAAATTTAGAAGGGGAAATGCCACCATGTGTAAATTTAAGCATGAAGGTGTATATGGTCTGATGCCCCTTGTCTGCGCAGTGCCCAAGTCTGCGCATACGCGTAACTGCGCGATTCTAACATCACAAAAGACGCAACGAACACAATCATCTTTAAATCAATTTTAGCGATATGTATCACTGAAAAAAATTACGAAAAACGGGCGAAAGGCATCTATTTTATGTATTTTTTACTCACATGCCTTGAAAATGCCACTTTCATGCAAAAAATCCCGAACTGCGTGTAAAGTGAATGAGTGCGCAGACAAGGGCACCTTCCTCTTTTTAGCGTCAAATTTACACCATTGCCTTTTCTTGTAAAAATCACATTGTTCTTGTTCGGATTTCGATGAGATTTTCGGCACAGTTACTCCCTAGGATATGATGATTAAAATGAGGTCAGCCATTAGAGGAATACAAAAAGGAAAGTTTGTCAATTTTGAGTGAAATATTAGGTGCGCAGACAAGGGTCCCCCCATCATACATGTAATCGTGATAATGGCACTTTTTGTATGCATAAAAATTACCCAACCCAAACAAAGCCACGTGTTCCGTTATCTGTAGATCTACCATGCATAAATTTTTCGTCCATACCGAACGTTACGTTTCCACCACGCGTGCAGAAAATCCTGGTGAGAACTTGAGAAGCCTGTCCTCACTTGCTGAACACAGGATATTTGCTAAGACCACTCATCATAATGTTGGTGGTTAGACCCATTTTACAGTCAAGACAACTTTGAATTATTGAAATTTTCAAAACCATATATTTCCCATGGAAAATGCTAAAGAGCAATATTTTTCCTCTTGAATTCTTCAAACAAATATTGATATAGGCATATCTACATTGTACAAGTTTATCAGAATTTCTTAGTTAAAAATGACATCATTGTCAGGATTTTTACTGTAAGTACTGTAACACAAATTGCTTGAATAGGTAGGGGTGAAGCCGTGAAGGTGAAGTATTTACAAAAGAATTAAGTTAGGCCTACATGTACATATATACAGTTGTCTCTCTTTTATTCACCCCAATGTGAACTTTTTCTGCTATGATTTTCTTGCCTTTAAAAGTAAGGGTTTTGTTACTGAACTGAAATTTCTACGCCCGCAACTGTACGTCACATTATAGAGGAAATGGCTGCCCCCATGTCTGGCTAAAAGGCAATTCATCAACTCATGAATATCTTCATTTATATGCTGTATCTCCTATTTTTCATAAGGAATATTATACATCATTAGGCAGGTGAACATCTCATCTTGCAGCATACATGTACCTACATGTACACTTTTTTCTGTGGGTTAGGGTTTCTTAATCTGTGTAGGGAAGTTCATTTAATTCTGGTACCATCCTAGTAGCTCTCCTCTTTACCCTATCAACCTTGTCTGCATCCTCTAGAGTAGAGCATGGTCTGTATCTGCCTCCGACCAGGGTCCCGTTTCATAAAACTCGTTATCAGTAACAAGTTGCAATAACTGTTACATGTATAAGCTACTGAAATCATTGCATCTGACTGGCTGAGAGCAAATTTGTTGTAGAAATGTGGCAGTTGTTACTGATAACAAGTTTTATGAATCTGGGCCCTGAACCGGGCTGTATCCAGGCTTAAGATCTAACCAAAGGGTTCAAACCTAGTGCCAAAACAAAACCAGATCCTGCAACCCATCTTAATAATTCCTCAATAATTTCACTCAATTACAGCAACAAGCAACCCTCACTGAGCCCAAAGCCGAGGTAACTACAGACCCAGTCAGCATTCATTGACTACACTCTTATACTCTTCAGCTCAGAACAAGGGGATCACTGGACCTTACAATGCAGGGCTGCCAACATTGGAAAATAGTTGAGAGTGAGATTATACGAGAAGCGAAGTGCGAGGGAGCGAAGCGACCAAGCCCGACTGAGCGTAGCGAGGGAGTGGGGAGGGTTTGGGAGGGGGCGACCCCCCTCCAACCATGTGGAGGGGTTTTTTTTCAAGGTGAAATTGTGAGATCTGGTGCATACTTTATAGAGTATTTTAACATACCTAAAGGCATTATGAAGAGAGAAAATTATACAATTTTACATGCAAAGAAAATGATAAACACGGAATACCCGCTTGTTGAAAAATGCCAACCATGTCTTTATTTGGTTCCCTTCTCTGTTTGACCCAGGTTTTGGATGTAGGTACTCTTGGGTGCAGATGATGGGACGATGCAACAGCAAGCATCCAAACAGAGAATTTATTGTATCAAACCTCCTCTGTTGCAATCTTCATTGTCATTATGGCTGAAAGTGTTCCATATAAACATCAAGAATTCATGTGTTGTGCGTATACGGTATGGTACGGGCCGGTCATGTCAGGGTATCGATGCATATAATATAGCCTAGCCCTGCTAGGATCAGATCTTACCATAGAAATCCTATAAATTAATCTCTATCTTACATATGCACGCGCTCGAAATGAGATCGAGAGTTTTCGACAAAAGGCGGAAAAACTTTCACAAGTTTTTCAGTGCTTCCTAAATTCTTGAGTTGGTCGCCATTTTATTGAAATCTATCATTTTTATTATTACATTTAGTTATTTCAGATTCGTGCGTGAGAAATTTCATGATTAGCGTGAGTGCGTGAGAAATGGGTGAAATGCGTGAGTCTCACGCTCAGTGCGTGAGTGTTGGCAGCCCTGCAATGTATCTATTGTTTCTGGGCTGAAGAGTGTAAGAGTGTAGTCAATGAATGCTGACTGCCACTGGAACATGACGGGGTCTGACTGTTAGCGTTACAGCTCAGAAAATATGAATGGTATCATGGTAGGTCTAGACGAATTAGAAATGCTAAACCAAGAGGTTTCCTTGTGGCAGATTTGCCTTGTGTATTGTGTGTAAAAAATTATGAGTAGCTTGAAGTCTTACAAGTCTAACCTTGTAGAAGTTGCGTTTAATGATAGATCTGGGCCCCCGTTTCATAAAACTTGTATTGATAACAAGTTGCAATAAGCTACTGAAATCCTTGCATCTGATTGGCTGAGAGCAAATTTGTCATAGAAATGTGGTAGTTGTTACTGATAACAAGTTTTATGAAATGGGACCCTGGTTAGTAGTGTGAAAAATTAAAGACCCTTTTCTCCTCCCCCCCCCCCCCTGCACTACCCCTAGGCTCTAGCTTACATATAGACAATAGGAAGTCTTGCCTGTTTAATGATAGATGTGGTTAGTGACAGAGGAATAATTATCAATTTACTTGACGCAGGCAGTTATCAACAGTGATATTATTAGTATCCTTGTAGTAGTATCTAGGGCATAACCGATATGGAATTTTGCTGCCAATCCGATCCCCGATGTTTTTACATCGCATCGGCCCGATTCCGATACCAATGCAGCGCAGAGCGCAGCTAAAGTAGAGATGAGTAATACAATAACAAAAATTTAATCCCGTCTGCTACGCCTGCAATGCAAAACAACATAGGGTCTAAATGTGATTGTAACCACCAAACATCTGTTGCTTGCATCGGTTCCGCATCGACTCACCATCACAATATTTACCGATTCCAATGTTTAGCCGATGCGGCCAAGAATCGGCAGTCACCGATCTCCGATGCGAATATCGGTTAAGCCCTAGTAGTATCATCATCATCATTCCTATAATGTTTATCATCCTTTCATTTTTCACACTTCCCAGTTTGTAATGATACCGGAACAGCTCCTACATTGTAAGGCTAAGGACAAAGGTCAGATCATTAAAATTTAGAGGAACATTAATTTATTCTCATCTATTACCCAATGAACACAACACTGGCACCAAGTATGTGGACAATAGACTCCTTGGACTGGCTCTGTGAAGGAGTGGACCCTAAATTTGCCGGGAACGGAGGCCCAGAATGCAATAACTTCTTGAGCATAAAGCAGCGTTTGATTGAGACGGCCATCTTCGTATCGCTGGGTTCATTAGAATGCTGGTATGCTTGGCAGCGGCTTGGAGTGTCAGACCCACAGTTTCAAGTTGAAGCGAGGGATAGAAGTGAACGGTTTGGAAAGCGCTTTCTCCTAGTAATTCTCTGCTTAACATTTGGAGTTGAGATTGGATTCAAGTTTGCTACAAAGACTGTCATATATCTTCTAAATCCATGTCACATGCTGACAGTAGTACAGGTAAGATTCCTAACCTTAACCCTAACCCAAAGAATTTTACTCTGACCCAAAGACTACTTCTCAATCCATGCCACATGTTAACAGTACAATAGTACAGGTAACAACCCTAACCCTAACCCAAACCCAAAGACTATCTTTTCAATCCTCGTCAAATGCAGACAGTATAGTAGTACCTGTAAGAATCCAAAAGTTTTTCAAACCCTCGTCCTAAAGGCTAAAAGCATAAATTAAAATTGTATGGAAGGTGGAGGCATAATTGTCTATCACCAGCGGACGAATTGCTGGTTTTCAAATCAAATCGACTGCATACACCTGTACATGTAAATTAAAAACTAAAAGTTTTTGAGTCACTGTGTACTGTTATCCTACTGCACAGTTAATTGTTATTGTGTAATTCCTTTTTTTTTTCCCACACACAATGGTTTTCTTGAAGAGGAAGTCCTCCCCTTTATTATGTTGTGTTAATATTAGAAACATGAAGGGAGTTTTAGTATCTATCTGAAAGGAAATAAAGGAAGTTACAATTTTTTAAAAGTTGTAAGCAATCAAATACGTATTCCCAAGTCTGTAACATTGCTCTTTCATTCCTCTCAATTGAGGGAGGGCCACATTTTGTCCTAGAGTTCACAATATTTGTTGTGGGGTCCACTCACTTGACCGAAGGCCCGTGAGACCAAAGGCCCGCGAGACCGAAGGGCCGTGAGGCCGACTTTTCTCGTATCGTATTTGCCTTCACCACAAATAATGCGCTATCGGTATATAAAATAATTATGTCTCTTTTAGCATGTTTAGTCCTCGTTTCCGGATGTTCCACACCTTCCATGAAAAACATTCGCTGCCCTTTAATACTTATTAAACTTCCTTCTGGCACAGGAATTAGTCAGAGCGGTGTGATAACATACATGTAGATTACAATTTTGCTATTTTCGGCCTCGCGGGCCTTCAGTGAAGTAGGTTGTCACAATTTCTTGTAATCTATATTTATTAAGACTTTTTGAAATTCATAACTTATATTTTATTGGTAGTTTTTTTTTTCTTTAAACTATTACCGATCTGCTTCAATCTTTAATTTTTCTAAGCTTCTCAGCTAATCATCGACCTCGCCTTAATCATTGAACATGTTTCTGCAGCCTTCTGCACCCTTCCTTTTCCCAACCATAATCTACTTGTATTGTTCTGTACCTACAGATTTATTTACTTGCTGCCCCACCCAGCAAGTTAGTACGAGTTGTCTTCAGGATGCAGATGGCTTCCTTAAGTTGCCCTTTACTAGCCCTACTCTTGCCTGTAGTCAATACAAGATTGGTAAGCTCTTAATAGGGTGAATATTTTAAAAGGCCCCCCCCCCCCCCCGATGTGCCCCTGTGGTCTAATCCCATTTTGTCTACAACCACTTCGTCTAATAACCGTTTGGTCTAATTTGCCATTTAGCCCATTTTCGTCTAATCCCAAGTTAGGCTATGCCCACTTCGTCTAATACCCACTTGGTCTAACACCACTTTGTCTATCTGATTAGATGAACTGGTAATAGACCAAATGGTCATTAGACAAAATGAGGACAACTGAGTAGCCAAAGTGGTGATTAGACCATTTGATCATTAGCCAAAATGGCAATTAGCCCAAGTGGGTATTAGACCAAGTGATGATTGGACCAAATGGCAGTTACATGTAGACTAAATTGATAGTAGACAAAATGGGGTTTAGCCATATTGGTGTTAGACAATCTTGGAATTTGACCAACTGGTATTAGACCAAGTGGCTATAAACCCTAAATACATACATGTACATGTACATGTAGTTAATTCCTAGACCAGCCCTTCTCTTGCCTACAGGTAGCGAATGTGTTCATTTTACTTTGACACTGTCTAAATAGGACAGTGAACTAAATGAAGGCTTTAATCACACGAGGAAGCGTAATTTACATGTTGGTACCAGCATACATGTATAAAGTATGTGAAGTGTCAGGACTAGCGTTCATGCTAGTTGCCAAGAGGAAATCATTTCATGGAGTCATGGTCATGTGTCTATTCAACCCACATAGTAGTCAAGGTACAGTGATTTGCCCCTGTTTTATGCTTGAGAGTTGTCCAACATACATACATGTGTAAAACTGCATTGCATATGGGTAAAAGGAAAAAAAAAATAAATCAATTAATGATTCAGTAATTTATAGATGGCAATACATCTTTATATAACCTTGATGAATCATTTCCAAATCACCCCCTTCTTAAAGTGTAATGTCAGTTCTATTTAAGTACAAGAACTGCACATACCATTTAATGTAGGCCTGTAGATAAATTTGTGTGTAGGAAAATTATATCATTACTCTTCCAGAAATCAGCAAAGGTTTTTTTTTTTTTTTTTTTTTTTTAAAGACATGAGCACTGATGGAAAGTGTACATGAATGTTTATTATTAAAAGAAACATACAAGTAAACATACATGTACAGCTACAGTGCTCATGTCTTTTTGTTTAAGACTTGCTGATTTCTAGAATAATGATATTTTCCCACTCACAAGTTTGTCTACAGGCCTTATTAAATGGCACATGTATGTGCATTGCCATGATATTATATAAATAGCGAATAGACATGAGTGCGATGGTACGAGATTTCGCATGAGGTGAAAGAGTGACCTGTTGAATAGAAGTTATGTCGCGATCTTTCACCGAATGCGAAATCTCGTACCATTGCACGAATTATAATATTCGCTATTTGTATTGTACAATGCCTCAGAAGTCTGAGAAATTGAGGAAAATCAAGAAAAAACAGTCACATTTTGGTTAAGAAATTAAGGTTTATAAAGCAGGGAAAGAAGTTCCGACTGCAAAATGCAGCTGGTGCCGGCATAGTCTGTGCGCGTGCGCGTATCTGTAGCAGTGCGCGAACGCGACTTGCTGCTGGCATGGCATAGCTTGAGCTGAGCATGCAAAAATCAATACGCGTATAGGGTCTACAACACAAGCTACTTGTGACATCACAAAAGAAATAAAAGAAGTAATTTGTGGGAATCTACTGTGATGTCACGCTAACCGTGCAATGGTACATTTTGGATGGTACGAGTGCAATGGTATGAATATCGCACGTTCAGCTCCCATAGACTTGCGTACAACAAGCTGAGTTGGCGTTGTACAATATGCACTGATTCTATTGAACCATTCTTCCAATAAAGAGCATGCCGTACAACAGGCTAGTTTGAACCTGTAACACATATTGTACATAGTAATTGGAGCATGTGAAATGACCTGTTTTTATCACCTTTATCTGGATAACTTCCTTTTTTATTAAGTTTAGCAGGTGTTACTTTAATCATTATACCAGTGGGGGGGCGGCACCACTGATGCAAGAAAGAACATACAGGTGCATGTACAATGTACGTGCAGCATTTATTTCACATGGGTTTAAATTTCTGATGAAAATGGACATATTTCAAAGAATCCAGTCAAATTTACACTAAATGTTGAATGACACATATACAGGTAACGATACAATTAATAATGAATCCAAATTATAAAAATGTAGAATAGTTGAATAATGGTAATGAAAGATGTTAACATTTGGTCTAGCACTGTACCATTTTAGGTAATCCAAAACCGATATAACTTCAATGAAAACTGGATACTTTTTTCAATTAATCATCTTGGGACCTTCATTGTTTTATTAGGCAACTACATGTACAATGCACATGTAGATAATATCATTACAGTAGATCGGATTAGACTGGATATTTGGTGATCATCCTGAGTGTGTATCAGAACCTGTGCAGGTCAGAAGTCCTGTTCGTCATAGCGAAGTGGACTTGTTAGATATTTGTTAGAGACAAAAACAAACTGGCAACCTGGGGAGCATTTCATGAAGAGTTTTGTCGGTGAAAATCACCAACAAATGTTATAAGCTACTGAAAATCCTCGCATCTGATTGGCTGAAAGCAAATTAGTCAGTGAAAATCACAGACAAAACTCTTCATGAAACGCTCCCCTGGAATATCTCCCAGGCGAAGAATGTTATCAGCAATAGTCACTGCAGTTACCAGTACGGTGTTCGCCTCCCTGTGTGAACTCTGTAATTACTGTACGAGCTGAAATTTTCGCGGTTGTTTTATTTTCGCGAATTTCGCGAATCACTCACCTATCGCGAATTTAACAACACGCGAAAATATCTGCATGTTTGCTTCATCTCTCGTCATTGGCACTTATTGTTGCCATTGACATGCACGATGCGGAAAGTGCAGAAGTCCTCCATACCGTGTGTAGCATCATATCACAACACACAGAGAAATTGTCACTCACCACAATTTAGTTCCATACATAGTCACCTTCAAAACCCCTATAAGAAGCCCAATTCTGCTATCAATAAAGCGGAATCGGTGACATTTTTCCAAGGCATGCGGGGCTTTGGTGGGGTGGTAAGAAAGAGAGTCGCTGAAAACGTGCTATAAATCAAGAAATCGGGGGTTTTGTGACGGCTTTTTTGTTTATTGCAAGCTGCGAGTATGATGGTATTGGCAAAAAATAATCGAAAAACAAATCTTCCGGATCTGCCGGTATGGCTCTTTCATGTATACACATAAGCTTACTGCAAGTCCTGCTCTAGCATGCGCTCGCGAAATCAACAACTCGCGAAAATGTATGTGAGCCTCTGATTCGCGAAAATATCTGTACGCGAAAATATTGGCTTATACAGTACATGTTGTACTCCCATTATCAGTTGTTTCATAAACATAAAATATTGTACTGCACCTACTTAAAGCTAGACAGTTGTACAGAAGTCTATGGGAGCTGACACGCAGTATTTGTACCATTTTATGCGTACCATTCAAAATGTACCTTTGCATGGCTAGTGTGATGTCACAGTTAGATTACATGTACTTGTATAGTTTCTTTTGTGACATCACTATTACATGTAGCTTGGTCAGTATAAGTGTATTTGATTCTTCAGGCAAAGCCACTCGCACATTACAGTATCACAAGATGTGCGCTTCACACGCACAGCCAGACATTTCGCAGTTGGAACCTTTTTTCATGTTTTTTTTTTCACTAAAATTTTTTCTTGATTTTTTTTTTCTTGATTTTCATCAATTTCTCGTCAAACTGCCAAGATGTGTTGTACTACACAAATTTAGCAAATATTCTTATTTGTGCAACGGTACGAGTTTGCATTCAGTGAAAGACCAACGCAACTTCTATTCAACTTTGCTTTCCCTTGTTGAACAAAAGTTATGTCACTCTTTCACCTTATGAGAAATTTTGTACCATCACACTCCTGTCTATTCACTATTTTGTATACTAGTTTGTTGATTTCTAGAGAATATCATATAGATATTTGTGTATTGCTTTTTTTTTCCTCAGCTACCATTTGAAGCAGAGATATACTGGATACAGCATCTACTTATATACCTCATCATTCCTCCCTATCTGCTTAGTTTAGGAGGTAAGTTATACGTCATCATTCCACCTTACCTTTTAGCTTTATAGGTAAGTTAAAGCTCATCATTCCTCGTTACCTTTTTAGTTTAGGAGGTAAGGTATACCCAATTATTCCTCCTTACCTGCTTAGTTTAGGAGGTAAGTTATACATCATCATTCCGCCTTACCTGTTTAGCTTTGTAGGTAAGTTATAGCTCATCATTCCTCGTTACCTTTTTAGTTTAGGAGGTAAGGTATACCCCATCATTCCTCCTTACCTGCTTAGTTTAGGAGGTAAGTTATACGTCATCATTCCGCCTTACCTGTTTAGCTTTGTAGGTAAGTTATAACTCATCATTCCTCGTTACCTTTTTAGTTTAGGAGGTAAGGTATATCCCATTATTCCTCCTTACCTGCTTAGTTTAGGAGGTAAGTTATACGTCATCATTCCGCCTTACCTGTTTAGCTTTGTAGGTAAGTTACAGCTCATCATTCCTCGTTACTTTTTTAGTGTAGGAGGTAAGGTATACCCAATTATTCTTCCTTACCTGCTTAGTTTAGGAGGTAAGTTATACGTCATCATTCCGCCTTACCTGTTAAGCTTTGTAGGTAAGTTATAGCTCATCATTCCTCGTTACCTTTTTAGTGTAGGAGGTAAGGTATACCCAATTATTCCTCCTTACCTGCTTACCGGTAGTTTAGGAGGTAAGTTTTACCTCATCATTTATCCTTGCCCCCTTAGTTTAGGAGGTACCGTAAGTTACACCTCATCATTCCTCCCTTACTGCTTAGTTTAGGAGGTATTTATTTTTCCATACCTGCTTAGTTAAGGAGGTATTCACTTCTGCATACCTGCTAATGATTTAGGAGGTAAGTTTTTGTTTCCTGGAGAGGATATACAGTAGAGAAAGGAAAAGCAATCAGGCGAGATAGAGAAATGAGTAAAAGAGAAGCAGGCATGTCCATAGAAGGACAGGAAGATGATATCAAGAAAACAGAGAGAGGGATAGAGAGAATGCAAAATAAATTAGAATGGATGGGTTTCCCGCCTGATTAGATCATGTAGAATAGCCAGTTTACCAAAAATAGCAAGGACATGAGTACAGTCTAAAAGTGTAATTGCCCACTGTTAAAATCTCGTAAATTATTAGAATCACCTCAATATATAAAACTTGTCACTGTATTAAGCAAAAGAGACTTACAGTGCACAGTTTGGGGTTGTTTTGTTTTGTTTTGTGTTTTTTTTTTCTTTTTTAGTTGTATATTGTTTATTGTTATTTTTTTATTTTTAGGAAGGCCTTCCTTGTATTTGTTCATTTCTAATCATGTATTAGTTGTATAATAGCACTGATGCAATATATTTCCATTCTTTTTAGGAGTCTACAAGACGGAGGGTATGTGGGATTTTTCTTGGTGCTGGTTTACAGCAGGCTTTCTGCATAATTATCATTTCATCTGTCTCCAAGGCTTAGGTCTGGTAAGTTATTGTCAGTTGTCTCTAATCTTTTCCGCTGTGTTCATTCAACATTTGAAATATCAATGTCATTGTTTAAAATACAATCATAGCCAAGATATGTTATAAGCTTTCCTTTTCTTCCAAGTTAATAACATTCTTATCACTGATTTCACTTCATCTTAACCCATTTGTGACAGAGGGTCCATATTTTGTGGTTTGACCTAATAACTTTTGATGCAAAGCCCTAAAAATCATACCAAATACATGAGCAGAAAGAGCAAAAAATTCTACAAAAACTGTGCCCATTTTGGTTGCGTTAATATTCGTTGTTTGATGCTGAAAATTTTTTAAAGGAAAATAAGCATTAAAATCCTTAAATTGGCAATGTGATAGAAAGTTTAGAATCACCGTTTTCCCCTGCAAATTGTCAACTTTTTGACTTCTCATCATAATTTCTGTCAATTTATATTCATTTCAGATACATGATGTTTTATAAGAAAAAATGTAGGAATAAAATAAAAATGTTGGTGTTGCCAATTTGAAGAAAAAAAGCTGACCAAATTAAGCTTTAAATAATTCCTGTCACGAATGGGTTAAAGAATAATGAAACCCAAAACACTTATGCCGATAGTATTTTTGATCTTGTTGCAAATTGTGAGCCAGTTAAAACTGTCTTTGAATTACTCCTATTTGATTACTTAGAAAGAAAAAAGGTCTCTCCAAGGCTGCACTTTTCTTGCTAGCCATTTGCTTGTGGGAGTTGCCATCTTTATTAAACTGTGATGTCAGAGATGTACATATACATTGACTGGCATAAAATGGAAAGGGTGTTGCATAATGACTAGGTTTTGTACACATAGAGCCGTTTATGCAAACAACAGCTATCCTGACTAATTGTTAGTAATTTAAAGGGACATATAATTTGAACCCATAGAGGTACAGCGTCACCTTTAGGAGACACTTTTGCAGTATCTGTTGGTCCAGAATGTTGGGCAGTACACATCATACATGAGCAGAAAGAGAAAAATGCACAGAAAAATTTGAGCTCATTCCCATCGCTGTATGGTGTGGTGTTCTCGAATTAGAGCAGTTTAAGTGTAACTAATCATTAAACTCTTTGAATTGGCAATGCAGTGAATAATATATAATCACTATTTCTGTGTTCAAATTGGCAATTTCTGATTCAATTTTACAATTATATTTCATTTTGGTTTATGTTATATCCATATTTATTTTTTTCAAGCTATGTAAACGTGGAAAAAAATAATTTGTATGGCCAATTTGAGGATTGAAGATGATTAATTTAGATCAATCAAGAAAGCTCTGTACTGCTATGGGTTAACTGGCTCACAACTTGCGACAAGACAATCAGCTTAAGTTTTTTGGGGTTTCATTCTCCTTTAATATACTGTTTGCACTGTACTTCGAAATGTTTTTATTCTTTGTTTTCATTGCAGTTGACGCAGGTGAATTTGAATGCCATGGTGTGTCCTGCTCCTAGTGACCCATTTTTTGGTCCATTCTATAGAGTTTGCGGTTTCACCCATCAGCATCTTCTTTTTCCTCTCCATGTTAAAACGTACACCTATATAGCTAAGAGTCTTGTTCTGAGAGATGAAGGCAAGTGTAATGGTCATGTTGATATCAAGAAAGATGATTAACCCCCAACAGTACAGCGTCTCCTTTTAGTGCCACTTTTGCAGTATTTCTTCATCCACGGTTGCTCGAGCTAAAGCCAGGGTAATAATATTCATGCCCTCTGGGAGAACAGTACCGGTACATAGTACTGAAGAGGCTACCCTGGGTAAACAAGACATATTGTTATTATTATTATTATTATTATAATATTATAATTATTTTTATTACAATGCTAGTTCTAATGATACATCAGCAGAAAGAGGGGGTTCAAGTTGTCGACCTTCTCGCGGTGAACTCTGTCAACTGGCGGAAGTCAGGCGAACGACAACAACTAGAGTTAGTTCTCATACGAAAGAAGAAGCAGAAAGAGAAAATACACTGAAAATGTTGAGCCTATTTCCTGTGCAGTATGTTGTGTTGCTCTCGAATGAGAGTGAAGATGTAGCTAATCACTGAACACTCTAAATTGGCAACGCAGTGAATGATTATGTAATCACTATTTCTGGGTGCAGAGTGGCAATGCTTCTATCAAAGTTTTCAATTTTCATTCAAATCCGGTCATGTTGAATATGTATTTAGATTTTTTTAAATCATGCAGGAGTAGAAATTATATATGATTGCTGCCAATTTGGGGAGGAAATACAGATAAATTTTGCCCTGAAGAAAACTATTTACTACTGTGGGTTAATGTATCAAAGAGAGTGATGTGCATCATTATCAGGATCAACACTGCTTTAGATGGTACAGGGTAATAGATTACCATCAAAGAAAAAGTGTTCTCAACATAAGTTGTACTGTGATCTATGGGCTTAATCTACACCTTGTTATGAGAGTTGAAGATTATCCATTCCCTAATGGTGGGTTTATACTGAGCCAGGATGTCCACAATCTCCACGATTAAAAGAACAAAGGTTGCAGGTCCACAATTTATTCTGTGACGTTTTCTTCCTTACCAAGATGCCCTACGATGGCGCAATAAGGACTTTTACGCTCTGTAAAGTTCTGTTGCTGCATGTTGTATGCTTTACTACGATTCTCACGTTCTATCACGCTCTCTCAAGATTTGGTGTCAAATCGGAATAATCATGGCAAAATTTGTAACTGTCAAGAATTTTGTCACGCTCATTACGATTCCACCAAGCTTCCTCAAAATCACCACGATTCGACTCCACAAGCCCCCACACTCATCACGATTCTCTTAAATCGTGGAGATCATGGACCATCCAAGATCAACATAAACAAAGATGATTCCATGTCTGTGTAATCGGATAGGTGCATGGCCATCCCTAAACTAAAGCGGGAATATTTGTAACTATTATTTTAGCATACATGTACTTGGTGACCCCCCCCCCCCCCCCCCCAGCGAAATTAATCCTGGAGCTCCACACATTTTTTGAACCGTGGAGATCGTGAACATCCTGGCCCAGTGTAAACCCAGCATAATGGTATGAAGAAAGATGTATTTCCGAAGATTCCACTCTTATGTGGCTGCAATACTGTTTGCCTTTTAAGTGTGGTGACTTTAGGGCTTGTCTACATTTTCTAAAGCCACACAGTATCCTTGGATGTTCCATCCTGCAGAATTCATGTACAGGACATGTGAACATGACCATGGCTTGTTTAATGTTTTATAGTCTATTTTTTACCTTATTCTAGATGTTTTATGACTATCGCGGCTGTATATATGCTGAAATGTATCAAAGAATTTCATTCCTTTCCTACATTTTCTTGTAAATCTGTACATGTATTTTTAGATAAGGCAAGAGCACTTAAAATACTTTGTCCGTCTTGAATATTTAGAAACAAAATCATGCCTTTGAAATTGTGTGTGTCTTGTTATTATTTATCATTTTCTTTATGTACTGTTATCGTTATGTATTAGGCTGAAGTTGTATATTACACAGCACATTCCACCCGTAAGATGTTGTCATACTATTGAGCTTTGCAATCGAGACCAAAATAATTTTGTAGCTTAAATGAATGTTGTAGTACGGTGATGTTTGATTGAACTTATCGTTTTCTTTCTTATTGTTAAATTTTTTTTAATGTGATACAGTCAGAATCTCAGCAGAGATTTGTTTGTGTGGTTGAAATTTAATTTAACGATATCCTAGGGGGAATGGTATACAGGACCAAAAACAAAAGGATGAAAATATAAATGACATGCATCTGTCTAGGTCTTGTATGTTTTGTTTTGTTTTTTCCTGAAACCCCTCTAGGCTTAATAGAGAACTGTGTTAGGAAGTAATGAGGACACTGGATATACTTCATACTCCTCAGTAATATACGTGAAGCAATATTTTGAAACCAAATTGCAGGTTTATATAGTACAGGTATACATACATGCACTTCAATATTGTTCAGTGTTGTAGTGCAGTCAAACTAGTTTTGTACATAGATGACTTGCCTAAATATGTAGTGAAACCTGTCTACAGTCACTGGCTTCTAAAGGGAAACAAAAGATAGGCCTTTATGGCAAGGTGGCTGCTTTAGTCAGGTTATTACATTATACATGAGATATATTGTTAGCGTGGGTATCACTTTTAGTGGCCACAACAGGAAGGTGGTTGCTAGCCTATAGAGGTGGCCGCTAGACAAGTTTGAGTGTTGCACCTTTTGGGTCTCACACGGCTATAGAGATTTCATTGCACAATCCTTAGCCATGTTGATCATGTGCATGAATATAAGTAGTGCGTTCCTTGCAGCCTTGAGGCTTGTTCAGTTATGACGTGACAAACCCCCACGACATATCCCTGGGGTTTTATAATGTCATTGTTCAGATACATGTATGGCGCAGCAAACCACAACACTTATGTTTAATAATGAACGCGCATTAACGCGTCAACGCTGAAATAAAAGAGATTTTTGTCAAAAGTTTCGCAGACAAACTCACAACATATTTTGCACTAACTGTCCCCATTCATGACAGAGGTCCACATTTTGTGGTTTGGCCTAATATCTTTTGATGCAAAGCCCTAAAAATCATACCAAATACATGAGCAGAAAGAGCAAAAAATTCTACACAAACTGGGCCCATTTTGGTTGCGTTAATATTCATTGTTTGATGCTGAAAATTTTTAAAAGGAAAATAAGCATTAAAATCCTTAAATTGGCAATGCGATGAAAATGTTAAAATTACCATTTTCCCTGCAAATTGGCAACTTTATGACTTCTCATACATTCTGTCAATTAATATTTATTTCAGATACATGATGTTTTATAAGAAAAATGTAGCAATAAAAGAAAAATGTTGGTGTTGCCAATTTGAAGAATAAAAGCTGATCAAATTAGGCTTTAAATAATTCCTGTCACGAATGGGTTAAGAATTTGATTGAGGGGGGGGGGGGGATCACGGGTGTTTGTCACATCATATCTGAACCAGCCCTTATGATACATTTTGCTTTTCGTTGTTACATGTAGATCAAGGATTTTACTTTGATGCGTCATAATGTTTTCTTTCTTTCATTATTTTCCTTGTATGTTTTGCTGTTAGATTTGCTGTGTATCCCTTTTTTTCTCCTCTTACTATCTTATGAAAAGGCACCTTTTAAATGAAAGTGAGTAGTACATATAATAGTAAATGTAAATGAAATTATTCTTCATATACATTTGAGGATTGTGCTAATTAATATAACTTGACATATTTCATATGTGTATGGTTACTTATTTATTTTTGTGCAGATGATTGATTATTACGTGAACATATTTAGATCTAAACTATTTAACTATTCACAGGTATGAATCATGAGTTTGATTGAAAGTGACTATTAGATAGATTTATTCTTTTTTACTTATTTAAAAACATCTATAGATGAGAAATAGCCAGTGGTTGTTACATGTTAGTTTTCCTCGAATTTTTTTTTTCAAAAATTCCTTTTGTAAGGCCCCATCTCACTAGAAAGGTGATCATGGCGACCATGGCGATCCATGATGATCTGTAAAAATTTTGCAAAGCGTGGCAGAATCGTCCTCCAACTCCATTTTTTACCTGCGCGGTGATTGCACTGCTGTTGTGATGACGTAACAATACCAGCCAGGATGCGTAGATGAGATGCGCAGAAACATAACTGAGGACAAATTGTCTTGGGAACTGGCCTGAAAGCACAGGCGATAGCCGCTTTCATTGCGCTTGAAGTATGCTGTAGGCGTTGCTGATACGTTAGAGCTACAGGCATGTCATTTTTAATACGCTCTTAAGACGATTGTGGCGCTCTTGGCGACCTCGACGCTCTCGCTGTAGAAGTTTTGAACATGTTCAAAACTTGGTGGCGACAAGGGCGATGGTGGTGGTCATTTGTGCTTCAGAAAGGCTCAAGATACGACTGAGAAGATTGAAAAAGCTCAAGCCACGATCCACCACGCTCTGTCGATTTTTGAGGATCGCAGCGGAATCGCCTTCTAGTGCGATGGGGGTATAAGCAATCATTTCTGTGTTAATAGCCTGATGCAAAATTCCAAGGTGTGTGGTCATCTTTTTCTTATTTATTATCTTCTAAAAACCTTTTTATATGGTGCATTGTGACAGAACAAGCAGTCAAAGCTTGTGGTTATAGATATTAACCCATTTGTGACAGGAATTATTTAAAGCCTAATTTGATCAGCTTTTATTCTTCAAATTGGCAACACCGACATTGTTATTTTATTGCTACATTTTTCTTATAAAACGTCATGTATCTGAAATTAATATAAATTGACAAATTATGATGAGAAGTCAAAAAGTTGCCAATTTGCAGGGGAAAATGGTGATTTTAAACCTTCTATCACATTGCCAATTTAAGGATTTTAATGCTTATTTTCCTTTACAAAATTTTCAGCATCAAACAACGAATATTGACGCAACCAAAATGGGCACAGTTTATGTAGAATTTTTTGCTCTTTCTGCTCATGTATTTGGTATGATTTTTAGGGCTTTGCATCAAAAGATATTAGGCCAAACCACAAAATGTGGACCTCTGTCACGAATGGGTTAAGTAAGGAAACTTAGCCTATAGTAAAGAGAAACTGGAGTTCTGGTCATGCAATCGTAGTGTTTAAGAAACTGTTCCAAAGCAACTGGGAGAGTTAGATTAGTTGTGTATAAACACAGGTGTCTAGTGTGAGATTTGGAGATTATCCCATTGATAAGAAATTCACTTACTTTCCTCAAAGGGTACTTGCACGGCACCAAGAATTATGGGATCACACACAAATCTGACATGATTTTATCCCCAAACTTTTCAGCCTTTTCTCGTCATATTTCCAATATGAGGGCATTTGAAGAACAATCCTTTCTGGGGGACTTTTAAACTATTTTATTCTTCTTAACTGACATGGAAAGAATGAGAAATCTGACAAATTATTTTTCACCTTTCCCGGAACTCAGGCTTCATTTTAAGACTGTTGAAACAGTAAGTCTATACCAGACACATTCACATATATGTACATGCACACCTTTCATTTCTGTGAAGTGGAGAGTAGCTCACTTGTGTTAACAGTACAAGTAGTAGTTTGTATTTTGTTATTGCATCCTTAGAGTAATGTATTAATTCTTGATTATCATTTGTTCCTCAAATTGGACTCTATGGGTTAAGTATTTCTTCCAGACAGGCTGTCAAGTAAATTCATTTATGTAGTAATTAATGTTAATTTATGTGAAAATAATTTTTGTTAATGTTTATAGTGCTGGTTTTGACAGTACATGTATTGAATGTTGTTGTATCATGTTAGTAAACACATACATGTACATGTACATGTATTTGCGTACCTTCAACGTACATATTTATGTAACACATGGTCAGTGTCTGACTTGTTTAATCTCCGTTTACTTTTCGAAAAATGCCTTTATTTGTAAACAGAAAAATATAGTTGTGGAATATATATGTATGTAAATGGGATACATTTACATACATGTATGTACATGTGAGTACATGTATGGCTTGTAGCCAGTAAGAAAACCCTATCATATATTGAATGATCATTACTTGGTTATCTATTAGGAACAGAAATGTATGCAATACAAAAGTTTCAGTCATGCTTGTTAGTTGTTAGGTATCCCAGTAACTTAAATTATTTGTTGATGTAGGAAAATATCCTACCAGAATTTCAGAAATATTAGATATCTTAGTCTGACTTTATTAGAAAGCTACAGGAAGTGCCAAGTAATTGCCTATGAAATTTACAAGTACAAAGGCATCCTAAACCAATTTATAAATTTATGGCAAATCCAGAATAATCTAGCTGCTTTTATTTTCAAATTAATAACTGTACTTTTTCTTTAACCCATTCGTGACAGGAATTATTTAAAGCCTAATTTGATCAGCTTTTATTCTTCAAATTGGCAACAACATTTTTCTTTTATTGCTACATTTTTCTTATAAAACATGTATCTGAAATAAATATAAATTTGACAGAATGTATGAGAAGTCACAAAGTTGCCAATTTGCAGGGACAAACAGTAATTTGAACATTTTCATCGCATTGCCAATTTAAGGATTTTAATGCTTATTTTCCTTTTAAAAATTTTCAGCATCAAACAACAAATATTGACACAACCAAAATGGGCACAGTTTGTGTAGAATTTTTTGCTCTTTCTGCTCATGTATTCAGTATGATTTTTAGAGCTTTGCATCAAAAGTTATTAGGCCAAACCACAAAATGTGGACCTCTGTCATGAATGGGTTAATATTATCCTAATTTGGGGTATGAAAATGAAAACCCAAGTACTGAATTTCATGTACACTAAATATTGATAACTTTTGCTAAAGAGTAAAAAGATCTGATATGAGAATCACTGTGCTACATGTTAACAATAATTTGGTTATAATTTCTTAGAGTTGCTGTGCTACATGTTAATAGTAATGTGATTTGATAAAGATTTGTTGCCAAGGTGATATACCTCTTTACATGTAATTGTACACAATGGACCAATGTTGCCAATGGTTGCATTGTACTGACATTTTAGAAAGATTTGTGTCTGTGTTTGTTCTAGACATCTGGGCCGGTATTCAATTCAGTATTTGTATTAAGTAAAACTTTTACTTATTAACATGTCGCATCAAATATGCTCGAATACACTATGATATAATTCTGCGCAGCTCATGATGATTGTGTATAAAAACCTATGCCTGCCAATCAAGGCCTCCATAATAATTGACTTAAGTCTCTCAGGTAGGTGTCTTAGATTTAGAGTAAAATACTTGGCCAGAATATTGAATTGAATACCAAATTTTGCTAAGTATTTTATCTAAGTAAAAAACTAAGAAAAATACTCATATTTCTGACTTACTGAATTGAATACCGGCCCTGGGTATTACTGAACGCTAAGCTGTAGTTTAATCATTTTACCTTTACATTTTATTTATTTATTTTATTTTATTCAAACATATCTAATCAGGGTGACAAGATCAGTTAAAAACTGTTTTACATCATGGTCCTGAGATTAAAAAACATGAATATTAAAAGTAAATTAATCACAAAAAGAGATATACAGTATAATAAAAAAAAATAACATTAAGGAATCCAGGTATTATACATGTACATAATGTGTAGGAAAATAATATTGCAATAAAAGATTCCAGAATGTTTTTAAATATATAATGCTTGTGCAATGATTTAAACAAAGAATAACCTTTAGTCTTCATTTCTACCCAATATAGGAATCACTGTTTACAATGAGAACAAATATTTAAGATGAGCCATCGTCTTGGAGGAGAAATCAAAAGTTGATGAGTCATTCTCTTGTGTTCATAGCTGTACCACATGCTAAGAATATTTATTCTCAGGAACATGAATCGTGTATGCTACAATTTCCATCTGATTTAACAATCAAACTGCTAAATATTTCTTATCATCTAACCTTCTCATTTCATTATTATGGTAATCCATTTTTACCCAAGTCATGTAAATCCACTAGTAATTTCCAAGAATCTTGAACCTGTTATTTTCCTTTTATGACTAAATTATTGCCACTATTTTGATTATCACATGGTGATCATTTAGCATTTAATCTTTTACCACCCTTTTGAGTCCATTCAGTTCTTCAATACCAAGAGAAAAAAAAATTATGTGCAATTGTATTAACATAATGACATGTTAGAAAAAGTATCAATGTTTTTGTATCATTTATCGTATAATGTATGGGTAATACCATTTACATTTTTATGCTGAGGTTGAAGAATTACTTACTGTAATGTGCAGTATAGATGTGTTAATTTTGGCAAGTTTGTGTACGTCTTGAGTTTATTTTCACCATATTTAACCTTCACTTGCTGTTGTTATTTGTGTGTACCGCTCCAGCCTGCTTTAAATTTTGTTATATGTGATATTGCAAAGTTATATCCTTTGTTTTTTCTGTGATTTCTCTGCCAATACAAGGCCAAAGTTTGGTGATATAGTTTGATAAGTGTAAGAATAAATATGCAGGATTATATCTCTGTATTACTGATTTTTCCCTCTCATAAATACCTCTTGCAATAAATGTCATGAAATTATATTCTAAGAAAGGCCAAGGTTTCTGTGAATTTGAGTCAGCTCTCCTTTTCCAGTGATTACCTGGTACAATCAAGAACAGTACGCATTAAGCTAAATTATTGAGATGCAATTACAGCTGGTTCCACTTTATTTCATACTGCTGAAAAACTGTCACTTGTGGTACATAACATGGAAGCATTATACTGCTCATGATTATATTATTGTTCCTTTTACCTAGCACTGTGCACAGAGTTGTAACAAAGAATACGTTGAGTGTAAATACCATCATTTGCAATAGTTTAAGACCACCTGGTGATTTGTGGGATTTCAGTCATTTGGAATACATTCCTTTGTCTCATTGAATGATTACATGACATGTTCAGAGTAATGGTATAAGCCCACCAAGAATGAGAGTTTTAGAGATAAATGTATGTCTGAAAAAGAAATTTATTTTTTTCCTTCAGTTACTGCACTTTGGAAGGGTGGTCTTTAACTTTTGCAAATGATGTTACATTACTTTTTGCTCAACATCAAACACAGGTCTTGCATATTAATGAAACCAATCATCAACTTGAATGATAAATAGATACACAGTCATGATTTCTTTATAAACAGACAATGAACAATTGAAATTTATAAAACATGGAATGCATTAGTGTGATAAAATAGAATTAAATTTAAAAAGAAAAAATTAAGTACATAAAAGTTCTGTAAGTACAAAAGTGGTCTTGAAGTGAAAATCTGCATAATTTAAAGTACATTACATCTACGTAGTACTGACCCACATTGTATTGCAAACCTACATCTAATTACACTACAAAGCATCAATTTTCATTCACTTTATTTATAGTGTATTGCCATGGGGGGGGGGGGGGGAACCTTGCATTATTCAATTTTAGACACTTGTATTACAGCGTGTCCTAGAGAAAATGAAACCCTGCAACAAAGGGTTCTTGTGAACTACAATTTTACATGCTATATAGCAAACAATAGATTGATTTTCCATACAATTTCAAGTGGAAACACGGTATAAAGAGATCTGATATAACAATATTCTGATATAACAAGGTAATATTCCGGTCCCAGCTCTTTATATTCTATTCTTTTTTAAACCTGATGTAACAAGATTCTTGCTATAACATGGTAATTTTGATGGTCCCAAGGACCTCGTTATACTGAGTTTCCACTGTTTTATACTCTCACATGATACCTTGATGCAATTCATCCATACAATCTTCACCGAGCAACATTGCTTTAAAAACATGGCATGTCAAAATAATTTTTTTTCACCAAATTTGGGTGAAATTGGAAATGTCAGTGTCACACACGAACATGACAGAGAGAAATGTCTGTTTTAAAAGATATGATAGGCAAGGGTTTCTTTCACTGAGTCATGACATCCATTTAATCAAATTATCATGAAACAGGTTATTGCAAATTTCAACTGATGGTAGGGGCATACACCCTCAGAATTTCCAAAAATCAATAAATAGCACTCAAAGATATATGTAAGAAGCACCCTTCCTGTGACAGAAGAGGTGCCTCTCCATAATTTTTTTTTTTTCTGCTTTCTGTTCCCTTTATACCATACTTTTCCATTCCATGACAAAGGAAGGTGCCCATGACCAGGGGTAGCGTTTCATGAAGAGTTTTGTCAGTGATTTTCACTGACTAATTTGCTTTCAGCCAATCAGATGCGAGGATTTTCAGTAGCTTGTAACATTTGTTGGTGATTTTCACCAACAAAACTTTTCATCAAACGCTACCCTGATCTTTTTCTTCTTTTTTTTAAAATGAAAATATCATCTTACTCTCCTCTTTGTTCTTTGGAGGGTTGCAGTTCGGAAAAAATGCAAAAATTGTTTTTCGATGATTGCATTGATGCTTATATAGTATTTTAGCTCATACCACAGAGTGATAACTCTTTGAATAAATTTTCCAATTAAAATTTATGAAAATTCAGCAGGAATGTGCGATATATTTCAGATATGGCAAAGGGCGGAGACATTGCATTCAACTGCGTGCAGTCGAGAATCCATCTAGTTCTCTTTATATCTTAATAAATCAAGATCTTCAAACAGGTTTGGTTTACAGACCCCATTTATCAACTGCCATTAGTGAAAACCTGGAATGTTACATGATCATAATTTTCCATAAGAATTAAGTACATTGCGCATCTATTACAGTGTATAGACATAAACAGATGAAATGATTGAAGTCAATCAAACATTTCCAGCATAAAATGTACCTCAATGATAACATCTTTGCATGTGCACATTCAGTGAGAAGGTATATTCAGGTGAATTAACCCATTGGCCACTGGAACCGGGTGACCCCTGAACTAACTGGGAAAGTCCATGGGGTTGGGGAAAACTTTTGTGACGTACCAACCCTCAAAAAGCATGTCTCATTTAGACTAGGCAAATATCTACAGATAATGACTGTAACAAAAAAAATGGTGTCCAACAGGGGTTTACTTCTCAACATCGTGGTGTATTGCAATTTCAGAGGTGTGAGCCTATGGCTAATGATATATGAGCGTGATGTCCATGTAACCTAGGTAAAAACAATGATTTGTGTTGCAACAAATCTATAAAAATTTCCAATTCAAACATTGATTATTAGGGTAGGAGGCCTACCTTTATACACTGACACATCGAAACTGAGCCACATCTGAATTGATCTTCATTGTGAAATGAAATGGTAGATACCTACGTTACATGGACATTACATGATTTTTTGCCCCAACCCGATGGAATGACAAGGATTCAGTAGTCAACAGGTTAAAGGGAAAGTCCACCCCAGAAGTTTCACTGTTTAAATACAGGGAGTTAAATTTGAACAGCATTTTAAAAAAGAAATGAGCAAAATCAGTTAAAGAATAAGAAAATTACACTTATTTACATTTTCTAATAAATTACTCTCAACTCTGCAAATTGGCAACACTGATGACATCATATGGGAGCAGCTTTCCATTCACTTTGTACATGAAATTTCACATTTTCTCAATTTTCTTGGAAGTTACACATTTTCTCACCCCATAGTCAAAGCATTAATACGTAAAAAGCAATTCTCCTGAACGTACATTGACTATGGGGGTTAGAAAATGCAGAGCCGAGAGTAATTTACTAGAAAATGTAAATGAGTGTAATTTTCTCATTCTTTGACCGATTTTGCTCATTTCTTTTTTAAAATGCTGTTCAAATTTAACTCCTTTTATTGAAACAGAGAAACTTCTGGGGTGGACTTTCCCTTTAAGAAAGCAGTGCTGATAAGGTAGGGAATCAAGAGAAAGGAGACAAACAAATATCTTGCTTTGGGGTGAAATATTTCTTAAGACCATCACAATGTGCCTTTGACTCTATTGGGATAAAAAAAATACTTTTTTTTCCCCCACAAGAGCTATTCCCTGAAACAAACAATTTCCTGGGCAAAACTTTACAGGAGCAAATTTCCAAGCCCATGGGAGCTATGTTGAATTTCTGATATCCCAATTTTCAGTGCTGATCCGTGACATGCAAGGAAAAGTCACAACCTTCATTCCATTTTCCACCATGCATTGCACTTTTACTTACGCTGGCGTTAAGTGATAGCTAGCTCAAGCCAGTTGATATCGGTAATTACTGAAACGGAAAGCTCACAAAAAGCAAGGTACAACTGTAAGAAATAATTCTGCTGCCCCTAGATTATGATGGACAAATTTATTGCATATTTTCGAAGCTGAGGCAAGGGCAACTCTGCAGAAAATGATCGCCCTAAAGAATTGGGTTTTTAAGGATTTTAGGGGGCTATTTGAGCTATGCCACAGGCAAAATTGCCCATCGCCCCCCTGCATATTTTTACCCTGGACTCTATGCTCATTGCAAGACAATCACTACTACAAAAGTGATTGACCGCACATTGCCTTCAAGATTATTACAGAAGTATCCATCCATTCTTGTCCTCGTCCTTTTCCTCCATAAAACTCTCTCTGAGGTCTTGAAGAGATAACTTAGTCTGTTTGAAGCTACGATCAGCCGTTCTGCTCACCAATTGAGCCCGAATCTTCTCCAGGACTTCAGACGTTCTCTGGTAAATAAACCACTCGACATAAACCACGCCATCTCTCTTTGTTCTACGACGGGAGGGACGGATGTAGAGGCGGGGCTTGTTTTCTTCGTCTCCCTGGTGATCAGAAAAACACACACACCGGTAAAAGGTATACAAATGTTGACTGCTCTGAGCACCATGGTTCAAACTGTAGCGCAAGGTGAGCTTGAAACCGTACAATGCACTCTCAAGATCACGGAGGAGCTTTGGTTTTGATTGTGATCTGAAAAAAGCAGTCAATAATTTTGTTTCCTACACATCCTGGGTGGGAATTCCAAAATAATTAGATCTACCATTACTATATTTTCTAAAAGAATAGCAAGAATTTTATGTTCTATTTTTTTCATCAGCAATGATAATTAGATCTACCAATACTATATTTTCTAAATGAATAGCAAAAATTTTATTTGAATTCTTTGTTCTATTTTTTCATCAGCAATAAACTGAAGCAGCATCAAGCTAAAATGGTACATGTATTAGTTTCAATGTGAGAAAGGAGGACATACAGACTGGTAATGGCAAAGTATTGTTAAAGTATTAAATGAAGACACATTATGGAGTTTTACAAACTTGAATAAAGTACAAAACAAGGAAGCTAACCGTGGTTATGTGCGACTAATATCACTTGACTCCATGACAATAGTTCTATAGAAACCGAGAGCATGAGTACTGTATGAATGCATCAACTAAATCCATCAACATGTTTTACGTGACCCTCCACCACAAAACAACCAATAAGTCGCAATGGGAAAGCAGCAAAAACAGAGCTTGGGGCTGAAAAGTTGATTTTTAGTTCTTTTATATTTTTTGATAGTTCATTTTTTGATCTGCCATCTGACCACACGTGAGAGCCACCTGCAATGTAGATTTTTTTTTCTCTTTGATTTGGAATTACCATTTGGAGGGATTTTAAATAAAAGTATGCCAGCACGATGGGTCAAACCTTCACATTATTATGTACATATTCAACTTAACAGTTATTCACTCTGTGGCTTTGAAAATCGAAACAAAGAGTGAAGTATATCTCTTCTGAAACTATTGCAAGTTTGAGCCTAATCTGATAATCCTTCTTGGTCAATGCTAGGGAATTTTCATTCAAGCTTTTAGTGAGACAAACAATAGGACACCCCTATGGCACTCCTGAATGGTATAACCCACTTTACATCCTGTTTTTCTCTATTATTCTAGTGATGAGCTTGTCTGGCAAGCTTTCATTCTCACTGTCATTTCAAAGGGTTTGCAAGGTCTTCACAACGCAAGCTTTTACATCATTCCAAAACTTAGGGTGAAAGCTTTCACACTATGTCAAAATATAAAATTTGTCAAATTTCCGGCTTATTTGTTGTTTTGTGGTGAAGGGTCACATATTCACAGAGGAAAGCCTATCATTTGGTGTTCATGCATATGATGTGTTCACCTTGATTTGTATTTTGACAAAGGCACTAATCTGTTGTTTATGCTCCTCCCAATCCTCTCCTGCCATCTCTATCTTTTTCTTTAGGTCTGCTTCACATATCTGGAAAAAAAAAAAAAAACAGCATTGGTCACTACAATTATTGGACAGAAAAGTGGGAAAAGAATACAGAAAATGTCTAGTATGATTCTAGAGGTCGGTGCAAAATTTCGAGGCAATCGGTCATGTCACAGCGAAGATATTGAGGGGGGACCCTTAAGGCCCTCCCCCCCCCCCATCCCAGTCCTCACTACCTCCGAGATAGCCCAGTCTCTTCATGGTTAAGAAACACACTGCAGACGGGGTGGGGGGGGGGGGGAGGGGAGAAGGAGGAATGAAACATAGAAAGGAGATGGTACACACCCTCCTCTCACTATATGACCTTGTTTGATCACAGTTCTTGCACCTGGTACATCCCCTTATTCCAGGGAATTTTTTTTTTTTTTTTTTTCTGGGGCTACTTTTTGAGCCCACCTGCCTGAATTTTCTACATTGTATTACATTTTATATTGGACCCTATGAGAATTTCAGGGGCTCTTTTTTAGTTTTCCAGGGCTCTTTTTGGCATTTTGGGGGCGAATTGGCCCCGAGCCCCCGTGTATTTTTTTCCCTGCCTTATTCCCCCCCCCCCCTTTCCAACTCAACCAATGAATGGCTGGACCCAAAATATAATTATCTCTTATTTGGGAGTTGATGCTAAATACAAAACCAAAAAAATACATCAATGAGATATCAATAATCAAGCAAATCAGATGTATCTCAAATAAACACCATGTAAATGTTTTCTCAAAAAAAAAAAAAAAAAAAAAAAAAATAGAAATGGAAATACATGTACTCCTTTAATACTAAACTGAAATAAAGGTCATCTTCTACCCAGCTTTTTCCAAATAATAGAAAAGTATTAAATGAACTTCATTCTGATTAATCTAATCATCTTGACTTTCACAACCACTGCACATCTCCATTAAGTGAGAAAATCTGTCTTGTGTTTGCGGTGCATTGTTCAATGATTGAGATTGAATATATACATTTATGAATAGAATTTTACCTCAGCTGTCTGCTTGATGTTGAGCGGTACCGTCTGCTCTAGCTGATGTTTGAGACAAAGGTGGAGACATTCAAATGCCAGCTGATTGAGGGACAAACAAGCTGAATTGATGGCCTGAAAATTCAAAAGAAATGAATTCATTTCTAGTTCAAGTTAATACATTTCACATAAATTTCCATTAAACATAACTGTACAAAGTTATATAGGAATTACATCATCCTTCTTAGCTATCAAAATGCAGGATACTTGGCATCATCAATGGTGTAGACTATTGTAATGAACAAATGTCTTTTTAGAAGATGCATCCATTGAATCACTTTGCTTTCAGCTGATCTGATTTTCGCTTGAAATAAGACTGCAATAAATTGATAAATATAAATCAATCTCAACCAAACTGATCTGATAGCAAAATCTTGTCACTGACATTCATCCAAACCAAACTGGTCTGATAGCAAAATCTAGTCACTGACATTCAAACTGATCTGATAGCAAAATCTTGTCAATGACATTCATCCACAGCAAACTGATCTGATAGCAAAATCTAGTCACTGACATTCAAACTGATCTGACAGCAAAATCTTGTCACTGACATTCATCCAAACCAAACTGGTCTGATAAGCAAAATCTAGTCACTGACATTCAAACTGATCTGATAGCAAAATCTAGTCACTGACATTCAAACTGATCTGATAGCAAAATTTGACATTAATCTAAACCAAACTGATCTGACAGCAAAATCTTGTCACTGACATTCATCCAAACCAAACTGGTCTGATAGCAAAATCTAGTCACTGACATTCAAACTGATCTGATAGTAAAATTTTTTCAATGACATTAATCTAAACCAAATTGATCTGATAGCAAAATCTTTTCACTGACATTCATCCAAACCAAAACTGGTCTGATAGCAAAATCTAGTCACTGACATTCATCTAAACCAAACTGGTCTGATAGCAAAATCTTGTCACTGACTTTCATCCAAACCAAATTGATCTGATAGCAAAATCTTGTCACTGACATTTATCCAAACCAAACTTATCTGATAGCAAAATCTTGTCTCTGACATTAATCTACATGAACAACTTGAATGAAGGTGACCTAGGCCCTGTTTCATAAAACTTGTTATCAGTAACAACTGCCACATTTCTATGACAAATTTGTTCTCGGCCTATCGGATGCAATGATTTCAGTAGCTCACAACAGTTATTGCAACTTGTTACTGATAACAAGTTTTATGAAACAGGGCCCTAACTTTGGTCTGATTACAGTTTGTATTTACCTTGGCATCTACTATACTCTGGATTTCCTGTAGAACCTCTGGAGGTGTAATCTCACCAAGTTGTTTCCTTAGCTGTCTGTATAAACTGTTGGTCTCTTGATAGAAGCCGAACTTGCACTTTACAAAATAAATGTTACAAATCATACAAGCAGTCAAAGAAAAAGCAATGCTTCAAACCAATAGGAAACTAATTGTTATTAAAACACAGGATTAAACATACAAGTGACAAGAACAAATGAAATTTCAAAGAAAATTAACTGAAAAAAAATAAAGGTGAGTAGGACTGCAAAGTATGAGGTTAGGACAAAAATGTCAAGATAATGTATAATATATCAATGGATTGAAATCATGAAGTGAAGCATTTTGAAAAGCAAAGGAATGAATGCTAGAAATCTTTAAAGGGGGTACCCAATGCTGAAACAATGTTAGCTCATTTGAAAGAGCATGATTTTATTAGCAGAAAATCATCTGCCTCAAGTTTTTTAAAAAGTCGTGTTGCCAAGGAAACCCCCAAATATGGTAAGATTTCAGGATATTTTTGACCCCCCAGCTGTGACCCAGTTTCAACTGGGTACCCACTTTGACGTCAAAATGACGTCAAAGTGGGTACCTTGTCGCGCACTTCTAGCAAAATGCGCGCAAGGTATAATACATGTTGTACAGTCTAGCGCGTAGCACAACTGCAATGCGCGAAGCTGGGTACCCACTTTTACGTCATACCTCATACTCAATTTTGGGGGGTCAGCTCATAACTTTTCATTAGAAAATTAGCCAAAATGCATTGATTTCGATTGAAAATCATCATATTTTAAATGTCATTCTTCTTAGAATTCTATTCTCGATCATATATCAAAATTTTGTTTACCATTGTGTAATCACTTTAAGCCATACTTTTATATGCACATGGGATCACTGGGCAAATTTGAGTTAGAAAATTAAGGAAATCTTGCTTGAAATGCGAGGAATGAAAAAAAAAATAGCAAAAAAAGTGTGAAAAAGAAATTAGCATGCAAATGGTTATTTTGGTGTCTGCTTTGAGATTTCCGTGCAAAGCTTCTGTGACTGCCAAAATAAATATCTGATCTCAGCATGATAGCTAAATTTACTCTTCATGTGCCATAGAAGGGGCAAAAGAAAGAGAGAAAAATATATCAAATAATAGTTAAGATGGACATCACCAAAGCAGTAGTTTATACAGTACATGTAACTTAATGAAATTCAGTATCTATAAAGCCATATAACCAAAAGATGTTCATAATCACTATAAACAGAAGATCATAAGATTTTCATGATTTACTACAACACAATATTATCTTTTTATGTTATAAAATCATTTAAAGAATTGATTGCCTGCTATGCCCTGTAATCTAACATTTTAACAAAGTATGTTAGCTCACACAATGTATGAGTCATAAAAATCTAATCAGACATTTACTGAAATATTTTGCTCTTGAGCTGGCAATCAAAATATCATGTATCATGTCTTTTAATAATTCAACTATCTTCTTCTTTTTCTCCTTGTGAGCGGTTCCTATTTGAGGAATTATAACAAAAGTTTATCTCTATTCCTGATGAAACATACATGCTCATGGCCATATGCAGCAGGGGGGCTGGGGCAGTTGCCATCCTCCCCCCCCCCCCCCCCCCCCCCGAAAATTTTCAAGCCTTACTGTTTTTTTATTGAAAATTAAAATAACAAACCAGATCCTTCAATTTCAATTTTAACAAGGCGTTTGCGATGTTGTGTCTCGCCCACTTGTGAAAATAACTAGAAATATCGCGATCTGTGATGGCACACAACAGAACTGTATCGAAAGCTCATTGTGAAATAACTGGGATGGAATAACATTTGATAAAATATGGAAAAGTGTGACACGGTTGCAAAGTTTTGTGTCATAAGAGAGTCTTGCACGTAAACTTTAACCGTTCAACGTTTGACCTGTAATGACCTTTGACCTGACCATGTGACCTCTGACTGGACCATAACATGCAGGTCCCCTTAGTGCATCTACAACCCAAGTTTGATAGATAAGTGTCACATGGTTGCAGAGTTTTGTGTCATAAGAGAGTCTTGCACGTAAACTTTAATGTTTGACCTGAAATGACCTTTGACCTTACCATGTGACCTATGACTGGACCATAACATGCAGGTCCCCTTAGTGCATCGACAACCCAAGTTTGATAGATAAGTGTCACACGGTTGCAGAGTTTTGAGTCATAAGAGAGTCTTGCACGTAAACTTCAACGTTTGACCTGAAATGACCTTTGACCTTACCATGTGACCTCTGACTGGACCATAACATGCAGGTCCCCTCAGTGCATCTACAACCCAAGTTTGGTTGAAAAGTGAGTCACGGTTGCAAAGTTATGTGTGATAAGAGAGTCTTGCACGTCAACTTTAACATTTGACCTGAAATGACCTTTGACCTTACCATGTGACCTCTGACTGGACAATAAGATGCAGGTCCCCTTAGTGCATCTACAACCCAAGTTTGATTGAACAGTGTCACACAGTTGCAGAGTTTTGTGTCATAAGAGAGTCTTGCACGTAAATTTTAACGTTTGACCTAAAATGACCTTTGACCTTACCATGTGACCTCTGACTAGAGCATAACATGCAGGTCCGCTTAGGGCATCTACAACCCAAGTTTGGTTGAAAAGTGAGTCACGGTTGCAGAGTTTTGTGTCATAAGAGAGTCTTGCACGTAAACTTTAACGTTTGACCTGAAATGACCTTTGACCTTACCATGTGACCTCTGACTGGACCATAACATGCAGGTCCCCTTAGTGCATCTACAACCCAAGTTTGGTTGAAAAGTGAGTCACGGTTGCCAAGTTATCTTTCATAACGTTTGTGACGGACGGACGGACGACGGACGGACGACGGACGGACGACGGACGGACGACATTTGGATCCCTTAGTCTCGCCTTCACCTCCGGTGGGCGAGACAAAAATGCAAAAGCGCCCTTGTGACCAGCTTGGTCGCTTCGCTCCCTGGCTTGCTTTTTCCCTTGAACATTTTACATAATTCTTGCCCCCCCCCCGGAAAAATTCCTGCGTACGGCCTCGCACATGCTCCAGTAAAGGCATATAAGAGCAAGAAACAAGTTTACTTACAGCCATCAGATTCTTGACTAGTTTAACCTGTAGTCTGCTCTGTGGATCAAGTTTCTTCAGACGACCAACAGTTATAACAAACAGAGATAGGTGATCAGAGAGATCTCCCTGAAAAGAGGATCAGAATACAAGCACTCATTATCAAGGACTACTGTAATTTCATATTACAGTATACGGTAGATTATGTTTAGCATAATAATGACATTTCTTTGTTCATTTTAACAGATACAATCTCAAATGACTGAATTTTATATTTCCCAAGCCTTATCTCTGTACTATTAATATTATTTCTGCCATCGTTCCAGGCCATCTCGTTTACTCAAACACTCAAATGTAATGACCCACACACAATGTTTATAATGTTTTATAGTAACAACATTCTGGAGAATTTCTATCATGTTTATGTCATTATGTTACGTATGAGAGTTTTTTTTTTTTTTTGTCTGTAAATGTGAGCAAAATGAATTTCGAAAGACAATAAATTGAAATTGAATTGAATTGAAAATTGAATTAAAGATTATGTACAGTTTTGGGAAATCTAAAAAAAAAAAAAACTTTCACTATATGAATTCACTGGCAGATGATATGAAAGATCTTATCCTGAAACTATAATGAGGTGAAGGATATTATATAAAAACAATTAAAATGTCAGAACTTAGTTTTCGGGTCCCCGGGTCCCCCCAAAACAACGTCAACATGCATCACACAGTGCAAAACACGTGTAAAACCAAGAGGAATAGTGTGACAAGCACGTTGAAGTGCTGTGAATGTTGTGCGGGGAGCTGTTGGCGTGCAGGGGCAGAGTCACCGGAAATCATGAACGGAATATCACACGATCTCACACCCGTATCTTTTTATGCAAGGCGGACAAAGAAACTAAACTTTAATCAGTTTCATGCCAATTCTCTTTTTGCTACCAATAATGAACATGAGCTTTAAGTCTGCTAGCTGATAGAAAGGTGCTAGGGTATTCAAGGCATTAGGATCATGGGACATATAGAATCACATGTACATCTTTCTTGAGGATATTGAATGCAGAGGTATTTTGTTTTGAACGCTACACATTATTATTTACTGTCTCGTAACCTATCTTCTCCATTACAAATTTCTTAATTTGAGAGTAATGTATGGATACTTGATACAAAGTATTCCTAGAATGATCGAGACCCTTGTGTGGTTACATAGCTTAGGGTATTCACGATAAAATGAGACCTCCACCACAAAACGACCAAAAGGTTAGAAATTTGACATTTTGGCACTTCAACATAGTTTAAAACTTGGACTCTAAGCTTTTGAATAATATATCATTTGCCCGAGAAAACAGGATGTGAAGATGAGTGACCATTCAGATTTCAGGAGTGCCATCCGGTGTCTAATTGTCTGTCTCACTAAAAGGTTGAATAAGATTCCCTGGTAATTTTCTCTTGACTGTGAAGGGATTATCAGATTGGGCTCAAACTTGGAATAGTTTCAAAAGAGATATACTTCTCTCCTTGTTTAGATTTTCAAAGCCACAGAGTGAATAATTTCTGAGTTATGAACCGGTACATATGTTAATGTGCCGGTTTTACCCAGCTGGCATACTTTTATTTCGAAATTCCTCCAAAATGGTAATTTGAGATTAAAGAAAAAATGCATTTCTACATTAAACATGGCTCCAAACTTTGGTCAGATGATAGGTCAATAAATGAACTATTAGAAAATATAACAAAGCCTAAAATCAACTTTTCAACTCCAGGCTCTCTATTTTAGCTATTTACTCTAGAGCTCCCATTGCGACTTAATAATCATTTTGTGGTGGAGGGTCACAAATAGAATGAACATTTTGGTACATTCAAATGGAAGTGCACAATATGAATCTCTGTAGTCACAGTTCTACCTGATGCTTAGCAAGTAGCTGCATATTGCTCCTACTGGACGGAAGGCTAGATGGTGCACCCGCCTGGATCTCAAGACCATCTATCAGCTTCTGAAACTAAAAATCGATCATTAACAGTACATTAGAATTCATTTCAGGCTTTATACAGTACACATATCATTTTCAGACATTAGATTATCAATTATCAAACATGTAAAGAGAAGATTGAGTTCTGGGAAAGGTAAAAAATAAATGGCGAGCTTTCTCATTCTTTCCATGTCAGTTAGGAAGAATATCATAGTAAAATGTCCCCTAGAAAGGATTGCTCTTCAAATGCCCTCAGACTGGAAATATGACGAGAAAAAGTTGAAAAGTTTGGGGGTAACATTCATGCCAGATTTGTGTGTGGTCCCAGATACTAATTCCTCGTGCAGTGCAAGTACCTTTTGAGGAAAGTAAGGGAATTTATTATCAATTCAATACACTCCAAATCTCACACTAAACACCTGTGTTTATATACAACTAAGTTAACACTCTTACATGTAGTTGCTTTCACGCTATTTTCAGCAAGCGTGAATTGTAGAACTCGTGAAAATATTAGCACAATATCTTATGCTTGTTTTGAATGGACACTGAATTGTGCTTCAGCTGATGAAATGCGTGTTTGAATCCAATTCAGTTAAGAGTACGTTTGTGTAGTTGTGTCTGCCATATGCATTTGAATGGACAGCATGTGTGTAAAATAATAAACGGAGCCGTGCTGGTTATTCATGTTCAAATGTGACCATTTTCTCCAAATTTATTGTCCGAGAAAAGAAATTCATTTTGCCCCATTGATCGTGAGCCTGGCAGCCACTGAGCAGCACCAGATCGACGTTGCTCTATCCTTTTCAATTCTTGAATGCCAAAGAAGGTAGCAGCAACTCCCATCATTTAACGTCTTTTGGTATGACGCGGCCGGGGTTCGAACCTGCGACCTCCCGATTGTGAGGTGGATGCTCTACCTACTTAGCCAACACATCGGTTGAGCTATAACTAGGGCAGAAAAACGATTGTCATGCATTGAAATACCAATCAAATCTTGCACTTTTGCGAGTAAGTAATTGGGCAGCGCGAATATGTTTTTGGGTCACTTGGCGTGAAAATTTAATTGCATGAAAATAACAGCGTTTACAGTAGCTGTTTACCTCAGGAATGCTTGAATCAATCTTTGTTTGGACCTTGATAATATCTATATAGATATCAACAAGCTGTTGCAGACAGGTATGTGCTAAACCTCCTTCATCCAAGATTCTCTGGTATTCTTCTACTTGAATAGTTTCAAGATGTTCCTTACATGGATGACATACACGCAGATACAGACGGTCATCGGGTTCAACCTCTGGGCTCTACAGAAAGACAATAGATTATCATGGTCAGGTTCCTGTACATCTTTTCATCATACAAACAACAGATCCGTTCACTCTCAAAACTGGGTCTCCTTTTTCTCATCAATTTATTTCAATTAAAAAAGTCAATATTGAAAATTTAGGAAAATTAAATGTTATGCACAATCCAGGAATAAAGTAAAAATAATCAGTTCCTGAATCTAGCTGGTACATGTTCATATTCTACCAGTAATCATCAGTTCATTCTACCATGAATACCAATAAAATCTCAGAATTTCCAATTCCCTCCAAGGCCTGGACCAGAGAGTAATAAGCCTTAACCAATCAAATAGTCCATATCAGATTGATTTCACTTGGTGAGGGAATAGCAGAGTCCAAACTTCTTATCCCTTTGATCCTAGTGAAAGACCAGCTTAGACTGGTCTTACTGATCTTCAGTGCAGAGAAGTTCTACATGTATACCTTATACTTGTATGGCCCCGGTGATAGACCAGCTTAGACTGATTTAACCTATCTTAGAAGAAGGGGAGTACCGGTAGGTCTGAACTTCTTTCCCCTATGGCTCTGGTGATAGACCAGCTTTGACTGGTCTTATTTATCTTCAATGCAGAGGAGAAGATCTATACTTCGTACCCCTATCTATTTATGTATTATTCATTTACTGGTATATGAAAATTGATCCTTTCAGGCCTGTGAGTGAGGTTTCACAAAAAGAGCGGAAAAAAGGTGAAAGTTTCCGCTGCCATATGATACCTATATGATCACACAACAGCCAATTTTAATGCCACAACACACACAAATCACATCACTGCCAACACAGGCACTGTCACTCACCACAAGTAAATCCCCACAGTCACCTCCAAAATATCCATCTAAAATCCTGAATTTTGCTGTCAAAAATGCGGAATCAATGGCATATTTCCAAAGCACCTGGGGCTTAGGCCCAGTACTAAGAAACAGGGTTTCCAAAAAGTGTTAAAATCAAGAAATCAGCGGTTTGGTGGCAAGGGTTTTCGCTTATTGCAAGCTTCAAGTGTGGTGTATATCTGCAAAAAACAAATGAAAAACCAAACCTTCCGTACCTGCCGATGCATTGATTCAATGTACAAAGTTGAATGTAAGTCCCGACTAGCATTGATTCATTCGACCGAAATGGGAGCTGATAAAATAGCACATGTAGCACAAGGGGAAAATAGTGGAATTTGAAAATCAGGCAGAAAAATAAAAAAGGGGATTTCTGCTAAAAAGCAGAGATTTCACAGGCCTGCCAGCAGCACAGGCTGAAAGGATCAATTTACAAGTGAAATATAGTGAACATATACAATCATGGCCTTGGTGATAGACCAGCTTAGGCTGGTTTAACCTATCTTAGAAGTTAGAGGAGCATAACTTCTTACCCCTATGACCCTAATGATAGCCCAGCGTGCATCAGAGCCCAGCTCAGTCTGGTCGGACTTGTCTGGGGTATAGAGGAGTAGATCCTTAGAAGACTGTGCCTTGCAAACTAGTTTTCCACAGATCCGACAGTTTGATTTGCTCTCTAGCTTCCCATATGGCCGGTTACAGCATTGGCAGCTTGTCCCTTCACTCTGCAATGACCATTCAATTCAATTCAATTCAATTTATTTGCTCATAAAAATCCATGTAAACAACAATAAATATACATATTACAAAAATAGAATACATAAGAAACAAGAAGGACAAAGACCACTGGATTTAGTAAGAGAGGGGCAGCAAGAAAGGAACAAACCTTGTGATTAGCTGACCCTGAAACATAATACATTACTACGAGAGAATATAGAAATAACAACAAAATAACAAAACAAACAAAAAAAATAATAACAAAACAAACATAAAATTATCATCAGTATTTTCCATTATGTATACTTTAACCTGTTAAAAATTGAATTCTGGAATTCCCATAGACAGGTCATCAATGCCTTCTACTCTTTACCGTTCTATATAGTCATTCTTATTTTTTTCTTTTTCTTTTTTCTTTGTCTTTTCTATGGAAATGATACATAGAGAAAGTACAAGTAAAAAGGAAACAAAAAGGAAACAAAAAGGTAATGAAACAAGATGAAAGTGACTGTGTTTCCTATATGCCTCTGCCTATATTCAGTTAACTTCATAGCTCAAATTGTTCTTGAATTATTATTATCTGATTGATAAACGTCTAAAAAAAACAACAACTAAACATACATATATTGACCTCTGTGACCTTGATCTTTGATCTGCATACCCCAAACTCTAATCAGAACGTCTACCGGTACCTACATAAATGGTGATACATACATGTACTAGGATCAAGTTCGAAGTCTATACCTCAAAAGGTTCTTGTGAACCTTGAAAAATCGGGACAGACGGACGGACAATCTGAAAACATAATATGCCTGGCACCACCTCCGATGGGCAGAGGCATAAAAATAATGGATGACTGTTATCACCTATTTCCAGATTAATGTAAAACCCTATAAAACTTTGCTCTTGAATTTCCACATGTCTTTACATTTTGGTCATTTCTTTCTTCATTAGAATATACATATGTATTCTAGTTTCATTATGTTGTTACCTAGGTGAATTGTCACTTTAGTCTAATCCCACGTTGTCTAATGCCCCTTTGGTCTCATCCCACATGGTCTAATCCCATTTCGTCTACAACCAGTTCATCTGATACTATTTGGTCTTATTGCCACCTAGTCCGTTTACCATTTCGTATAATTTCCGGTTAGGATATACGCAATCTTCTAACACCACTTAGTCTATCTCATTAGATGAAATGGTAATGGACCAAAAAGTCATTTGACAAAATGAGGAAAACTAAGTAGACGAAGTGGCAATTAGAACATTTGATCATTAGACAAAATGGCAAATAGCCCAAGAGGGTATTAGACCAAGTGATGATTGGACCAAACAGCAATTAGACCACATTGATAGTAGACCAAATGGGTTTAACCATAGTGGTGTCAGACTATCTGGGAATTAGACCAACTGGTATTAGACCAAGTGGCTATAAAGCGATACTTACTACCCATGTTGGAGGTTTCTGCCAGTCAGGTACACCCGTACTCACGACCTTGGACACATTGCGTTTCAGTAAGCTGAATGGATTCTTAGTATGTGTCCCACCCCCATTAGCATCTGATGACGGACTGGTCGCCTGTGGAGAAGTGGGGCTAGATGAGTGATGGAGCTGGAAACCTTCCACTAGGTTCTTACAAACTCGTCTTATCGCTGACCTGTATATAGCCAATTTCATTATCAAAACTGAGTTCATGTGCTCACATTCTTGTTTTGAAGGTAATGGTCATAAAAAGGATATTGTCAGAGTCCAAAGTCAATTGCGTGTAAATCTATAGCAGCACAAACCTGTCATTTCAAGGTCTGCTATAACCAGATATCGGATATATGGAGCTATTGAATATCTCGAGCCCCTAAAACAAAGAAAAAGATTGGTCATCATTCCTGTTATCACAAGCAAGCAAATTTCAAACTGCACCTCAGTGGGCAAAACTCATTCAGCTGGAGAATACTGTCTGTGCATGTAGTCCCAGTTTCATTTTAATTTAGCTCCTGAATTAAACACATCACAAATCATGCATACATGAACTGATCCTGTTGTAAAGAAAAATATATCATTCTATTTTGGGGCATTCTCTCTCTATCTAAAAAAAAATAAATATATAAATAAAAGGAACAAGCGTCTTTTACATTGTATCAGGATTGTTTTAACATCATAAAATTATCAACATTATGGTGCAGAATTAAGTGTAAGATATGTGTAAATAAGTTAATATTTAAGGTGATATGTTTACCTGGTCAATTTGAAATTGTCTTGTTTCTGATGAGCATTCCTGAACAGTTGAAGGTCATATGTCCATCTTCTTGAATGACCAATCTCTTGTTCTTTAGCATCAAAACACTTCTCACAAACCTAAGAAAAAGAATTTAAAAAAAAAACTACAAATGCAATTAACTGTGTTAGAACTTGGCCCCTAAAGCTCCGCCATTTTGTCCATATCCATTACAAGGCCTACCTAAGCACCTCTGCATATTCATGATCAAAAATGAATAATTCGTTTTGTAAGATGCTTCCAACCAGTAGTATGCATTTGTACACAGTATGAAACTTTATGCCCATCAGCCTTGTGCATGCGCAATAAATGAACAATAAATGCGCAATAAATCAAAAGATATGAATAATGCAACAGGACTATCGATATCATAACGATAACAGGTGCTTATCCACCCCTTTAAATGATCTGAAAGAGGCAGGGCCTAATGGCATTCGCGTAATGATTTCTGCGCATGCTGCTTTTCATCTAGTAAAGTTAATTAATATGTCTATGGTGAGAACAAAACACTTGCACTGTTGCAAACAAAGGAGAATTTAAGTCTTATGCTTCTGAAAGCAATTCAGTGGAAGTCTGTAGCATTATGGATAGTGGAGATAGGCCAGTAGCAAGACAGGCTTTCACTCACTTTGCACATCCACCCGTTAGGATCATAATCTGCATTGTGTGAAAGCCGCCTCTTGAATTGCAGACATTTGGCACAGAAAATAAGACCACATCTGTAATGAAAACAATCAGAAGAGAATAACATTAGGTTGTTGGAGAATAAATGAAAGGATATTTATAGCTAACTATAGCTTGTAAAAGCAACCCCCCCCCAAAAAAAAAGATACCATACAAGATTTCATGATTTCACTAAAGCACATACAGTAATTGTTTGATAAGGTACCAATAATGAGGTATAAAGCAAATTCTTTTAGAATTACACTGTTTCATTTACAGAGAGCGACATACAGTGGTACCATAGTTCTCGCCAGTTTATAACACCCATGGTTCCAGTATCATGCGTAAAGGGTTTCAGACAAGGAAGAACCATGTGTGAAATTGCTGCACCATGCGTGGCAACAAGGGTAAAAAAAATATTGGAGTATATACCGGTATTCCTAACAATAATGATAAATGTCACAGATTGTTTTGCTTTTTGGCAATGTATTTTTACTTTTATGCTATTAGTAGTAAACTCCTGCTAACCAAAAAGTATTTTTCATCCTTTTACTATAGCATATGCTGCCGCCACACCTAACTTTAGGTATTATTTCTGTAAAACTTCTGAAACTTCCACACTTTGCGCAGAGTGGGAACCATGTGTGGATTTTTTCTAGTGAGAACCCTGAGTGGTACCTATCCAGAAATAAGGAATCTAACCAAGAAGTGATGTACCTTACAAACATTGAAGTGAGTCATGATAGATCTATATCTAAGCAACTTACTTTCTGCAGTGATGTTTAGACATTGCCCATAGAGGGCGGTTGCATGTCTTGTTGCTGCAGTTGTTACATTCTGAATTTTTCACCCAATGACTTCTTGTTACAGCTGCAGAAAAAAAGAAAAAGAGAAAAGAGAGGAAAAAAATCAATTTTAAGACCAGATCTTGCTTTAAGACAAGCTTTCAAAATGACATTCCCTTTCCTGTTAATTTTGATATCTAGAAATCTTGTTGTTAAAGCACAACTTTAAAGAAATAATATGTAATACCAAAGGAAAGTCAAAGTAAATTTTGGGCTTTGAGGCCAACTTAATAAGAACAAATGTTGTACAGTTTCTTGGTTTTCCATCTTTAACCCATTCTTGACAGAGGGTCCACATTATGTGGTTTGGTGCAATAACTTTTGATGCAGAGCTCTAAAAATCATACCAAATACATGAGCAGAAAGAGCAAAAAATTCTACACACACTGTGCCCATATTCGTTGCATCAATATTTGTTGTTTGATGCTGAAATTTTTAAAAAGGAAAATAAGCATTAAAATCCTTAAATTGGCAATGCGATGAAAATGTTAAAATTACTGTTTGTCCCTGCAAATTAGCAACTTTGTGACTTCTCATACATTCTGTCAATTTATATTTATTTCAGATACATGATGTTTTATAAGAAAAATGTAGCAATAAAAGAAAAATGTTGTGTTGCCAATTTGAAGAATAAAAGCTGATCAAAGTAGGCTTTAAATAATTCCTGTCACGAATGGGTTAATCCCATAAACATTCCCCTGCATGTTTTTTTGTATGCAGAGGTAAACTAATCATAGTGCATCAAACTGACAGACAATTAGAGAGCACACAGGCATTTGTGAGTGACTGGCTGTGAATAATTGAGAGACAACCATTCTCAGGTTCAATATTACATGACATGATTCTCAGATCAGTGACTGATTCATGCCTTGTAATGCCTCATCCTTGATCCTCTGAAAACCAAACTTTCTGAAAATAGCAAATACATCTTTTTGCTTTACAAATAGCAGTAAAATCATGAGGTCTTGGAAGAAAGCATTTCTCCCTACCACAAATATGATATTCAGCAGTAGAGTGCGATACTTCCCACACACAGCCTAGACATAGGCACTTCCAATACGGTTTCCATGCAAACATAATTGGTCGAGTCTTAACAAGTCCCATAAAAATTATAGTTTTCGAGCCTAGAAAATGCAAGCAACAAATTCTGATCTACCTGCATAGATGTAATAAAATTATCAGGAGCGTTTATGAAGGCTAAACATATTTTCATCAAAATGAGGGATTTGTTAACCTGGCTGTACATTTTTCTGTGGAAGCGTGAAGAAATCAGTACTGGATTTGTACATGTATCTGCACATGTGCTTTTCTTTTTTTTCTAAACACGTGCACACGTTAGTATCAATAATGCCTGTAGCATTTTCATTTATTTGATGTACGATAAAAGAGCAATGTAGATAAGATGCCTTGCTCAAGGGCATAAGTGCAATGCCGGGAATCGAACCCCTGACTTTCGCGTCTCCAGTCAAGCGCCTTAGACCACTCGACCACGGCACCCCCCTGTGCTTACCTGTGGGTATGCAGGAAATGTCGCCCTCTACTGCTGAATCTCATATTTGCGGCAGCAAGAATTCTCATGTAACATCTTTGGGAATCCTTGGGGATTACCATATAAAATTGAATACTGAAATGAACTAGGTGACAGACTGACCTGTAGTGGCATCAGACTGTTCTTCAAGGTTCTGAGTCCCTGCATCATAGCTCTGTTGGAACCTTTTCAATTCATCCTGGACTGCAAACCACTCTTGTTTGACTTCTGGCCTGAGGTTTGATGACCCCGCATGACCTTTCATGAACCCACCAACCTGCCATCTCTTCTTCCTTTCACCCGATACCGCATAGCCTGCACCAGATCTTGGGTTGTTACTATGATTGAACATGGCTTAGCTAGAAAATGAGTAGAAAACAAAGTGATAATGAGATATGACCAGTACACATACATCTGAAACCACACAGAATTTACTTCAAACGGAACTTGACATATTTTGTTTTCCTCTACATTTATTGTCAAGGAATAATCCTCATATTCTTGGGCCTTAAAAGTCATAATAAAATCAAACTCCTTCAACCAGACTATTTTTCCTGTCTAGTTATTCATTATGTTTGATATTTCCTTTCATCAGAGAGATTTTGCCCTTTGCATATTTCCTGGAGTTCCTCACACTTTTCATTAGTACCACAAATGCAATACAAGCATCCTTCCCTGCTGTATTTGTAAAATATACATGTATGTAAAAATTGCATTGTAAATTTGTAGAATATTTGTAACAAATTGGTTTATTTTCAAAATGAAACATTTTAAGTGGCATACACAGTCAGCTTAAATGGATAGATTGAAATTCAGCATGTTTTCTTCTTTTTTTTTCATCTGCACAGAGCTTGGTAAATTTTTTTCAACTGCTTAGAGTACTGGCACCCTCTTTTGTGGTTGCATGTCTAAAATTTCATGTTATTCATACTAGTTTGTAGATAATATGGATAGAGATCTAAAACAACAAAAACAAAAAAGCAATAACATGAAAAATGAGAATCACAATATAAGCAGCTCAACTCAAAACTCACAAAGGCACCTTCTTGGAGTGAACTTGCAGTGGACAAATAAAACTTTCACAAGGAAATGAGGATCACGAAGGGAACAAATACTGCTCAGTGTCTTTTTCAGTGTTATCAAAATAGTGAATGATGCAATACTATATAGTTGCATAAATCCATTCTAAGTTAAAGAGATGGGTTAATAGAAACTGAAACTGAAACAGTTGGCCAGTACAGATCTAGACAAATTTTCCCTTGCAATGAGAATAATTTTGATGAGGGACCAATTGCAAGGGGCAAACAGGAATACTTTATGTGCCAGGAAATACAATTCTGGGAGAAATATATTTACTTATAATCTATCCTTACAGGCAGTCAAATATAACCTTTCTCTCCCTTGGCAACATTATTTTGCTTGCTTTACAGCTTCATTTAATAGTTGTACTGAATCATGCAAGTCAAGACATGGACTCTGGAGCATGTGGAGACAATCTTAAGACAGTCACGACAGTATCATTTTTCATTCAAGTTCAAGACAATACTAACTATTGTTTCAATAGTTTCAAAAGTAAGCAAAACCCTCGATCAGAAAAGGAGAGAAAACTAACCATACATCATGTAGTCTACATACCTTTTTTTACTTATCAATGATTGAAGACTGTCACAGAATTACATACGGAGAACACTATGTAACTCGTATGATCGTAAGGCTGTAACTTTTTGTTAGTACGGTAGGCCTACTGTATGTACACACATTGCACACATGTCATGGGCCAATATATCACACGCTCCTGCGCTGCATCCTACGCTTCGTTCGCTATCACCACAGCCAAGAGCTCGGGCGTGAAGAGCAGTCCTGCCATGCCATAACAGCGGTAGATCTACGATCTACGATCTACGTTAGACCTGCTGGCCGTGGGCAGCAGCCGTGGATATCTCGACTTTATTTCCCTGTTCTATTATATTTACACGTTAAAATCTAACAAGTTATATGCAGTACTTACACGTTTATCTGAAGAAAAAAAAAGTACCCCGGTAAACGAAACTCAGCTCAGACCTATGAAGTCATCTTCTATTCTGAGAGTCCTCGTTCACACTCAAAATCACGCGTTTATGGTTTGTTGACATTTTTCCCATGGCCTCTTTTCATGTCGTCACTCTTGGGGGGGGGGGGGGGGGGGGGGGGGGGGGAGAAGGGGGGGGAGTAGGGGGAAGGGCTTTTTTTTCATCATTTTTTTGTTCCTTCATTCGAGTGTCACGTATTCTAAAATGCAGACATAAAATAAATTTGATAAAATATTGACATAATTTCAGGACCTCTTCCAAAACTAACAGTACAGTGCTTTGGGGGGTAGGCCTATAATATACCATAGCATTAAGGTGGACTGTACTTGCCTAGAAGATCATTTAGAATACTATCCATTCAGAAAATAAAAATGAAAACCAACATAAATTCCTGGGGTAAATTCACATCTTGCTCTTAATTTCTGAATACCGACCCATCAGCTGGCAACCAGACCATTCCCATGAACTTTTCCCAGCTAGTTAGTACATATAGTTCCAGTATGGCAACATTTAAAAAAGAAAGGCAGTTCCAAGGACCCCTTTAAAAAAAATTTATGCATCCTCTCATTCAGAAGTTAGTCCTGGAGCTCCTCTTCCTGGACTTGGTATGGTGGCACATATAAACACATTACGGGTGCCTTCTTCTCCCCCTTCCCGGTTTGGTCACGTTTCAGAAATCAATTGGAACACAAGTTCTTTCTGTTTCACTAATTGGTACTGCAAAAGAATTGTTGCCCACTTTCATCAGACAAACTGAACAGGACCCTGTTTCATAAAACTTGTATTCGCTCTCAGCCTATCAGATACAAGGATTTCTGTATCTCATAACAGTTACTGCAACTTGTTTTTGATAACAAGTTTTATGAAACAGGGCCCTGATCTGCAACAGCCATAGGACAACCAATGATGCGAGTTAAATTAAACACATGACACACCAGAAATAAATCTTTTCACAACATTACTCTACCCTTCAATGTAACATATCTTTATTAAAATAATGATAATTCAGAAAAATAAATGATAAATATTGATAGTACAATTCGCTGATACATCTATTTTCACAATCAAGTGAGGTTGTTTTAACCAGAAATATTTGATCAAATGACATGCACACAATAACTAGAAAAAAATAAATCTATGAATATATGAAAATATCAGTAATTTCTACATTTCAGCTGACTGAGTTGAAAGACAGAATTTGGAAGTTAAAAAATTATTTTTTCATATCACATACCCTCAAAAAATATAATTTAACACCTATTTTATGACTTGCTAAAATATATGGCTTGCTACAATAATGATACTTATGTTGCCTTTAAACTACACTTCAACTCTTCATATACCGTATATAGTTTTTTATTTACTTTTCAAGGACTTCAAAAATATGTACAAAAGGAATGGTAATGGATGCAATAAACCAATGATCTACTCTCTATAAAAGAATTTCCTTGTCTTTTTAAAAGCTTGAACACTTGAAAAAAATGTGTTTTGGTAGAAAATTTGCAAAAAGCATTTAATAGTCAATACAAAAATTGAACTGGAAAAGAAAAATCAAAATCACATCACTTCTACTATGACCACAAATACAAGTAAGAAATGAAAGCGTTAAGAATAGGCATAATGCAGCTATTGTCTTTGCTGTTACGCTAAACGTCTGATGCGGCGAGACTATTGTCTTTGCTAAGCGATACGTATGATGCGGCGAGACTACAAACAGTGGATGCATAAGCATCCACCGCCTATAACCACTCGTCTGCGTAATCAATATTCATGTATATTCAAAATGGTGGAATCTATGAATAATTCAACAACCACACCAAATATGGCATCCCATTGTTATGTATGACCAATCCGATGTGAGAAGCTGTGACAAGAAAAGATTTCGCTCGTCCATTAGTAGACGGGGGTAATAAATCGGGAGATAGGGAGATAAAACTGAAAACCTTTTAAACGTACGTTTTTCTTGCACAGAACAATCGTCGAATCAAATAATTTTAATATGTAATTGACAAAGAAATATTTTTGTTGGTATTTTAAAGAAATAACTTTATCAAATTTACGATGACAAATTAGTATTTCCCTCATATTTTGAATTCATTAAATCGTCTCTTCAGGAAGGTAATCACAACACAAGGGAATTGCTTGGTATATCGCGCTCTTTCCAAATCCAGTAGGTAAGGCAACAAAATCAATAACGCTACGAATATACATCTGAAGTTCTCGGAATTTTCCTCTAGGAATGCCTAGTCTGTTGGCCACGTAAGTCAAACTTCTCGCAGAAGATCGTCACGTTTGCAAATACTGGCCATCCTGGATGACGTAATATCACATGACTTATAAATTACATATGCATTCGCCTCTTCTCCAAACGTATTTCTGATTGGTCGAATTCATTTCTTATTCATTTCTTATTCATGAGGATTTTTCATACGAAAAACTGCCACCAATTCATAGTCGATGAGAAACAAACAACTAAACCAAGACGAGTGGTTATAGGCGGTGGATGCTTACGCATCTACTGTTTGTAGTCTCGCCGCATCAGACGTATCGCTTAGCAAAGACAATAGTCTCGCCACATCAGACATTTAGCATAACAGCAAAGACAACAGCTGCATCCTTCGCCTAGATTATAGGCTAGAACAGGCAAAATTATTCAAAGTATCATTTACTCTGAAGATTCAAGTGTTAAAAGCACACTGTACTATTCATATTACACATGAAAAATTGAATGACCTGTAAAACTTAGAAATACACCATCAAAATAATTGATACAAGTTGACATAGAAGCATGGCCGTACACAGCAGGGGAAGCAGCTGCCCCACCCCCCCCCCCCCCCCCCGAAATTTTCAAGACCTACATTTTTTTAATGAAAATTTTCCAAAATTCCACCCAAAGTGTGCACCAGATTAACGAACTGCACCAGATCCTTCAATTTCAATTTGAAAAATGCAAAAGTTCCCTCATGACCAGCTCAGTTGCTTCGCTCCCTCACTTGCGTTTTTTTTTTGTTAAAATGTTTCTTCGAACATTTTACGTATTCCCCCCCCCCCCCCCCCCCCCGGAAAAAATGTCTGCGTACGACCCTGCAAAGAAGAAAGCAAATCAGTATAATTCAGAAGGATATATCATATTCTAATTACTGCCCAACTAAATGTAGTAACGTCTTTTGGCAAGACATTAATCCATGTTTGCCACTCTCACCCAGGTGCGTAGCCAGTAGGATGCGCATGTTTTTACTGTGATTGGATTGGCAAGTGCATGCCCATGAAATGGGTGACTGGCTGGAATGCTCCCCAGGGTGTGGAGAATGTGCACAGTAATATGGAAAAAATTATACTAGTATTTGAATCTAGTAAAGAGTAATATATGCAATATATGTAATAGAAGTGCTTTGGTCTGCTTATGCTGTTAAAAGGTGTTCCAAGACAGGCAGTCATTTGTTGTGAAAAACGTGCAATATTTTGATGCATTATATTCCCAATATTCAATTATTCAGGTGTTCATTGTAAGCTTTTTACCATGTTTTTTTAATATTTGACTCTACAACAAATGAATGACAAGACACCCCAATTTTGCAATTTTCTTTCAGAGACCGATTCACTGTTAAATAACTATGCACATTCATGCATAAATGGTATAATTCAGATTTCTCATCACAAAGTGCACATGAACACACTCTACAGATTCTTTGTTTTGATAGATGCTATTAACAGTCTGAGAGAGGTCAAATGAATGGAAGAATTTCTATCTTTATAAAAACATTTCTGATACAGTGAAACCAGGGGCGTGTTTCATGAAGCCGTCATAACTACAAGATCAACGACATCTCAGAGTTGTCGGTCATCTTGTCTGCTAAGGGTTTCACAAAGCCGTCTTTGCCAAAGACCAGCGACAACTTCTCTGACAAATGACTTGTCGCTCCTCCGAATGTGTCATATCTTTTTAGCACGCCATCACAGGTCACCTTTTTCGTCGGCTATGGGCAGCTCGCGGGCAGTGAAAAACAAAAAATCTTTATTTATTAAATACAAATATTTCTTGAGTTCCAGACTCTCATTCCATAACCAGTTATTACTGATGTCGATATAAAAGTATAAGTGAAATAACCTATATGTCTTAGCGACATTTTAACCCTCCAGCAAGTAACTGTGATTAATACTGATTATCCTCCCATCAGTTTCCCATAGAAAACGGAGCAGTCTGTATTCACAGGCCCGTAAGTATGATGACAAATCAACACGTATGTACTTCTTCCATATTTCCCTTTTTACAACTACAATATTTATTGAAATCATATAAAATTTATTCTTTAATGAATTAATGTCAAAATTGCGATAGCAGAATATACCAATTCAGTATCTTTCAAAAATTAAAACAAAATATGGGTCTGCTTTCAACAATTTGTCAATTACGGTGTCCTCTTAATTACAAATCTAAATTTGCAAAGCGCAACAGCAGCTTTTCGTTTATTAATTTTAGAAATTCTCAGATGTCACAATTAATATATTTTTTCACATGAATGCAACGTTTGTATTATGTTTATCAAATTCCATTGATATTTTCTATATTTTTCCAACAATTAGAGCAAAGGTGAGTCTAAATTGTGTTGGAATGATTGATAATATATCCAGTGATTTGTGATCAAGGCTATCTTTTTCAGCCGATAGTATCGATATCTTGGATTTGCGAGATGTCAGGCTTTTGTGAAACACTTTGTCAGGTTCTTGACATCTCCATAGATCATCGACAAGAGATAAGACTGTCATGGAGTTGGTTTCATGAAACGCGCCCCAGTATACCCAAGGGAAACAAAAAATGTGGTCTACATTACCAAGTGGACCTCATGGACAAATTCCTTTCACTCCTCTTGCTTTTTTTTGCACCAGTGCACACCCGGGCCTGCGTTTCATGCACACCCGGGCCTGCGTTTCATTCACACCGGTGCACCACCACACAAATCCCTACTGGCACACTAATAAATAGCACACTAATTTAGGTTCGCATCGGCTCCATTATGCGTTCTTTCTCTCTATTGTAGAGGCTTTTTTCTGGTCGAATTTTGTTCATTTTGGTATCACTGTAAAGCTTACCGGTATTCAATTATCTGTGCATATAAAACACCTGCCACTGACAAAGGAACAAAATAGAGTTCTAAACTTTCGTTGGAAAAGCCAGAGGGATATGTTTAGAAACACAGGTATCATACAGACAAAGCACACTAGTATACCGAATGAGTTACATGTATATATGTTTTTATGTGTTCCCACGATTTTGGGAGCACCTTTCAGAGGAGGACAGAGATTTATGTCTAAGTACCAATGTTTTTCCTCTGCTAAATGTACTCCGAAATTTCCTGTTTGAATTGCCTCCCCTAGTAGAAGCATACTAATTTGTTTTCATGTGTTTTGTTTTTCACATGAATACACAACAATACCATGATTTTTGCAAGGTCCACTTGTTGTTGCCATTGCCTATGTTTTTCCTGGCTACTTTGTTTCTCTTTTAGTATTATTATGCAATTTTCCCTCAAACTTTTAAATTTTTTTTTCTGATGATAATACGATTCTCCTTATTTGCTCCATATACCATATAAACACAAAATTAATTTGCTGCCTTTGTCACTTCATTATCTCAAGTTATTTTGAACTTACCGGTATCACTTTTCATGTATTTATTAATGTATAACTGATAATGATTTCTTTTGATCTGCTTCTTAATATGTCCTTTGATTTTTTTTCTCTCTCAATTTTTAACTTTTAGTTACATGTATGTGTCTTCATTCTCTCATTCTTTTATTTGATGTATGCACCAGCCAATGTGGAGAACCTCATAGACGGAGTTCCTGAATTCTTTTAGGTAATCCCCAGGCATTGGCTGGTGCTAAATCTTTATACAATGTACAGTGATTTTGTTATCTTTGTGTTCTTTATGTACTTGTCATCTCTCACCTGGAAATGAAATAAATAAAATAAATAAATAAATAAATAAATGATAAGAAAGCCCATAAAAAACTCTATAACTTTGCTACACAACATTTACCTTCAAAATTTTCAGGTAAAAAGCCTGGTAAATAGCAGAGACCCTGTAAACCCAGATTAGTGTTCGCTTTTTAAAATAATGCAATGCACAGGGGGTTTACAGGTGAATGCACAAAGAGTTTACACATTTTAATTGCGAAAAACTATTTGAGGGAAACAAAAATGTGATCTTCACAGACAGGTGGTCTTCCTTTACAGATTGTCACTAAAGCAGGTTTGACTGTATCTGCTTCATAAATGTGCTGTCATTTGAGAATCTTTCCTTTCGTTTCAATGGGTAGAAATAGCGATATGACACCTGACAGAAGACAGAAGCTACCATACACACAGATTGCTGTCATCACAGACGTCCTGATCATTACCTAATGAGGAGAACAAATGTGACATTAAATCAGTTAAACAAAACCAACACCCTTAAATCAAGTAGTTTTTAAATCAAAGCTGAGATGGAATAAAACACATTGGCAAAAATTTGAAAAAAAAATCAGACACCAAATGAGAAAATTATGGCTATATGAAATGTTCTTTTTGACATTTCATTTTACACTACCATTGCTATTGATGTCATCATTTGTGGAAAACTGTCAGTATGTTTTGTACACACGTAATTCAACAATTTCATTTTGCTTAAGATTTGCACATTTTCTTAAGTCAAACCCAAGATATATCATGTAGGAGTGTTTTCTCCACAACATATTTGGGATAAGGACAATAAAAACATGTGGTCTTCAAGAAAAAAAAGAATATGTGAAATTCTGTATACAAAACATACTGAGAGTTGTCCACAACTCATATCAATAATAGCTATGGTAGTGTCAAAAACAGAAAATTTCATATAGGCATAACTTTCTTATTCTGTGTCCGATTTCCTTCAAAATTTTCACTCATCTGTTTTATTCTCCCTTAGCTTTGATTTAAAAACTACTTGACCTAAGGGTTTGGTTTCCTTTAAAAATATGCAAAGCAAATGTTTCACAACTAGACCCTGGCAAGTAAGCACAGTAAGAATACTTGCTTTTATTTGGAAGTTGTGATAGTTTGTTCACTGTGCTTCATGTAACATGTAGTCGCAGGTAATTAGTCATTTAGAGAAGCAGTGAACCATTTGCTTGGCCTACTGCAGCTCCCAGTGAGAGCTGCTACTCAGCACATTCAATGATTCTATAAATGTCTGGTGAGGCTATTGTCCATATATACATGTACAAAAAAAAAAAACATATTATGAATTTGACTGTTTCTCCTATATCCTACATTCAGTTGACTCAAGGCCCAAACTGTTCTTAAATCTAATAATCTCTCTTCAGTATTATTCTATATTTAGTCCATGTGGAACTATTGGCATGTCACTTTAATTGGAAGCTACGGTAAATTACAGACACAGAACTAAATCTAGTCCTTTTTCATTGTTTGCACGAACTGCTCACTAACCTGCGCTATGAATGGAGTAATTATGGCTCCTATTCTTGATGATGAAATACACACTCCAAGGCTTAATGCTCGGATGTGAGTTGGATAAACCTCAACAAAAAAAATAGAAAGACTAGAAATCAAATCTAACATTCACACACAATACATTGATGCAGCACATCTTTGTTTTCATCTGTATAATATCCATGGGAAATGGCAAATCTTTCCATAAAGTGAAATGAACTATTAAGAGAAAAAAATCGATAGGAATACTGAACAAAACAGAGATCCTAGGGTGCACTGAGCTGTAATATCTAAGCGCATACTAACAGACTGCTTATAGTAGCCTGATACAATCATTCTGTCCAAAACCTTCATACCAGGGTAAAAAATACCAGGGGGGGGGGGGAAATGACAGGCGATTTAGCCCTTGGCAGAGCTCACATAGCTCCCTAAAATCTTTAAAACCCAATTCTTTGGGGTGACCATTTCCTTCTGAGTCACCCTTACCTCAACTCTGAAAGTAAGCAATAAGCTCACGAGCAGAATTAACAATTCTTGAAACAACACACACATTAACAAATCCTCTCGGGGAGAAAATTGAGATTTCAGCAATTAAAATTCAACATAGCTCCCTTTGGGCCTGGAAATATTTTGTTCAGAGAATAGCTCTCGTGGGGAAAAAGGCATTTTTAACCCTGCTTCATACATGCTTCTTTTTTTATCCCCCCCCAAAAAAGTCAACATAGCTCCTTTGGGCCTGGAAATAGCTCCTGTAAAGTTGTCCACAGGGACCATTTTTTTTCCAGAGAAGAGCTCTCATGCAAAAAAAAGTATTTTTCAACTCTGCTTCATACATTCTTCTTTTTTATCCCCCCCCCCCCCGGCCCTTCTTGTAACCGTTTAACATTATAATCTGATAAAGTCTGAATATCACACTACTCCATACCTCTGGTGTATAGACGTATAATGTCTGGAAGGATCCTGCTATCATCGCCCTTACTATAAAGATGAAAACCATCTGTATATAACTGAAAATAAGAACACAAATTCAGACAAAAAAATAAATGACATGAAATACACACACACGATTACAATGATTCTTGGACAAATACCTTCATTATTATCAGCAATAAGATGGATATTTTTAAAGTTTGACTGAAGCATTCATTTGATTGAAATTTATAGAAAAAACTTGACCAATGCGGTGTTGCAAGAAAGTTGCAATCGATTGCAAGTTGCAACTGATTGTCACTGGCCAATCAAAATCATTGTTGCATGCATGTCTTCTTAAAAGGGCAGACCCTGAGCCAATTGGTTGTTGCAAAATTAGCAATTATTTGCAATCGATTGCAACTTTCTTGCAACACCCCACAAGACTGTCTTAATAGCAGTGGCATATAAAAATTGTAAAAGACCAAATCAGCTCAATTAAAAGCTGCATCAAGATCTAAAAAAGTCACCTGAACTAGTTTCTTGGTTTTTACTTTTTTTTCTGGAACTAGACATTCCAAGTTTTGCCATGCAACACATAATTTACTCCAGGGCCCCGTCTTACAAAGAGTTGCGATTGATTCAAATCGATCGCAACTTTGAGATTGATCTCATATTCTCAACCCCTATCTCCTAAGTACACAGTTGAGATCAATCTCAAAGTTGATTTGAATCAATCGCCACTCTTTGTAAGACGGGGCCCGGAGGAACTACGATCACAATGGCAATCAATAACACTGAATTGAAGAAACCATCTTTTGAAATTTGTCCTGTTTTTGTTTTGAAAATTAATTAAATCTGCCAGGTCGTATTGAATTGAATTGATCAGGTTTATCAAAAAACAACAACACAAAACAGCCATAAGGCTGATGGTGTCTGCTTTACAAAGAAACATATTCATAAAATTAACATTAAAAAAGGAAACATGAAAAAAATGGAGCATCATAAATTTAAACATAATTACAGTATAAAGTTATAAAAATCAAAATCAAAATTGTAGGCAACATATTATATATTAAAAGGAGCGAAAGTAAAAACAATCATTCATAGAACTAAGGTATGAGGAATAATTTCATTGATACATCATCTTAAAATTCACATATTTTTATGAAATATGAGTTGAGTTTGCTAACCTTGAATTCAAATTAGCAATAAAATAAAAAGAAAGATCAAATAAATACAGTTACGAAACTCAGTATAACGAGGCACTTGGGACCATCAAAATTACCTTGTTATAGCAGGACACTTGTTAATATCAGAATTTTAAAAACCAATAGAACATACAGAGCTGGAACCGGAATATTACCTTGTTATATTAGGAATATTGTTCAGATCTCTTTATACTGAGTTTGTATTAGTCATAAATACATTATATGCTTTGTAAATCATATCAATATCATAATCAGTCCCCATACCTGGATGTACAGAGAGACAGTAGAAAGGAGAAAATACTGGCTACTAGCATTTCAAAGCCCATAGTTTTCCTTCTTCCAAACCACTCAATGATAATAAGGCTCATGATGTTTCCTGTATGCATGGGATATAAAGATCAGTTTCAAATCTTTTGTCACTTCTGTGAACCCAAAACCGCATTCAAAATTCCACTTTTCCTTGCAATTTATTTCATCTCTTGTATCTTTGATAATTCCAATCCCCATCAATCCTCCCATTTTGCAATCCTTGCAATCCTCGGTTCTGTTGCGATAATCACTCTAGCCCATATGCTGGGAGATGGGTTGACAACAGTACCATCAACACCTTGCACTAGTCACCTTTTCTGCTCCTATTCTAAGTCAATATAGACTTCTAACACTTTATAATTTCCTTGGGGACTCATTGCCAGTCTACTAACTCATCCTTCTTCTTCCCTGCGCTCGGGATCCAGATCCCTTGGTCAGTTAAATATTTCTTCAATTGGTCAACTCTTACTCACGGCGTCTGCTACATCTTGGAAATAGTTGTCATCCGCGAGTGGGAAAATAGGCCTCTCGTGGTATGGAAGTTGGGGGCGCATGAATTGTGAAATGCGAGAATTGTCTCTTCTTTTGTTCAGTCTGTTCAAAGTTTATTTCCCTTTCCCTTGGTTTACCACAACCTTCCACAGGTGAAGGTTGTGGTAAACCAAGGGAAAGGGAAATAAACTTTGAACAGACTGACCTTCCACAGGTGAAGTAATAACACCATGAATACATGAAACACAAATGAATTTCTCTCTATTAATTTATCATTCCACAGGTGAAGGTTGTGGTAAACCAAGGGAAAGGGAAATAAACTTTGAACAGACTGACCTTCCACAGGTGAAGTAATAACACCATGAATACATGAAACACAAATGAATTTCTCTCTATTAATTTATCATTCCATCTACATGTATCTCTCTAAAAACTGAACTGTGTAATAGGTGTCCATCTATATATCTATCTATCACTCTGTTCCACCTTCATTTCTTTTATGGTAATGAACTATATAGAGTACAATGATCAAGGTCCATTCTCAATTCCACATTACACAACAACATTATCGTACAAGCAATCGGCATGCAGTTTTTATTCTATATGTAAGAAATGATGATATACACACCTCACAAAAAGTAACTAACTACTTTGTCTTTTGATCATAGCTCAAATATGGTGTGTTGTATCGGACAGCTTTTAACAGAATGTGACAGAAAATTTAATTCCAAACATTTTGACACTTCATTTGTTGAAATCAGATAAATGATGTTAGCACAATGACGATTCATATGCAAATACCCAAAAAAATAAAATTTGCAGCAATCCCTGTTGATATGGCAGTCTCTATTCATGGCTTTCTGGTTGTCAGCTTCATCTCTTTGTTTTCAGACGATAGCCGGTATTAACAATAACACAGAGGTGGTCTATAAAATTAATGACATTGAAAACATGTGCCGATCAAAGTCATTCCAAATGCATGAGGCAATGGATGTTCGGCAAGGAAAAGTATCGGCGCTCAAAAGGATACCTAGGTTAGCTGTCTGGCAAGATGTCATCTCTCATTTTCAGACAACTTAAGCATCCTTTTGAGCGCTGACACTTTTCCTTGCCGAACATCCATTGCCTCATGAATTTTGTTGGCACATGTTTTGACTGTCATTAATTCTGCAGACCGCCTCTGTGTTTTTGTTCGTATCATATTGTCCGAAAACAAAGAGATGAAGTTGACAGCCAGAATTCATTCTGTGAATAGAGACTGCTATATGAATAGGGATTGCTTCAACTTTTATTTTGGGGGTATTTGCATATGAATCGCCATTGTGCTCACATTCTTTATTTGATTTCAACAAATGAAATGTCAAAATGTTTGGAATTAAATTTTCTTTCAAATTCTGTTAAAAGTTGTCCGATATAACACACCTTCTTTGGGCTATGATCCAAAAACAAAGTGGTTAGTTACTTTTTGTGAGGTGTGTGTAGTACTGTATGTATCTGGGCATTCTGCTAATTATATGAGCAATCGATTTGTGTGGGTTATTTTTTTATTTTTCTATTTTTTTCATCTTATTCATTTCATCTTATTTTGTTCATTTTTTTCAATTTATTTATTTTATTTATCATCATTTTTTTTTTTTTTTTTTTTTTTGGGGGGGGGGGGTGGGAGAGGGGGCTATGTATAAGAAATAATTATATTGTATGTACCTGGGTATTCTGCTAATGATGTGACAAGGATCTGAAGATAGCCCTTTTTATCCAAGGATCTGCAAGCAGAGAAACATTCCAGCTCTGGTTCAGGATCAGCTGGAAAAAAAAATCAAAGAAATAAATTAAATGAAAAAAAAAATACCACACAGAAATGTACTGTTCTCTTGGGATGAATGACTGAGTAGTAGATCAAATGATCTTGGTTCAAGCCCCAAAAGTACTTTTCCCTTTTATTTTTTAAAGCAAATATTACTTTGCTTTTGTTACTTTTATCAAAGAAAATATTGATACCTGTGGGGATTGGTATAAGCTGTAATTTGTGATGTGAATAAAAAATCATAAACCCCTCCTATGAATATATCATAATGGCAAGGTAGTGCACAATTTGCTCAACCACTGACAAATCAGTCTTTTCTAGATAATGCTTAAAAATCATGAAGTGCACATATGCCAGCAAAGATTATTCAAATAGGTCTAAGAAGACTATTAAAGAGTGTTAACCACACCAAGTTACAGTAATAAGCAATGATATCTTTAACTAGTTTCAAAAAAATCTCCAAAAATCTTCAAATTTTATTGTCCGAAAGTAAAAATTCTTTTTGCCCAAGTGATCGTGGGCATGGCAGCCACTGAGCAGCCCCAGATCGACGTTGCTCTATCCCTTTCAATTCTTGAACGCCAAAGAAGGTAGCAGCAACTTCTATCTTTTAACGCCTTTTGGTATGACACGGCCGGGGTTCGAACCCACGACCTCCCGATTGTGAGGCGAACACTCTACCTACTGAGCCAACACATCGGTTTGTTTTGTTTTCAAGATTACAGAAAAATCACACATGCAGAAAGAGGGACCGAAATAGGAAGAGAGAGAGAAAGAGAGAGAGAGAGAGAGAGAGAGTCATAGTATACTATAGTATACACACACAAGTTAGTTTCATTTAACTTAATTGAATTGTATTAGTAATATTTCATTCTATTTTGTTGCTTTTAAGCTTTTGAATAAACTGAGTTAGACAGGCCACCCAAGCGTTTAGAAACAGCTGTATAAAACGCGCTATAAATACGATTATTATCAACATTATTATTACTATTATTCAGTCATGGCATATGTTATCAATACATCTAACTCTCTATACCAGCATCATCATCATTCAACTGTGTCCTTATAGAATCATCCATCAAAATGAAATATCCATTAAAGCACTGGTAGGAATCAGGATTGGACTCACATGCACAAGTATTTCCTGATGAAAACAATTCAGTAGCCATAAGAACCATGCCATAGTATAAAAAGGCAGCAGAAAACCTAGGAATAAAATAGATATGCACATAATTAATTATCATTATGTTCAAATGATAAGAAATTACAGACAATAAAAACGATTTCGTCTTGAAAATATTCAATCCAAATCATCAATACACTGTCAGAAAATAGTCTAGCATGTTGAAAAAAGTCAAAATATTATTTTCAAGCCAGTGATTGCTTATTAAACAAAATAAAATTCAGATCTATATGAAAAAGATTTGATCATAAAATAGTGAATGAATGGAAGACCATATCAGAACATACAAAAGTTCTCCTATGTGTAGGGAATACATGTACCTGTACCAAAACTAGAAATATCACTAAAGGTGATTACTACTCCCACCCCCAATGCGTGTGCCAAATTTCCTGAGCGTAGCTCAAAAAATGAGGAAGTAGTTCAATCCACAATATTTCCCCGATTCATCTCCATAATATGCCGTAACCATGGCGATGTAGTTCCGACACATTATAAAAAATGTCCTGCACATCTTCACCACAAGACCAAAGTGTGTGCCAGATTTCCCGAGCACTGCTCAAAAACTGAGGAAGTAGTTCGATCCACAACATTTGTAACCAACCGACCATACAGCGATTCCTATATACCCCCTTCAAACTTTGTTTGGCGGGGGTATAATAAGTATAAATTAAAGTACTTACCATATTACTAAAAGAAGGAAAGTAGAGGTTGTTAAGGATTTAGTTTTAAACAGTTCTGTTATTCTTCCTTTTGGTTTCTGAAATTTGAAAAAAATAATTCACTTCATTTATTTCCATTATTACTCAATGTGCAAAATAAAATACAAAGGGGGCAGAAGCACAGAGAGTCTTGTTAAAATGACCCTTTAGTATAGGACATTATATATGAATTATAAAAAAATAAGTAGATAAGATACATAAGGATATTTAGGACATCCACTGGGATTCATGAACAAACTTACGATTTCCACATTCATCTTCAGACATCCTGGAGGTAATGGTTTCTTATTCATCCTAGAAATCACTTGAAGTGTTGCCATGGCACCTTTCAGATTTCCTGTTCCTTGTTGGAATAAGATGCTTTCTGGTAAGAACTGTGATCAAAGAAAATATATCAACACAGTTAAAATGACATACTTTGGCAGAAAAACTGTGTGGAATGTCAACTACTAGGCAGGGGCTATTGAAGGTGGGTTGAATAAGGAGCATGGGATAGTGTAAAAGCGTAAATGCTTGAATTTTTTGAATGGCTCAGATTGCCAAAAGTTCATGCAACAAAACAATGGAGTCACACATTGAAATATTACAGACCTGCATTTCACAAAAGTTCCTTGCCAAGAATGTGTCTCTGGTCTTACAAAATGACATATAGTCTTCCTTCAATAAAATTGTGAAGATAAAGATTGATCATTGGCCCATGGATGTCCCCAGGCCTAAGTGTCCCTTCATGAGTAGTCGGCAGTGATCGGCAATTTTCCTAATTTTTTTCTAATTCATAAGTCCATTCAAAGCATTGTTGTTTGTAACTGCAAATTGATTTTTTATTTCTTTGTCCTAAATTGAGTCAAGGAAGACAGGGTTACTGTAAGCTGATGAGAAATGATTATTCACTAGAAATGGATGACACTACTAAAGATGGAAAGTATGTGTTTTGAGAGCTAGAAGGATGTTAACTCATAACATTTTATACAGGGTTAACATCCTTATGGCTCTCACCAGAGACCGGAAAGGGAAAGAGAGTCAAAATAAGGTATCACCTAACTGAATATTAATCCATTCAGAGTGAGAGCTAGAAGGATGTTAACCCATACACTTTCATACAGGGTTAACATCCTTATGACTCTCACCAGCCAATGTACAGCTGTTAGAGATCGAAAAGGGGAAGACAGTCAAACTAAGGTACAACCTGACTGAATATTAATCCAATCAGAGTGAGAGCTAAAAGGATGTTAACTCATACACTTTTCTTGTTAACATTCTTCTCGCTGTCAACAGATGAAATAGTGATCTGAGCCCATTTCATAAAAACTCTTTATGAATAACAAGCTGCAATAACTGTTAAAGGCTACTGAAATCCTTGGCTGAGAGCAAATTTGTCACAGAAATGTGGCAGTTGTTACTGATAACAAGTTTTATGAAACAGGGCCCTGGGCACATCACCATTGACCCATATGTTTATCTTGACCAGGGAGATGGGAGCAAACTCCCATCTCCCTGTCTTGACAATTTCACCAAGTGATTACCTTGAGGAATAAGAAGAAGATGAAAAGAGGAAACGAGGAAAAAAACATGAGGTATCTCCATCCCAGCGTTGGCATGACAACCATTGCTAGAATCACTTGCAGGCACACGCCTGATACCCAGAATACCTAGCAAAACAAATGAAAAGAATGAAAATAATTCATCAATCAAAACTATCAAATCTAATACAAACTGGTTCCAGTGTCTACAGACTGTCTTGATTCTCAATAACTCTAAATAAGGACTGTGTTTTAAAGTCCAGACATTTGTGGAGTTTTACCCCTTATTCTTCTTTTTAAGCATTACCATGGTAACACTACTCAACAGCCAATCAAAATCAAGAGTGTCCATGGTAGTTACTAGGCAACGTTTCCATCAATGTTAAAGTTTTACGCAACGGGACCCTGGTCTTTCTCTGCTAATTTCTTAGTCACCTAATAGAAACCAATCAAAACCATGTTTTGTATGCATCATTACTGTATCACTGAATATTCCGATGGCTTCTGCATACGGGACTTATGAAGATAGCCAAAGTACTCTACTCACAGAAAGGAATACAATGCAAAGTCCTCTCGTCTTGGAAGGTAGAAATTCTGCTAAAATTGTCACTCTAAAATCAACAAATAAACAAAAGCAAACAAAAGCAATCAAAATGGGGAGAAGCAAATCATCGCATTTTAGTCATTTACTATCCAGACCCTATAAGAAAGAAACTTAATATATTGACACAACATAATTCCTTAAGATTTTCTCTTTTTTAATATCACTTTATTATAGACTGAACTTGCACGACAAAGGAGAGAAAGATACAATAGCAGAGGACATATCCAAATTACTAGAAAATGCAGGGCACTGAAACAAAAAATATGCGAGTAACAATAAAAGCAACCCAAATAAAAGGATGGGAAGGAAATATTAAGACAAGAGAACACTGTTTATGCAACCCTAGCTATAGTTATTGTTTAACCCATAGCAGTACAGAGCTTTCTCGACGTCTAAATTAATCATCTTCAATCCTCAAATTGGCAATACAAATTATTTTTTTCCACATTTACATAGCTTGAAAAAAAAATAAATATGAATATAACATAAACCAAACTGAAATATAATTGTAAAATTGAATCAGAAATTGCCAATTTGAACACAGAAATAGTGATCATATATTATTCACTGCATTCCCAATTTAAAGAGTTTAATGATAAGTTACACTTAAACTGCTCTAATTCGAGAATGCCACACCATACAACGATGGGAATGGGCTCAAATTTGTCAGTGCATTTTTCTCTTTCTGCTCATGTATGATATGTACTGCCAAACATTCTGGACCAACAGATACTGCAAAAGCATCTCCTAAAGGTGACACTGTACCTCTATGGGTTAATTATGCAGCTCTAAATAAAGAAGGGCCATGACACTTTGGCCAGCCAGAAGGAAACAAAACAAAAGCAGTATTCAGTGATAGCAAAAAGGGCACGGCTAAAATGGATTTGAGGAATGTGATGCAATTTTGTTACTAGCGAGCTGTAAAAAAAACAAAAAACAAGAAACAAAAAAACGAACATCACAACAAACATTTGAATGGCTTCTGGGAATTTTATAGTCAGCAAAAGCAAACAAATCTAGCAATACTTTGAGTGACAGTAATAAAAAAAAAGATTTATGCAAAATTATGTAGAAAATATTTGAGGTGAGGTAAATTCACAGATACGATTCTTTTTTAATTAAAATGTACAACAAACAAGCAAACAAGAAAGAAAATAAACAAAAAGAAAGAATAATATTTGAAATATGAACATACCCTTGTGATGCTCCTCCTAACCCGAAACCAACTAATCCTCTTAAGAAGAGAACCCAAAAATAGTTTGGTGATAATGAACTCAGAGCTCCAAAGTAGAATATGTAGAATGAACATAGGCCAAGTGTCTGGAAAACATTAAATTTGAAAAAAAATATGATCACATGCTAAAATATGTTGAAATAACTTCACTCTCAATATCCGGACTGGAAAATAACTTCCCAGGGAATTATTATGAACATAACATTCTGAATTAATTTGCCAAAAATTTTGAGAGTGAGATGTCAAAGTGTAGTCACACCTGTGTAAAGAAACAAGGCTGGTTAACCCATAGATGTACAGCGTCTCCTTTAGGAGACACTTTTGCAGTATCTGTTGGTCCAGAATACTGGGCAGTACATATTATACATTAGCAGAAAAAGAAAAATTCACTGAAAAATTTGAGTGCATTCCCAATACCTTATGGTGCGGCGTTCTCGAATTAAAGCAGTTTCATTGTAACTAATCATTGAAGTCTTTAAATTGGCAATGCCGTGAATAATATGTAATCACTATTTACATGTTCGAATTGGCAATTTCCAATTAAATTTTACAATTTTAATTCATTTTGTTTCATGTTATATCCATTTTTTTTTTAAACTATGTAAGAGTGGAAAAAAATAATTATTAGTTACCAATTTGAGGACTGAAGATGATTAATTTAGACCTCAAGAAAGCTCTGTACTGCTATGGGTTAAATTATTCAGAGACAAGATACGGATCCTGAAAATGTATAGCCAATAAGTTGGATAGTAGCGGCAACTGATAAGGCTAATAACCATTGGTGAGTTTAATACGGGTAAAGCCTTCATTTGTATTATTGGTCTGTATAAGGAAGACAGGAGTTACATTAAAGTCTGCGTGTCACAACATTTAGAAAGAACTACTCAGAATTACAAGAAAAGACAGACCAAGGCATGTTACCCAGTGAGGTTTACAGTACCTCTTCTAGAGGTGCACATACCCCGGGGGATACATCTCATTAAGGCCTGTACATCATCAAAGACATCAATGTACAAAAAACATAGAAAAAGGGTTGTTTTTCAGCACCAGGCGGGGAAAAGGGGATCCAGTTAAGGGTATCAAAATCAGGAAAATCTGGGAAGAGGTTATTAAATAAGGAGATCATGATGCAGTCCTAGCATAAAATCCCTGTTAAGGGTATAAAAATCAGAGATGGAATACATTATTTCTCTGTTTAGGGTATCAAAATCACTCTCCTAATTCCGTCCTACTTTAATCCCTGTTTAGTGTGCTTTTCAGAAAGTGATTTACATGGATGATATACAGGCCTCAATGAGACATGTACATGAGACATATTCCCCTCGGGCACATACACATTTGTCATGTTTCCAAAAGCCCGAAAATTGCCCATGTAGATCAAAGTTGTTGTTTGTTTTTTTTGGGGGGGGTTTGTTCAGTAAAGTTCTAAGTTTCTAAAGTCTGTTCTCACCTGTCTGGCAATGCATTGTGGGATCTTTCTTTGGTCACTAAGTCTTGATTTTCATCAGATACATATTTCAGCATTTTTATAATTTCTAGGCTACTACTGTCGATCTTTATGTGGCGATGGTGACGATGAATCACCTCTTCTGTAATTCTGAAAAGCGCCCTCTAAATGTTGTGCTACACAAACTTTAAGTGATCTTACCGCTCTTCTTCCCAGCTTATCTGCCACCATACCCCACAAAGGAGCACTGAGAAAATATCCTCCAAACACTACGGTAGTAAAGAGAGCTTGCTGCCACGAAGATAGTCTCCATTCACAAACCAGTTTGTTTGAGAGTACACTAACTAACATGATCTCAAATGCATCAGCCATCTAAACAGAAGCAAAAAAAAGAAAAGAAATTGAAAAAAACACAAATTTAAGCAGAACAAGTATATTTACAGACAGATGAAGGCAATCAGGGAAAAAAGTATAAGCTCAATACTTTATAATACTTATTTTTAAAAATTTAATGTAATATCAAGAATGAAAAAGAAAAAACATTATTTCATATGAAGCACATTAATATTTCCTTCCCTATAACAACTACTACTGATTATAAGTCCTACATGAATTTAAGACTTTATAATAAAAATTCTCTCTCTGTATAATGCATAATTTAGCAAATAAACTCATTTTATTTACTTCCATGCTGTATTCCATTAATTTACTCATCACTTATTAACAGTACATGTACTGTTTTAGTTTGTTAACAGCATGCATTTTGTCAAGCCTTATTAGCTTTTACAGATACACGTATACCTTTTTCCATGTTAATAAATTGTGATATTTCTTTGTATTTCTTGCTCTATAATTATGCCAAGTTATTCATGCTATTTACTTGTTCTCATTAAAAAGTGATAACCCATGTAGTGCTTATATGGCAAGGATATCAACGTGCATACTAAGACGCACATTACCTTGTTAGGCTAGCCTTATGTGATGTCATAAAAGAGAGCAAATGGTGGCCTCTGTAAATTACCGTCCTATTCTTGGCATTTTGATCATTTTTGTAGCTTATTTTTACTTTATCTTTATATATTGTCAACTCGGTTTATAAAACAAACAATTCATGTTATTTGTAGCTCATGCGCTATGCATTTGTGATTAGTGGTATGCACTAATGCACTCACAAACATTAATTATTTTCACAGGCCCGTGTCCGTATTCACAAAGGTGTACTATGTTAAACCTTTTAAATTAGTTTAAATTAATGGTCTAATGTAACTATGGGTAGCCAAATGTAATACAAATCTCTAACTCTAATATTAGATGCCTACTAGTAGATGTTCGTTTTATCAGCATTTCTGGTACTCATTTAATAGTTTTCTTGACAATTAAAGCATGAGACCAGAAGTCTAGTAAACTTTTAGGGAACATAACAGCATAGTCAGAGTTGTCACATTTTGGCTACCCATAATTAACCCATTCGTGACAGAGGTCCACATTTTGTGGTTTGGCCTAATAACTTTTGATGCAAAGCTCTAAAAATCATACCAAATACATGAGCAGAAAGAGCAAAAAATTCTACACAAACTGTTCCCATTTTGGTTGTGTCAGTATTTGTTGTTTGATGCTGAAAATTTTATAAAGGAAAATAAGCTTTGAAATCCTTATATCGGCAATGTGATAGAAAGTTTAAAATCACTCTTTTATCCCGCAAATTGGCAACTTTTTGACCTCTTATCATACTTTTTGTCAATTTATTTCTATTTCAGATACATGATGTTTTATAAGAAAAATGTAGCAATAAAATAAAAATGTTAGTGCTGCCAATTTGTAGAAAAAAAGCTGATCAAATTACGCTTCAAATAATTCCTGTCATGAATGGGTTAACCAAAGATTTAAACCATGGTTTAACTTAGTACACCTAAGTGAATACAGGCCATGGTCATTACTTACATCATGTATTATCATTAGATTCAAAATATTAATGAGCACTCACACTATGGAATCCAACAATGCCAGCTATTCTGATTTGGAACCAGCCAAATCCAAGGGCATCAATCGCTTCCTCTACCGTGTATTCTTTTTCATCATCTGAAAATAAATTGACATCCAAATCAACAAGAAATGCAAATACTGTCTTGTGAACTCTGTATCAAACATTCGGTGAGTTGGCATTGGCTGTTCAAGCCTTCCATAATTTTAAGGGCATATTGGGCAATATCGTGTTTCAGGCCCCACCTCTAATATAGTTTGAATGTGGGGCTGATTTCCCCACGAAATACATTCTATTCTTAGTTCAGTAGTTGATCGATCATGAAACTAATTTTTACATTTAACATTTTACTCGATCGACCACTCACTAATACTGTAGCTGCGTTGAGTTAACCAAAAAGTTAGAACGCCATCTTCGGCAAGACATTTTGTGATTTCCCAAGACAGGCGTGAAAGTCCTGATATTTAAAGGAAATTCATGAGTATCTGAAACATCCTTTAGTTGCAGTCAACCTCATTGACTAAAAAGAGGCAAGAAGGTCAGTATTTACACTTACAGGCCGGAATTCACAACAGTGGTTTATTTTAGTCCATGGTTTAAACCTGGTTTAAACCTGGTACTAAATCTCACGAGCGATTCACAAAAGAGGTTTAAATTAAACCATGGGTTAAATACGTCATGATACGTCATCATTTTTAGTCTGCCCAGAGGGGTGGTTTATCCATGGTTTATCTGTGGTCTAAATTTCTGCGCATGCGCATTCGCTACTGTATTTGCACATTTTGTCAACTTGACAAAAATCTGACAAAATTAGCACAAGCAACCATAAATTTTTACGTGTCAAAAATGCCGTCAGCAGTCAAAAGTCGTAAGTACTTTACATATTTCAGATCATGAATATTATTGCTATCGTATTTGTGTTATTAAATGATCCTTCGTTTGTTTGAATGCAACTACAATGACTATCTCGTGAATTTTTTTACAGAGCTGTAATTTTATCGCAAGAGTTGATTGAGCGTAGTCCCATTCGTGCCTTTGTGTGTTCGATGATCGCCAGTACTTCCTCGCGTATGTGGACGGGGCCCAAACTTACACCTGGGACTGTTCCAGACTAACGTTACAAATTTGGGCATAGACCAAAGCAGGATGTAATTTTCTTAAATTTTCTACGTTTCCTGAGTCAGGAAGTGTTCAGCTCTTAATACTAGTCTAGATTTTCGATTTACCAGGCTCAAATTTTGTGTCAGATTCAACTTTCATTGACCCGGGGTGGGGGGGGGGGGGGGACTCAAATTTTGGGGGATGTGGGTGTGCCTCTGCCAGTCTCAAAACGGAGCTTAGGAGCTAAATGGCTACCTGAGGAAACCCATTTTTCAAGGTCTAGGGAGCTAACAGTTAAAGAGCTCATGGGCATGATGGGCAGAGCTAATTTGGAGGGTCTCACTCTTGGGAGCTAAGGCTTAGCTGAGCTTGCTGCCTTGGCCCTTGCGGCTGCCGATAGGCCCTGCTAGGAGGCTATGGAGCGAGCGTTCCCAGGCCTGGCGTGTGCTTCCCAGGCAGTGGGCTGTGCGCATTGTTTTCGTATAATTGCTCTAGCATGTCTAGGGAGCGAGTCGGAAGCGAGGAGCTGAGCTGAGCTTGCCGCTAGCTTTTGTTAGGCCTGGCTAGGAAACTAGGGAACGAGCGTTCCCGGGCAGTGGGCCGTTTGGATTGTTTTCGCATTTCTTGGGAGCAAGCCGGAAGCAAATCGAGGTGCGGTTGGTTAAAATCGCATATCATAAAGGTATGAGAGCGACCTGAAAAGGTTGAAAATGGGGGTCGTCACAGCGGCACATACCTGTGACTGTGTGACATGGGTGAGTGCCCCCCCCCCTCCCGGGGTTGAGACATGCAAGAGTCAGAGACTGAGCCTCACTCTGACTCTGAGTTCACTGACGTCGCCTCGTGAGGTAACTGTGAGACTGATAATTCTGTCTCAAAATTTCCTCATTTTAGAGACAGAAGCGCCTAATGACAGTACCATCGCATGAGAAGCCACTGAAAAACGACCTAACGTTAGGCCTAACGCTAAATTCATCGTTCATGCATTAAAATTTATGTTTAAAAACCCAGATCAGTGCCATGGAGAGATCTGACTTTTAAAATCATCTTTAGCTTATCAATTTCATGAGCTGTTAACTCTCCATTTTCAGGTAAATCCAGGGTCCTCTCGATTGAAAATCTTACAGCCAGCCTCTCGCTGTTCGTCTCTGCTTTTCGGAGATCAGCGAATTTGAGCTCCAGTGGCAGTGCAGCTCGCAATTCAACCATATTCAAACCAGTACGAAACAATAACAACAACATCATTCGTTTGGGCATATAACAGTACGTACGAACGATGATGTTGTTATTTCGTAGTGTTTTGAATATGGTTTAAATGGAGCTCGACTTTGCTGATCTCCAAAAAGCAGAGGTGAACAGAGAGAGGGGTTGGCCATGGAGACTAAATCCAGACCGAAATATTCTGTCTTTAGGCTATTTAGCCTGTAGTTTGTGTAGGGTCCACTCTAGACATAACTACTTAGAAGCCTGTAGTACCAGTACAGTAGTTAGGGTGTAATTGACCGTCGGTGCACTGATGGACCAAAAATTTTATATAAATACTTTTTTTTTTCTTTTTTTCCTTGTAGATTTGGAACATAGGTGTAGCCTATATTGCTATAGGATGAATTTATCTTACAATTTTTATGATTTTATTCTTCCTGATAGGCCATTTCCAGCAAACTTCATCTGGATCTATCCGGCCGACGTATTCTTGCACAACTGGTTCAAACTACCCACTTTTGCAGTAAACGCAGTTCAGCAAAGTGTAAGACTCCACATGTACCTTCTGAAATGGCGTATCTTCGCCCCATCAACAGAGTTAAAGAGAGGTGAGGTCTAGGGTCTATTCTATGTTCTTATGCAGCGTTCAATAGGAATCTTGACCCTACCCTGTCCAAGGGTCGTCAAGCATTCGCCGTCAACTCAACGTCGAATCTTTACCAAAAATTGAGGCTGGATGAATCATTACTGCATTTTCTTTGTTGGGGTGGGGGGGGGGCAGTAAATCTGCACTGTAATTTTTAGTGGGGCATGGTGAATCTTTAGCGAAAAATTTTCTGAATGTGGTGAATCTCGTACCAATAGATTACACCAAACGGTGAATCTTCACCAAATCTTTTTAAAATGAATGGTGGGACAATCTTGACCATGGAACTTCAAGACAAAGGTTAATAAAGGTGAAGTCTTGGACAGGGTAGGATCAAGATTCCTATTGACCGCTGCATTAGTGTCAGTATGATATTGTTTGCTGTGATTTTTACAGGAATTAATCAGTGGGCAGCTAGGATTTCATTTAAGGGGGGGGGGATGGTAAGGATGAGCATGTGAAGCATACAAGTTACATACCGCGCGTGCTTCGTGTGTGCTGGGGGGGGGGGGAGTGCAGGGTAGGGTAAAAAGCCAGACCTCTCTTTGGCATTATTTCTTGTCTGCACCCTCTCTTTCCATTTTTTAAAACCTTGCCTTTCTCGTGCTCGCATTTTTCTTCCTTTTCTTTCTCCTTTTTCTTTTATTCTTTTTTTTTTTCTTTATGGCAGGGTCTGGGGGACAATCGCCCCCACTACCCACCTGATATGGCTTGAGACTGTATGGAGCCTCGATGATCAACTTGCTGACTGTTGCTCATCATTGGGCCTTGTAAACTTTTGTTATGCCAATTTTTTTTTTTTTTTTTTGGGGGGGGCTCTCTGTATGTATCATTCAGCAATCACTTTTTTTTTAATGTTGTTCCCTTGCTCATCTCAATTTAATTTCTTGTTATCTCCCAATAGCCAACAAATGCAAGTTTGAATAAACTTAACTAGAATAACTTCATTGCTGCAAAAAATGGCAATTATGGAGATTCACTATATTCCCCTTAAAATGAAATGTCCTTTCAGTTTTGAAGTGAGTTTAGGAATGTTATTCTTAAGGAACAGAAGAATGCATACCGGTATATGTTTTATAATGAAAAGCATTATGGTACTGGTAGATTATCTGTTTTCATTCAGTATCACATAATTGTTTCATGTAATTTTAACTCCTATTTATATACAGAGACCTGTCGGACCTGAGCGACATCTCATAGACTGACGAAATCTTTTTGAATTGTATGAAGATGAAGCTTTTTGACTGAGACATTGCTTCTTGAAGGAGACTGCACTCTACTTCATCAACATGCTTGAAGGGGATTTGAGAAGGAACACGGAACAAAATGATCCGCTTCCTGTGCTGGTGCAAGTTATGGCAGCTCTATGTTTTTATGTGTTGGTGAGTGTTTATGTTTTATCTGAAATGAAGTGCATGTATGTATTTATTTTTCATTATTGTAAATAGAGAAATAATTTAGGCCTCAAGATCAAAGGTCAGTTTGTACATAGAAATGATTCTTTGTGGCAATAAGTCCACAGCCACTTGACAGATCAACTTCAGACTTGGCTCATGTATGCATATGGGAGAAAAAAAATGCTCTGATTAGATTTTGGGATTTCAACATCATTATTCCAAGATCAGAGTTAATTTTATAGATGGAAATGGTTCGTTCTCGAGATAGAACCCTTTTGAAGTTCAAATTCGAACTTGATTCATGTATGCATATGACAATGGTCGGAATAGGTTTGGGGTCACATGGTCAAAGATCAAGGTCAAAGATATATCATGGGATACCTGAAAGTAAAGAGAAATCATTGTGAATGTGCCATACATTTCGGATCTGACGATGGTGGAGGCATAAATTCTGGCCGCGCACTGCTGAAGATTCATATTTTTTCATAAGGAAATAATTTCCGACCAAATTTCTATTAATACAATTTCATGTCAAATTGCAGGCTCATTCCAGAGGATGCATGATGACGAGGCATCATTATCACAGTCATCTGTTTTTGCAGAGTTATCAAAGAGGTTTCCGAAGCTATCACAAGAAGGAAAAGGGCATTTATGAGTTTTCCAACTACGAGAGAGGAAGTTGAACTACCAAACAGCAATTCTGCGAGTACTGCAGATTTCCTGAAGTCGTAGGTGCTCATGTCTACATCAGGAGTCCTGGTGGGGAACAAGCCCAGTACTTCCTAAACAGGAAGAATAAATATTCCATCAATGTACAGGTTCGACTGATTTTATTTTGTATGCATTACTGATTTCTCTAATGTTCCTCACTAAGCCAGGAATGGTATGTAAGGGACTAAGAAATTCATCCACATTGTGCTGCACTCTACCCAAGTGAGGTAAATGGGTACCTGGTTGGAATTTATTTCCTTGAAATGCAGAGCATGTAACAGCTGCTTGGCTAGAGCCATTGTAATAGGGCTACATTTATTGTAGAGTTATGGAATTCAGATGAAGAAAGTGTTAGGTGCTATATAAGCATGTACCATCATTATTATGATGAGATAGTCTTCATGTGCCCATTCTTGCCAAACTTGGATGGTGTGTATGTGTGTTAGTGGAATATTCCTTTTTTTATTGGAGCGAAAGTCAGTCTAAGATGTGAAAGGCAGGTTGAGATCATTGTAATTCTAGCATCTGCCTGTTATCATGAAGCATCTCTTCCCACCCTATACATGAACCATATAGAAATATGATATTTCAATAGAATTAAGGTTTTGTTTTTGTTTTTCTTTTTATTTACTTATTTATTGTTTTCCCCTCTGCTTCTTTCATTGTTTTCCGTGTAACCTGTAGGTATTCACACCTTGATCCTCGAGATCCAGACCATGCCAATTGGTACAGGATGTTCAGCAAGCAAACCAAAGAGGAAGAGAACCCAGCAGAATGGCAATATCAGTGTAGTTATGAAGTACTTTGTAGAGATGTAATTGAGAAGGGGATAATTGAAGCCAAAAACTTTTAGTATGACTATATTAACAGAGATGTTTTTAAGTATGTAAGAAATTAAGAGGGATTGGAAGTTTCCTCCTCATTAATTCTTGTGCAAAGTCAATATAACACTCAATCAGTGGTGTTTATTATTATTATTATTTTTTTTTTTTTTCATTGTAAGGCAACAGCCAAACTGAAGACATGGTAAAGTATACCAGATCTTTGTCATATTACTACCAATAACATGTAAATATTGTGAACATGTGTAATTGGAAAAGCAAATGAAACACAATTATAACAACAACACCAACAAAAAGAGAGCAGTGCATTTCTACTATCTGCAGCATTGGCTATATGCTTATGATTATAGAATAGCTTTGCTTATTGCATGCAACTCACATTACAACTTTTTCTAAATATTCTAGGGATAGATTTTGTACATAACATTTTTTATTCATTTTTTATTTCAATTTTAATGAGTAAGCCTAATTTACCAAATATTGGCATAACTCTCTTCATTATGTGCAAAATTCTATGTATGAAAGTTTTATCGTGTATGTCTTGGGAGTAGCAGGTGTGGGGGCACATGCCTATGAGTAACAGTGCCGTACTTCACTTTTGTGCACCCTGAACCACTTGCTGCTCCCTAATCCTTTTTACATGTTCTTTCATTCTTACCATGTATTTATCCGCTGCTATTGATGTACTGTACCTGTGCTTTTGTTTTTAATCTGGTCATATAAATAATGATGATGATAACAGTAATAGTAATAATAATTATACTGATAATGATAATAATGATAATTATGAAAATAATCATAATAACGATATCAGCAGGACATTTTCTCATTCTTTTATATTTGAATGTGCACCTTGTCGTGATATGCTAAGTTAATATACTAAGTTAATGTGCTGCATTCAGTTCTTTACCTTTGTTTTGACATGTATTTTTTAAAGTATGGCAAGTGAAAAGTGAAAGATTGGTGTATATATAAAGGACATTTTTTACTTTAGATTATGATGATGTACAAGTATTCATAAAGAAATTGGTTCATTGGTCATATACATGTTACATTTTCTATTCAATTGGCTTACAAATGCCATACATGTACTAGTATGTATTTTAGAAAGTGGACGGTTGATAAATTCAACACCATTTTCAATTTTCAAGAAGTGATTTTGATCCATTTTAGAAATCATTGAGTGTGCTTTGGCTAGTAAAAATACCCATGAAGCTTATCAATTTATTTGATAACATGAATTCAAAATAAAGCATACAGTGAACTATGCTTCCCATTTTGCTTTTGTAGCTGATTGAATGAGACAGACATCATGATAGATAGATTTTTTTTCTTCATTTTCCTGTTGATATTGGTACATTTGGGAATGAAATTGAAATGAGACTTGATTATTTCAAAATGAAAATAGGTTGTAATGAACAGCTTGAATGAAGCTGTTCATTACAACCTATTTTCATTTTGAAATAAGTCAATTCTAAAGTGTAATGTATATACCATTGATCGCATTTCGTTACTACACTTTGTTTTGATATGGATGAATACTGTACAATAAATGCAAGTATGATATGAATGATTTATTTACTTCTAACAATGCCATCATTACACTATAGATAGATATATGCAAAAAAAAAAAAAAAATGGTGCAGTATGTACTTGCTTAATAGTTTGAAGATGTCTGGTTGAAAATTCTGAATTTTACAGAAATGTGTTCCTGTGCATAGCTGTATGCAGCATATGCAGCTGCATGCCCCCCCCCCCCCCCCCCGAAATTTTGAAAATTTGCATTTTCTTACTGAAAATTTTCACAAAATCCACAAAAAGTGTGGACCAAAACTTTCAATAGCACTTACAAAAACGAAAAAGTATTCTCATGACCAGCTTGGTCGCTTCGCTTCCTTGCTTTTGAGCTTCTTCAAAAAAATTTACGCATTTTGCCCCCCCCCCCCAGGAAAAAATGTCTGCGTACGGCCCTGTTTCTGTGGTGTATGATGGTGCATGTGCACATGTGTTCTTTTTGGAAGTGTCTTGAAATGATGATGTGGTCAAGCTTTGATAAGCTGCTTGTTGAAATGGATGAGTTGGGTGACTTTCTGGAACAGATCAAGTACAGGATATTTTTTTAAAATAAAGACATTAAAAATTCTTATTTTCTCATTTTTAGGCAATGACAGCTATTTGAAAACTTTAATAGTGCCCCACTAGAAATATATCACAAAATACAAATACACAAAATTAAAAGATCCCATTCTCGAATGAAATATCAGAGATACATGACAAATCAGGGGTGGCGCCAGGGTTTTTTTAGGGGGTGGTTCATAGGGAATAAATTGACATTTCAAAGGGAAGAAAATAATTACACAGTTACTTGACTCAACCCTCTCTTTCCCAAACTACTCTTCTTTCTCTTTTATTTTCTTCTCTCTTTCTTTTTCTTTGGCCACTTGAAAAATCAAAAGTCAAGCTGTGACCCCCTAGGGCCCTGCCCCCAGTGCCGTAGCGTACGTACGATCGACCGTACGCACGCTGATGATGATCGCGAGTTATGTGCTCCTGATAGGCGCCTAGGCTATAGGCTAGGCTAGCACTGCACTATCGCATGCATAGCCTAGCCTAGCCTGGCTAACGTTAGATCCTAGATCGGTACGCGGTCTAAGTATCGAAAGGCCAGGCCAGGGATTCACTCGCTGTAAAGTGTTGCTATATTTCTCGTCTTTGAGCAGGATTAGTCAAAATGAACATCGGGATTCTGTTTGGCACATTTTAAAGGTAATTTTGATTTTTACTTTTTAATGCCCCTGACCACGTTAACGAAACTCGAAAACTCAAAGCCGTTTTCGAGTGGTCGTCTCACGGCCTACTGGGGCATAAATCCTTTAGTACGAGGAGTTTTACGTTGCGGAACAGTTGGTGGTGGTCCTCCTCCTGTTTTTCCACTTCCACTTCCAATTCTTGAAGTAGCATGAATATTGCTTTTTAGCATTTATGCCACCCTCTTCCACCGCTCTTTCATCTGCTGTAACGACCACTTTCCCAAATTTTCCTCGGAGTTCCCCTGGCACTGTACGCCCTCAAATGATTTGTTTTTTGCAAAATTTGTATCAATATCTGTCTTCGTGCAAAGTAAGATTTCCCTTCTATCGCTGATCAACTGCAAAAGTTCATTTCGCTCGCATAAGTGCCAATTTTTCCCCCTTTCTCATCCTGTACCCTGCTGACTGCTGCCAGCCTTCTCCGCCATCTTGACAGTAGCAGACAGCTACTGTCATGTCAAGATGCAGTAGCAGACAGCTACTGCTCTACTGCGCATGCTCAGTCCATGGTTTAAACCAGGTTTAAACCATGTATCAAATTTAGTACGGTGTTTAGACCATGGCCAGGTTTAAACCTGGTTTAAACCTGGTTTAAACCATGGACTAAATAGCACATCGTTTGTGAATCAGAAATGGATTTAAACCATGGGGAGGTTTAAACTATGGACTAAAAAAACCACGAGGGGGTTTAAACCTGGTACTAAATTAAACCTCTTTTGTGAATTCCGGCCACAGTGTTTAATTTGTAAGGAATGTGTGTACTATTATGATATTTATGTGCTATAACTTTGAGTTGACTGCACTCGTGTATATTCACAATGTTAACGCCCACGTATAAGGATTCATGTGGTTAAATGTTAAGAAGTCATTAACGATAACACAAAGCTCATTATTAATAGATTCCTTGATACAAAGGTGGATTTATTATTGAATATAGTATCGGCCTGTATGAGACAAGTATTTATGCAAATGAATCTGTGCACATTAAGTTATATTAGAACTGTCTAGGTTGTTCAATGAAACACAAAGAAAGACATTATTAATAGGGTTTATCAATTATTATAAGGTCAAGTAGAGGGCAAATTTATAAGAATGCCCATGGGTCACGCCCAAATTTTGATTTGCCATGAAGATAATTATGAAGATATTTATGATTTCAGTATAGAAGAAAGCTGTAATTGATTATGACTTGATCTATTGTTGAATAGTTACAATCAGATTTCAGGGTTTGAACTGATTCCAACTTATGTATTTCATTGTTACAGTTTTCACGGAGTGAACGAAATGAAGGTACGATGCAAGTACAAGAAAATAAAGAAACACTCCCGTAAAAACCTGTCAATTCGTCATTTGTGATTGGCTGCAGCTACAGTGAAAACTTCCAGAACTCTCTGAGGGAAACCTCTGGCTGAGTTTCTTTCAGGGTAGACTTTCTGCGGTGGAAACCTTTAGCTGTGACGACACCAGAATGAATCTCAACAGAATGAGTGAACCGGTTCATTCTATGAAGTGAATCTTCCATCACCATCAGATCTTCATCATGTCAGAAACCGGAGAAGAGAGCAGACGGGATAGAAGACCCACGGAGAAGGGTCTACAGTACCAAGCAGACGTCACAATCAAGACATGGAAAGATGCCGTTCGACTTTGGAGGAGAAAGGCAAACAAGCACAGACAGCTTATGGTTGAAGATGACGTCAAAGCTGAGATGATTAAAGAATCCCGCAACCAAGTGCAGGAGGTTATGGACATGGCCATTTCTGCGCAAGACAAGCTTGCTGCTTTAGCTCCTTCAGCAAGTCTTGATGATGATGGTGAAGAAAAGCTTGAAGAGATGGAAGAAGAACACTCATTACTAATGAGAGAGACCATGAGAATCATTCTACACTTGAAGGGCGAAGCTCTTTCTTCGAAATCGGGTTCTCGTTCAGCTAGAGGAAGAGTTCAAGACTGGGTCAACTCTCAGGCATCAGTCTCTTCTCAAGTTAAGAGTTCAGCTGATAAAGATGACAGTGTTCTTCCAAACAAGATGGATGACCATACCCCTCCTGTGGAGTCTTCAGCCAAGAAAGATGATGCCAAGCTTTCATCACAAGTTAATAATCGACCAGCGGACAAGCCCAGTAATGATGAAGTTCTCGCCAACAGTTTGAAGGAGTTGCTTTGCTTGAACAGGCTACCTCTTCCAGAGCCTGGAATATTCTCAGGCAATCCACTAGACTATACGTCATGGAAGAGAAGCTACGACGCCTTAATCGAACATCGAGGAATTCCAATCGGAGAAAGGTTCTACTTCCTCTTAAAGTATCTTTCTGGTGAGCCAAGATCCTTGGTTCAAGGGTATTCAATGATCGGAGATGCTGCAGGATACGACGAGGCGAAAACGGTATTGGAGCAGAGATATGGTGATCCATTTGTAGTATCCAATGCCTATCGTGACAAACTTGACTCTTGGCCCAAGGTTGGGTCAAGAGATGCCACCAGTCTGAGGAGATTTGCAGACTTTCTGAAGCAATGCGATACAGCTTCCAAGTACATCCATCATTTGAATCACCTGGATGATGAAAGAGAAAACCGGAAGCTACTGATAAAACTTCCAGATTGGTTGATTGTGAAGTGGAGCAGGAAGGTTGTGCAATGGAGGGAAGAGTGGGGGACATTCCCACCCTTCACTGTTTTCACCAAGTTCGTCGATGAAGAAGCCGTCATTGCTTGTGACCCTGTTACCTCTCTTCAATCCCTGCAGACCTCAAAGGAAAGAAAGAAATCAGCTGCCACTAGCTTTCTGCAGACTGGAACAACTCAACAGAAACAGAGAGTTGGACCCACTGAGAAAAGGTCTCTTCCATGCATCTTCTGCAAGGGTCAACATCACCTCAGTGAATGTTCTTCCTTCAGTACAGAGACGATGCAGAAGAAAAGACAGGTGGTTAAGGAGAATGGACTCTGCTTTGGCTGCCTGAAAAAAGGACACATATCAAAGAAATGTAAGAAGAGAAATACATGCTCCTCTTGCAAAGGGAAGCATCCGACTGTTCTACATGATGATGAGTGGAAGGAAAGACGACAGGAAGCTAACAGAGAAAGTGGTGTCAAGGAAACACTGGAGTCAAAATCCCATGCATCAAGTTCGGATTCCAGTTTGAAAAGGTCATCAATGATAGTTCCTGTGTGGCTTTCACACGAGTCCTGTCACGGTGATAGATTGGTGTATGCTCTGCTCGACACTCAATCAGATACATCGTTTATTCTGACTGACACTAAGGAAGCAATGAGAATTAAAGGAGTCGAGGTGAACTTGCTACTCTCTACCATGACCAAAGCGAATGAGAGAATTGCAAGTGAAAGAGTGACTGGACTCAAGGTGAAAGCTTTCAGTGGTTCCAAGAAGATCATTAACCTCCCTCCTACCTACACGAGAGACATCATGCCAGCAGATAGGCATCACATACCTACTCCTGACATAGCAAGATCCTTCAAACATTTGTCCAGAATTGCTGACATGATAGCTCCTCTTCAAGATGTTGAAATTGGGCTCCTTATCGGCTACGACTGTGCCCAAGCTCTTGCTCCACGTGCTGTCATCAACTCTCCTGATGATAGAGGTCCATACGCAATCCAGACGGATCTAGGTTGGAGCATTGTAGGCACAGTGAAGGCAGAGTATGCTGATAGTCACAATGATCCAATTGGTGTGAGCTACCGCACCACAGTACGAATTATACCTGAGGAAACACAGCTGAAAGGACATCGATCAGAAGTGATCTTCTCTCATCCAGCTTCAATGAAGGAAGAGATAGCTCCTCTTCATGTCGTCCGACTTTTAGAGGCTGACTTCATCCCAGATAGGAAGCAGAAACCCTATTCACAGAATGACACAAAATTCATCAGGCTGATGAAGAAGGAGATCCACATTACAGAGAGTGGGCATTATGAGATGCCATTGCCCTTTAAGGAGGAAGATGCACCTGTGCTGCCTAACAATAAGTATTTGGCTGCTAAACGTCTGAATCACTTGAAAAGGAAATTTGAAAAAGATGCTACCTACTACGGTCAGTACCTCCAACAAATGGACAACCTCCTTCATAAAGGCTATGCAGAGAGAGTGACCGAACAGGGTGAACCAGGAAAGCAGTGGTACATTCCCCATCATGGAGTGAGTCAGCCGAAGAAACTTCGCATAGTGTTCGATTGTAGCTCGCAATTTCAGGGAGAAAGTTTAAACTCTCACCTCCTAACAGGCCCAGATTTAACGAATACACTAGCTGGAGTTCTGTGCAGGTTTAGGAAGGAAAGGATCGCATTTATGTGCGACATAAAGGAGATGTTCCACCAATTTCATGTGAACAAAGAACATCGGGACTATCTGCGCTTTCTGTGGTGGCCCAGTGGAGATTACCAGCAAGATCCCGTCGACTATCGTATGGCTGTGCATTTGTTTGGGGCTGCCTCGTCCCCCGGATGTGCAAACTATGGCCTGAAACAGATTGCAACTGACAAGGCAGATGTAATAAGTCAAGAGGCTGTCAAGTTCATCCAAGAGGATTTCTACGTAGATGATGGTCTAAAAGCTGTCGCAACAGAAGAAGAAGAAGCCATCATACTTATCTCGAAAACCAAGAAAATATGTGAACGTGGAGGGTTACATGTACACAAAGTCGTCTCTAATTCCAGAAAGGTACTAGAATCAGTTCCAGCAGAAGATAGGGCTAAGGAAGTTAAAGAATTGAATCTTCTGCATGACCATCTCCCCATCGAGAAAGCCCTTGGAGTTCAATGGTGCGTTGAGTCTGACACGTTCCGCTTTAGGATGACCTTTCAAGATAAGCCACTGACCAGGAGAGGTGTTTTGTCAACTGTTATGTCCGTGTATGATCCCCTTGGGTTGTTGGCTCCTCTCCTGCTGCCTGGGAAGTTAATACTTCAGGAGCTGTGTAGAAGTTCCGCTGCATGGGACGATCCACTCTCGGATGTGCTGCAAGCCAAGTGGGATAAGTGGAAAGCTGACATTCTCCAACTGGAGAGGATCTCCATTGACAGATGTTATAAGCCAGAGGGATTTGGGGTAATCAAGAATGCCGAGCTACACCATTTCTGTGATGCCAGCAACCTTGCTTACGGCTACTGTACTTACCTGAGAATGACAAATGAGAATGGAGAAGTACATTGTACACTTGTGACAGGCAAATCCAGAGTTGCTCCTATCAAGGCGGTCACAGTGCCAAGGTTGGAACTCACCGCAGCTGTCTTATCAGTGAGGATGAGCTCATTTCTTCGAACTGAACTAGATCTTAAATTTGCCAAAGAGGTCTTTTGGACTGATAGCCGAGTAGTGTTAGGCTACATCAAGAATGAGACGAGACGCTTTCATGTATTTGTGGCAAATAGAGTACGTCAGATCAGAGACGAATCATCAGCTTCGCAGTGGAGGCATATCAGCACTAAGGATAATCCAGCTGATGCAGCATCAAGAGGACTCTTGGTTGATCAAATCGAAGCATCAAAGTGGCTAACGGGTCCAGACTTCCTTTGGGAAAAGGAAATACCAGACGAGACTAAGGAGGTAGCCATTATTCTTCCTAAAGATCCTGAAGTGAAGATTCAGACCCACGCCTCTCTGCATAAGGTAGATAAGCTTGAGTTGGAAAGATTTGATCACCTATCCACTTGGCATCGGGCAAAGAGAGCTATGGCAAACTGTCTGCGTCTCAGATCATACTTACAGAGACGTTGCTATGCAAGACGTGATGAAGGAAAGGAGCAGTATGATGCCGAGAAGGTTGTGATGGAACCTCTGTCTGCTGAACTACTCCTTCAAGCAGAAAAGGAGATTATAAAGCTGACCCAGAGGAAGGCCTTCGATGAAATGAAAGTGATAGAGGGCGACAAATGCCTCAACGAAAGAGAAAGACGACGTCGTTGTAAGGCCACCAATCGTCTCCATCATCTTGACCCCTTCATAGGCAGTGATGGCATCCTAAGAGTGGGAGGACGTTTGAGGAGATCTGACATCTCGTTTGAAAGCAAACATCCTGCTATCTTACCTCAAACTCATCTGACCAAGCTGATTGTATCCCATTGTCATGCTGATGTTGCTCATGGAGGAAGGGGCATGACTATCAATCATCTCAGATCAAAGGGATATTGGATCTTGGGTTGCAGCCACTTCGTCTCGAATTTCATATCACGGTGCGTGATCTGTCGCAGACTCCGTCAGCCTCCACAGGTACAGAAAATGGCGGACTTGCCAGAGGACCGTCTTACTCCCGCCCCACCGTTTACATATGCAGGAGTTGATTGCTTCGGTCCATGGTTAATCAAAGAAGGACGGAAGGAGCTGAAGCGGTATGGATTAATCTTTACCTGCATGTCATCCAGAGGGGTACACATTGAAGTTCTGAACACCCTCACTACGGACTCCTTCATCAACGCTCTTAGACGTTTTATCTCAGTGAGAGGCCCTGAGCGACAACTAAGATGTGACAGGGGCACTAACTTTGTGGGTGCTGAGGCGGAGTTTAAGCGATGTGCTGAATCCAGTAAAGATCAAGTAAAGGACTTTCTTCTGAGGGAAGGTTGTGATTTCATTGCCTTCAAGTTCAATGTACCTGCTTCGAGCCACATGGGTGGAGTGTGGGAGAGACAAATTCGTTCCATACGTCAAGTCCTAGATGTGCTGCTTCATCAAGCGGGTCAGCAACTAGATGACGAGTCTCTGAGGACTTTGATGTGTGAGGCAGCTGCTATTGTGAATAGTCGTCCTCTCACCACTGAATTTCTGAATGAGCCAACTCATCCCATTCCACTAACTCCTAATCACCTTCTGACTCAGAAGTCGAGGGTCATCCTTCCACCCCCTGGGAGTTTCTCTCAAGAGGACATCTACGCGAGGAAACGCTGGCGAAGAGTGCAACATTTGGCAAACGAGTTTTGGTGTCGCTGGCGTAAAGAGTTCCTCAGTCAACTGCAGTCGCGACAAAAATGGACCAAGCAACATCGTAACATGAAAGTAGGAGATGTAGTCATTATCAAGGACGATAACGCTCCCCGCAATACATGGCCCTTAGGAAGAATTGTTGAGATATATGAATCCAAGGATGACTACATTCGTAAGGTTAGAATTGTGGTAGGGGATAGGAAATTAGACAATAAGGGAAAGCGACATAACCCAGTGAGTTACCTCGATCGCCCTATCCATAAGCTAGTTCTGCTCATTTCGAATGAAGACCAGGAATAATTCCCAGCCAAAGAGCCAACAAGACTGAAAACTGAGACTACCATTTGCAAACTTAAATTTGAATCATCAAAATTCAGACATTGCATTTATTTGAACTCTAATTCACCGGAAATTAATGCAGTGAACATGCAAAGGACAGACTGAACTCAAGACTACTGATGAATAATTAATGTTTTTCATTGTTCTGAGGTCCGATAGACCATGAATGACTATTTTGAAGAATCTGAACTATAATCTTCCATTTTTTGCTTCAGGGTCTGAATTTCAAGACTATGAAATTATTGTTTTTGTAATTAGTGAGTCTGACTATTGCAGACTAGTTTATTGCTCAAGTAATCTCCTGTTAATAATTTATGCTCTGTGTCAAATTTATATGGCATTTATGCATGAGAGGGTCTGAAATTAGACTAATTTTTGTTACAATCAATTTGCTAACACGTTTGGTCTGAAGGTAAGACAAAGGTATCTTGTAATTAATTTGGTGCTGTTCACTGAGTCTGAAACTTAGACTAATTTGAGCATAGGAGATATTGTTTTTGATGAATGGGAATTTAACCAAAATTTAGTCTAAAGTCTGAAAGTGAGAATCTCACAAGTTTTCCAAATGTTGATCACCCTTGCTTTGTATTGATTTGATCAAAGTGCTAGAGTCTGAATGTGAGACTAAACTGAAATTTTTGAAGTTCATCAATTATAGTTCAATTTTCAACAAAAGGGGTTCTTTTTTAGGTCATAAACTGTCCTCTCTCGGAAGTCGAACTGAATCCAATTGGTAATTGATTGTGTCTATATATTGAGACTACATGTCTTCATTTAAAGACTGGTTGCAATGTAAAGTGAAGACATAATGATTACTGAATAACGTTTATGCCTTTTAAAAAATCATCTGTGAGTTGATACAAGACTAAGGAGTCACGTTTATTTTTCTCGAAATGCCTAAATATGTAAGATTAGGATTGACGACTGAAACTATAAAACAAAAACCCAAAAAAGGGAAAATTGAATGAAGATGTATGATTTATGTATTACGCATGAGTTACGTTGTTCGAAGAGTCAAATTTATGCATTGGTTTAGAATTTTGATCTTTGAACCTCTGACTGAATTGATTACAACCATAACAAGACTTGAATTGAAATGTACAAGTTGTACATCGTACCATTTAAACTCATGGATTGAAGTTGATAGTACATTTGATAGTATTTATAGTGATATTCAGAACAATTGCATACATGAGAAACATGTTGAAGTTGAACCAAACTAATTAGGAAGGAAATACATGCCTTATTGTAATTTCTGTATTTCACAAGGATGTAGAAATTTTTTAGAGTCTAATATTCTTCAGAAGCATGAAGTGTTATTGAGTAGGTTAATTTAGATCACAAAGTAAAACTCTCTTACACATTGTAGGATCTGGAAATATTGGTATTTGTTGATACATGTATTAGAATGTTCCATGTGAACAAATGAATGCTTATTGAATTTCTCATTTAACATGTCTATAAAGGAATATTTTTATTGTTGCATGCAACAAATTAATGCATGATTACCTTTTTCACACAATTTCATGAGTGAAAGAAGATAACTGATGTTATTAAGAGTGAATTCTGTTTTTTGAATTCGATGAGAGGCTAACTTTGAAACTTGTTTCTTGCAAATCTGGTTGTCGGAAGACAATTTTCAAAGATTTCAAGGGCATTACATATATTTTATTGTTGAATCAAATTTACTTAAGTGCAATACTTGAATCAAAGATTGAAAGACAAAGATAGTTACCAACAAATTTTATTTCCTATACTTGCTTTACATGTGACATACAGTTGAAAATAAGTAGTAATGACTGAGGCACATGCAGTAGTGGGTACAGATTCATGTATATACAGTGTATATTACATTTATTTCTAGATACTTCAGGCTTATGCATATTAAGGCTAGAAATGTTGAATTCTGTAAAACATGAGATATTATTAGTTAATCAGATGAAATTTAAAGGATAATTTATTGTGGTAAATTAGTTTTACTAATTTAAAGGAGCCATGTAGCTGCGTTGAGTTAACCAAAAAGTTAGAACGCCATCTTCGGCAAGACATTTTGTGATTTCCCAAGACAGGCGTGAAAGTCCTGATATTTAAAGGAAATTCATGAGTATCTGAAACATCCTTTAGTTGCAGTCAACCTCATTGACTAAAAAGAGGCAAGAAGGTCAGTATTTACACTTACAGTGTTTAATTTGTAAGGAATGTGTGTACTATTATGATATTTATGTGCTATAACTTTGAGTTGACTGCACTCGTGTATATTCACAATGTTAACGCCCACGTATAAGGATTCATGTGGTTAAATGTTAAGAAGTCATTAACGATAACACAAAGCTCATTATTAATAGATTCCTTGATACAAAGGTGGATTTATTATTGAATATAGTATCGGCCTGTATGAGACAAGTATTTATGCAAATGAATCTGTGCACATTAAGTTATATTAGAACTGTCTAGGTTGTTCAATGAAACACAAAGAAAGACATTATTAATAGGGTTTATCAATTATTATAAGGTCAAGTAGAGGGCAAATTTATAAGAATGCCCATGGGTCACGCCCAAATTTTGATTTGCCATGAAGATAATTATGAAGATATTTATGATTTCAGTATAGAAGAAAGCTGTAATTGATTATGACTTGATCTATTGTTGAATAGTTACAATCAGATTTCAGGGTTTGAACTGATTCCAACTTATGTATTTCATTGTTACAGTTTTCACGGAGTGAACGAAATGAAGGTACGATGCAAGTACAAGAAAATAAAGAAACACTCCCGTAAAAACCTGTCAATTCGTCATTTGTGATTGGCTGCAGCTACAAATACATTTACTCATGTTTACGGCCCCACCAAATCGGATTATGATATGATTATCACGGTAGTGGGGCTGATGGGCATCAGCCCCGATGCTGTGTTAATTGTATTTGAATCCCGTTTGGTGGGGCTGTAAACATGAGTAATATAAAAGAGTTTTAAAAGAAGATTATAGTGATAACAATAATTAGACGTGATGATCGATCAACACACTTAAAAAAAAATTATAATTGATAGTCGGTCAAAGTACTCCAGACGAGTAGACGAGTACTCAGTCAGGTCAGGAGTGATAATCGATCATGATGTATGTGGGCATCAGCCCCACTCACTATGCATTAATTAAGTGGGGCCTGAAACACGATTAGGTCCTATGCCATTTTAAGCCAAGACACCAACCTGTACTAGGATGGGTGGTCGTGTGTCCGGACACTTAACCGTTAACGAAAATGAAGCCTTCTCTTTTATCTTTGGATTCAACGAAAACTATTCATTAATAACTAACAATTAATCATCATCATCACTTAGCCTAGCCCCACGTTAACTTTTAGGCGGCTAGGCCTATGAGCCTAACTGTACACCCAGTTGTTGGGTGTCCGGACAGACTGTGTATCCGGACAGTCGATTTTAAACAGCCAACTAAAAAAGTTCACAAGCAAAAAAAACAGTGTTAAATGTTTTAGCACAAAATTTTTGACAATATTATAGAGAACAAATATTGATGATGATTAGCACAAATCAATGCATAGTTTTTGTTTAATTCAAAGACAAAAAAAAAAGGCTTCATTTTTGTTACGTGTCCGGACACCCAACCCCCCATCATCTCAATATTTCAATAACTTGTAGACTAACACTAACAGTTATGTCTAACATTAGATACGTTAAAATGTTATTCATTGTCTAACAGTAACAAAAGTGTTAGAAAATTTGGCATTATCGTGAAATAGGAAACCACCATTCACTTTGTACAGCAGAGCTTTATTCAGTCACATGCATTGGTTTCCTATTTCCACCTCCATTCTCTTTGTACACAAGTGCGTGCGTCAAATGAACAAGTGGTTTCCTAAACCACGATATGGCCGAAAATTTAAGAAATGTAGAGTCTACTTCGTCTTCACTGTCGGCCTCTTTAAAATGAGTGTTTTAAATCGACTGTCCGGCAGGTCCGGATTTTATGGACTAGACTAGGTGCCTAACGTTAGGGCTATTGTTATTATTTATATAGGCTATTGCATGCAGGCTTTAATTCGCCTAAAAAGCTACGGCAACGGCCTACCGGTACTCCATACTCGTTGGCCCCTATCCTGGCCGGTTCACAAATAACGAAGGTCCGCCGGGCCGGCCGGGTCTTTCGCTGGCATACAACTTACAAGAATGTTACTTACCACTCTCAGAATCCAGGAGGCATGTTCGCTCTGAATCATGATGACCATTTTCCTTGAGTTCTTTGGGAGTATCATTTATCAATGAGTCCCCGAGAAATGGAAGTTCTATTTCGTCCATCATTTTGGCATTTTCAATCTGCCGATCTTCATCTCCGTGAATAGCTAGCTCTATATAGCTAGCATGCATGCATACAGCGCGCGCATAGATATATAGCGCGCTAGCTGGGAGGGGCGGGGGGCCGGGGGCGTCTTTTTTTTCCCTACCGTTACTGCGTAAAATTGCAGAACTTCACTCAGGAAGCGACTAGTGCGAGAGGCTATTATCAATATAGAGAATATGATTTACGCAGTACACCCGCACTACGCATGCGCGTGGACTTGGTTCGTCGATCGCGTCGGCTTGCAATGCATGTGATATGGGCTAGCTGCGTACACATAATGTAAGCTAGATTTGAAGAAAAATAACTATATCAAAAGTCATTCATACTTTGTGGTAGAGAATTATGAGAGGTTTATATAGTTTTGGATGGAATTGTTCATGTATTGAAGTGCAGCTGACACCGCGATAGTTGGTTGATGGACGCCCGAAGCTTGCGTACTGCGTGTGTTCTGTGTAGCCTCTCGCACAAGTCGCTTCCTGAGTGAAGTTCCGCAATTTTACGCAGTAACGGTAGGGAAAAAAAAGACGCGGGCCGGGGGGCGTGTTTTTTTACCGTACCGCTAACGCGTCAGATTCTCTCATTTAATGCCGCAGAGCGTCTTGAGCAGAGGCCATTATCGCGGTACGCAAAAAAGTGCAATACCACGAAAGTTGTGCAATAATTGTGCAATACGCATGCGCGTGGACTTTGCCTCGTTAGTGATTGCAGTCACTATATAGACATGAGTACACACATATACATCGAGGTTTTTACCCGACGAAGTCTACGCTACGGTAAGAGTATAGGCTGCTATATGCTGCATGTGTGATTTGTATAGCGCGCGCGCGAGCGAGATCGAGATAGCCGAGGCATTCGTAGACGGTAGAATATTAAGGTGCCAGGCTGGGCGCTCATGAATAAACATTACACGATGACGTCACGAATCGCAGCTCTGTGGAATCCCCGACACTAAAAAAAGGTGCCAGGCTGGACGGAGAGGTGCTAGGCTGGATGGAGTTGGTGCAATGAGAGAAAGAGATCATGCACTGGTATAAATGGAGTTAATGTGAGCCTTAAGTTAATATAAAAAAGGTGCCAGGCTGGACGGAGAGGTGCTAGGCTGGATGGAGTTGGTGCAATGAGAGAAAGAGATCATGCACTGGTATAAATGGAGTTAATGTGAGCCTTAATTTAATATAGAAAAAGGTGCCAGGCTGGACGGAGAGGTGCTAGGCTGGATGGAGTTGGTGCAATGAGAGAAAGAGATCATGCACTGGTATAAATGGAGTTAATGTGAGCCTTAAGTTAATATAGAAAAAGGTGCCAGGCTGGACGGAGAGGTGCTAGGCTGGATGGAGTTGGTGCAATGAGAGAAAGAGATCATGCACTGGTATAAATTGGAGAAATTGGGAGAAAAACAGGAGAAACACAGCTATAGGGCGGGAGAAATTCAGACTCAAGCAAGAGAGCTGGAGATTTTGTAAAAATGGACTCAAAGCGGGAGAGTTGGAGTCGCTGGGGTTTTAACACACAATATTTGAGGATAAAATATCTGTTCTTTGTGGCTGTTCTACTTCTATACATCGGTAATGCGAGTTGTGTGGACAATTAAAACCGACAATCTATGCCTTTTTTTTTTCAACCTTTGAACTACAATCCTCTTGACAAGTTGTGCATTGCTCTTAACTTTCTGCAGTCTGTCAGATAGTCAAGGAAAATAACTTTTACCCCCTTAAAACTTCATATCATTGATACACCAAAATTTCTGTAGTGTAGTACTACATAATTTGCCTCAAGTGATCTTTCTTTCCTTTGAAATCTTTTCCTTCCCCTTCTTCCTTATCTCACTTTTTCCCATACTCGTTATCTCCTCTCTCTATCTATCCTCTCTCCTCTCCTTTATTCTCTCTCTCTCCTCTCTGGATCTCCCTTTCTCTCTCTCTCTATCTCTCTCTTCTCTCCTTTATTCTCTCTCTCTCTTTCCTCAAGATCTCATTCTATCCTGAGCTCCCTCTATCTCTTTATCATTACATAGAAATCACACAATGTACTACAGACACTTGAGCATTTACACTGTTTCTATTTAATTATAATTGTAGACACTATTTACAGTGTGCACAAGGCACATCAGGATCACATCCCATATCTTTATGACATGAACGTGATTACTGCAATAATTGATTACATACATTGTCATTTTTGTCTCACTTTAATAAAGTTTAGACTTTACAGTGACATACTTGCCAGCTCTACCGATTTAGGCGGTAAACTACAGCTTTTCATGGAATATAACCACATACCTCATTGTACTAAAAACAACAAAGAATAGTAATCAACCACTTTTTCATTCTTCAGTGTTGGTAAGTACATGTATGCAGTAATGGGCTAACCTTCCTCACCAAGATAACTTGAGTTAAGTCTGGGAGTCATTGTAGACTAAAGGCTTGTTCAGATATAATGCAGCAACCCCTAGGTTTTTTGTGTGTATTACTAAAGTGAATGGGATAATAGGTGGCAAATAAAAATCCTGCCAAGGCAAGTGTTATGGCATAGTGCCATCTATGGCCAAATACATGGTACCGATATGTACGGTATGAGTACATAAGGTGAATCCGTATTAAATGGCTGAACCCAAATGCTTCTCGACTAAAGCCTCTGTTATGGAAAGTTGTGACCCTGTATGTAGTGAAGAGTTACAGCAGGAGGAAGAGAAGCAACAGAACAAAACAGCAAGAGGCAAATTTTTTGCCTCCTGGTGGCAAAGAATGTGGACCCACTCAAATTCTTAAAGTTAGCGCAAAATATGTCACAAGTTTGTTTGCGCAACTTTTGACAAAAATGTCTTTTCATTTGACCAGTCAATGCGCATTCATTAACACAAGTGGTGTGGTTTGCTGCGCCATATCTGAATACTAAAAAAAAAAACATGGGGGCTTGCCGCATCATATCTGAATAAGCGTTTACTTGCATCATATCCTGGTGAATGAATGTGGGCAAGGTGGGAGAGAAAGAATGGTTCCTAGGGGTAAGAATAGCAGTGTACAGGGGCTTTCATTTATACTTGTACTCAATATCCTTCAGCCACAAACGTGAATGGGTTTCTGATGACAGTGCCACTGTCTTGAAAAATAACAGCATCGAAATTAATGCAATGCCACAGTCAGCATAAAACTAAATTTTATACTTTTTTTGTCACAAAATTCTCTAAAATGTCAAAAGTAAATAGCATTATTCATCCAAAGTCTAAAGGTGTGTCCACTGCCCACAAACTCTGACGACTGTTTTAACAAAGTCCTAATGAAATTGTTCTTTCTTATGGCTTATTCTTGATATGAAGCAAAATGTACAGGCTGTTTGTTGTGTTGAAAGGTGAAAGGGAGAAACCTATTCACAAGCTATGTTGTACAAAACATGTACAACAGACAAGGGCTAGTTTGATCCAAACACTATAACTTCATAGGGTAATATTAAAACTGAATTCATGTATTGTCCAGTAAAGTCTACTTATGGGTTAAAGGTAGGAGATCCCATTTGCAGCTCTAAAATATTAAGATGTGTGAATATGTGTTCAGTTATAAGAGAATGATTATTAAAAACTTCTGTGAAAGAAAAATGGATTGTACATGCCTAATCAACTGAATAATTAACATTTTTGATAACTCTGTACTTATTTCGGACCGAAAATTTTAGCGGATGTTTTTTTCGAGATAGCGCACAACGAAAGGATTCATGCTACGTGCTATTCATGCGGTACGTGTGGTGGCTGCGAGCTGCACGTGGCTGAGCTAGCTAGCTAGCTGGCTTCGCTCCTGCCGGTGAGCTGATCCGACTTGCTTATTCAAGGATGGTAGCCAGATTTTCATTTTTGCATGACTGTAAGATTAAATAAACAGTATCAGAAGGGCATATCCTAAACTCCTGCCAAGTTGTATGGATTTTCGAAGATTTTGCAAAAGGGATCTCCTACCTTTAATACAGAGTGGCTTGGCTGTTTTTGCTGCACATCACAAACATCATTAAATAGGGTCCTGGGCACCGTTTCATGAAAGTTGTCAGCACTGACAAGTTGTCAGTCACTGACAGTTACCGTAGTAACAGTCAGTGAACAGTGCTTCTCAGCCAATCAAAACCAAGGATTTTACTAAAATTGTCAGTGACTGACAACTTTTCAGTGCCAACAACTTTCAAGAAACGGTGCCCTGGACAACACAGAATGGCCATCTGGGCTGCCTCTTTTTGAACTGAAAACATGCATAATATTTCACTGAATATCTGCTCCAAATGCAACATGACCACATTATAACAAATGTGAAATAATCCTTACGAAATTTCAGATGCAGAGAATCTTAAATTCATCCATTCAACACTCTGTAAGTCATCATGAAGCTACACACGTTCTTGGAGTGCATTAGGCCTTGTATGTATCAACATACGTGTACTCAAACATATATGTATAATCCATCAGTCTGTATGTTCTTTCAAAGCTGTACAAACATGATTCCTATTGAGCAGGATATCAGATGTAAACAGTTTTGGTTCCAGAATGACGAGAGTGTCTAACTCAATCGTTTTCTTCACGTTTCCTCTTAACACCAGCCTTAGAATCTGTGATGACGTTGATAGATGGTTTAATGTCTGGCTTCACATCACTCTGAGTGCTTGTATTTGAGTTACCTGTATGCAGGTAAAAGAAAGAATACAAATCAAGATCAATGTACCAGGGATTGCTCTATACCGGTATCACAGAGTTATGGTCAGGGCCCCGTTTCATAAAACCTGTAATCAATAACAAGTGTACTAACTGTTATAAGCTACTGAAATCCTTGCATCTGATTGGCCAAGAGCAAATTTGTCATAGAAATGTGGCAGTTGTTACTGATAACAAGTTTTATGAAACAGGCCCATTAGTCCTAAAACAGGATACAACGGCAACTACAATCATTTTGGACATGGAACCAAACAAGAGAGGTGCCTTATGTTACATCAAAGAGACTTCACCATTTCATCAGTTTGACAGTTCTGAAAATCAAGCATTATGACTCACCAAGCATTATGTAAAAGGTCAACTAACCTTTCATACTGCTTCCTAGTCCGGAGATGATAATGATAGCAGAATTACTGACGGTAAGTGACTCACCAAGCATTAAGTAAAAACAGTCAACTAACCTTTCATACTACTACCCAGTCCTGAGATGATGTTGATAGCTGGTTTGTTGACAGTTGGTGACTGACTGACCATGGTATATGATGGAGTGCTGCTCTTTAAACTAAACGATGGACCGCCACTCTTTGAGACAAGGGAAAAGGTAGGACTGGGCTTGGAGCCTATACCTGATGAATAAAAGCAAAACTCGTATTTACACTTATTGTACCAAAAGGGAACTTAAAAATGAGAAAGCAAACATTAGTCTAGGGAAAGATGAAAAATGCAACCTGTAAACACTTTCAATCAAATGGTATGATTACATAACTTAAATATCAAGTTCACTAAAAATAGAATATCCAATGTTGAGATTAAAACCATCTAGCAAAACAAAAGTAGGATACTTGACCTACCTGGAGCCTAAACCAAGATTCAAATCAAAACAAAAGCTCTCCTTTTATGATTCAATATGGACAAATGCACTCTATTAGCGAATGCTCTTAGCAACCAAAATATTCATAAATACAAAAAAACAAATAACAACATTGAAAAAATGGAATGTAACAAGATAGAATAACATTATCTACAATTGACAATACTCTGATTCTCACCTGAACTTAGAGATAATCTTGGGTTTATTGTCAGAGTTGGCTGTAAAGAGTCAAAAGAAAAATATAATTACAACTCTTAGATACACTGCTAAATATGTACATATCCCTTGGTCCATTTGCCATACAACGGAGGATAGAGAAATTGGAAATAATGAAATTCAAAAAGTACAACTGATACTGGGTGATAACGTACATGTAGGTGTCCAATCCAGCATCTACATTTTATTGAAGTCAAATAGGAGGATTATTGAGGCATCCTGATACTTGTCTAATACACTCTCCTTGGGAAGAAATGGCACTTTTCCTACATACTCTTGCCAGCAAAATCAATCAAACCTGACTCTTCATACAACAGATCCAGTTTATGAAGGAAAACTTTGTGCTAACCAGATACTTTTGAATAATTTACAGATTGTTAATACAGAATAGGGTACATGCCATCAATAATTTTACTTTAAAATTAAAGGGGGAGACAATTCTGCTTCAAAAGATATCCTTCAAACACAGCCTACAATTTATCAGGTCTATTATAACTTTTGATTCCAATCCTAGAATTCGACAAGGAGACCTGAATGATGTTACAACCTAGTTAATTATCAACTTAAAAGAAACCAAAACCCTCAAGTCAAGTAGATTTTAAATCAAAGCTCACACAGAATGAAATCAGACACGTTAACCTATGAAATTTTCTAATTTTGACACTACCATAGCTATTGGCACTGGCATATTTGGGGGAGGGGGGGGGGGGGGGGTTGCTGACCAAATTTTCACTACTAAAGGTTGTTTTTTTTTTTCAATCATAGTTTCTATCTCCTGAACATTGCATCGAGTATTTAGCTGATTGGACACATTTTTATTGTTCTTCATTTTCCTTGACACCCCCCCCCCCACACACACACACCCTACACTCCTACATTACATATCTTCAGTTTGGCTTTAAAAAATGTGCCAATCTGAAGGAAAAATAAAATGTTTAAAGGCATTGGCTAACTTTGTGAGTAGCTGATTTAAAAAATTCTCAAACTAAGATGAAACATGTGTATGAGTACTTGTATTTGTACTCAAAAAACTCCGAAACCAAAAATAATTTGGAATGAAAAAGTGTAAGTTAGACGCAAACGGCGATTTTATTATGATCCTTCGTCCCACGAGACAATCACTAAGAGGACCACTTTGCTTGAATTTGAAAATGCCGTTATGTGCCTCCCGCCGCGTGATACGATAACGTTCACATTTCACTAAGCTGTTTTATTATTCTGTCTTAGCTTTAATTAACCAAGTCATGACAGGAATTATTGAAGCCTTATTTGATCAGCTTTTCTTTTTCAAAATGGCAACACCTTTTATTGCTCATTTTTCTCACAAAAAGCCATGTATCTGAAACAAATACTCACGCAACCAAAATAGACACAGTTCATGTAGAATTTTTTGCTCTTTCTACTCATGTATTTTGTATGTTTTTTAGGGCTTTGCATCAAAAGTTATTAGGCCAAACCACACAATGTATGTTCTTTTTGTTGTCAATTTTAACTTTTCATGTTTACTTTATAAGCGCTACCGTACTTCTTTGTGTATAATGCATTATAAATGACCATTATTATTATTATTATTATCATTAATTTGTTATCATTATTATCATTATTATTATTATTATTATCATAATCATTCTTATTATTATCATTATTATTATTAAACATTAATAACCTACCATAGAGCGATTCCGAACAAAGGGATTCGCCCTAATGCCGCAATAAGAGTTATTTCTATAATCATTATCTTTATCTTTATTATTATCATTATTATTATCATCATCATCAACATCATCATCATCATCATCATCATCATCATCATCATCATCATCATCACCATCATCATCATCATCATCATCATCATTATTATTATTATTATTATTATTATTATTATCATTGTGGAATTCTGTCATAAATGGGTTAAAAACTACTTGACTTGAGGGTTTTGGTTTCTTTTAACCCAAGGTTTAACTGACCCTCTTGTGAGGTGGCTTGAGTCTGTAGTTACAGGCAGAGAGACAGTATCTATCCGGAGGTAATCTGGGTCCATTGTGAGGTTTGATGGCAGGTAGAGGACTGCTGTTCTTCTGCTTGGCTATCTCCATCAAGAACTGGATTACAGGGAAGTTATTTGAAAAATAAATATCAATAAGTGTTCTCCAAATGGCAGAATATTCTTCAATGGGTTTTTCATAAAACTTATCAGTAACAACTGCCACATTTCTATGACAATTTTGCTCTCAGCCAATCAGATGCAAGGATTTCAGAAGCTTATAACAGTTATTGCAATTTATTATTCATTACAAGTTTTATGAAACGGGGCCATGGTCAGTAAAGGAAAAGAATAAGGTATCAAGCGTACAAAAAAAAAACTTACTGCCATTAATCATGTCTCTACAAAATTACTGTCTTTGAAATTACAGTAATGAAGACATTCTGTTTTAGCTTTCTGTTGAAATAGTGAATGCAAGTATTTAATAAACATTTTTCTTTTAAATTTTTTCTGTGAAATTACTCTTTAAGACTTTATCAAAAGACAATTGTCCTAAGTTCCTAGCATTTAAGTGATGACATAAACATGATTCTTGAAGCTAGTCTTACCTCTCTTGGTGGGGGAGTTGTGAAGGAATGATCAAGTCTGGTTTGAATGGCCAATTTGATATCCTCTACATCTACATCTCTCCTTCCTGCATGACCTGAGTACACCTGAGCATCATCTAAAACATCTGTCACATATCCTATGAATGAGACAGGTATAAATAGAGAGAATTAACAGAGAGGGGCAAGTCCATGGGGTTGGGGCAACATTTGTGACGTAGCTGAACTAAAAATCTATGTCTTATTTAAACTAGGAAAATATCTTCCAATAATGACCTCACCTCGAAAAATAGTGTCCTGTCAAGGTTTACTTCTCAAGCAGCATGACCAGTGTATTTCAATTTCAGACCCGAGAGTCTATTGCCAATGATACATAAATGTGACGTCCATGTAACAGGTAAAAAGATTAATTTGTGTTGCAACAAAACCTTATAAGATTTCCAATTGTTATCGCATGATTTTTGCCCCAACCCGACGGAATGACCCTGAGGGCATGAGATGAAAGACTAACATTAGTACGTTGCATTTTCGCCCTTTTCTGTCAGAAAAAACTGAAGGAAATCAATTGATTATACATGTACATCGCCAATTAGTGGAATTTTAAAAGGGCAGCGTATACAGCCACATGCGTGTCTTTACCTTACAGCCACACACATGCGGCTGTATCCACAGCATCGACACGAGGATATAGCCAATTCCCACTTATACTCTGTGCCGCGGCACTATCGCTAGCGCATCTCACAAGCGATGTGTACATTCATGCGACGGTCTGTTGAAAAACCCCAAAATTTAGATCGTCATGAAGATTTTATCTCTTGAAATTCACTGACATACAAACAATATTTTTAATTCATTATCGTCACATAAATACACAACGCTTGTGCAGTGCATACTAACTAGCGATAGCTGTCAGCCTGTTACCGCCGCGGCACAGAGGTCAGAGTACAAGTGGAAATTCAGACAAATGCGGCTGTATCCTCATGTTGATGCTATGGATACAATCAGATGAATTTTGAAAAATATTTTTCTGATCACTGGTGACACAGCTCCTCTGTCCCCAAATATTCATTGGTCACGTTGGTACTTTCCTATTGTCAGCAATTTGCATGCTACAGCACGTCTGTTGTGCGAGGTTAGTATAACCGAGCACTAGTGTGACTGACACTGGTACTGCCTAACATGTTAAAACAAGGCGTTTGCGATGTTGTGTCTCGCCCACTTGTGAAAATAACTAGAAATATCGCCATCTGTGATGGCACACAACAGAACTGTATCGAAAGCTCATTGTGAAATAACTGGGATGGAATAACATTTGATAAAATATGAGAAGGGTTTTTTATGAAATGGTACTTCATTTTCACGTGCATGTACTTTCCCTGCTTCTACTCTCATCCCTCTGATATGAGTAACATTGTATGATTGATATTTTACATCTGTGTACAAGTTCAGAAGCGTCACCTATGATTATCAGTGGAGCAATCAGATTCAACACTGGACAAGAAATGACAGAGGAAAAGCAAATTCAAGAATTTGAAAACATCTGTAACATATGACCTCCAATGACCTTTCACCTTATCATGTGAAGTCCAACAGAATGATAACATACACTTCCCCTTAGTGATCTGCAACCCAAGTTTGACTGAAAAGTGTGACACGGTTGCAAAGTTTTGTGTCATAAGAGAGTCTTGCACGTAAACTTTAACCGTTCAACGTTTGACCTGTAATGACCTTTGACCTGACCATGTGACCTCTGACTGGACCATAACATGCAGGTCCCCTTAGTGCATCTACAACCCAAGTTTGATAGATAAGTGTCACATGGTTGCAGAGTTTTGTGTCATAAGAGAGTCTTGCACGTAAACTTTAATGTTTGACCTGAAATGACCTTTGACCTTACCATGTGACCTATGACTGGACCATAACATGCAGGTCCCCTTAGTGCATCGACAACCCAAGTTTGATAGATAAGTGTCACACGGTTGCAGAGTTTTGAGTCATAAGAGAGTCTTGCACGTAAACTTCAACGTTTGACCTGAAATGACCTTTGACCTTACCATGTGACCTCTGACTGGACCATAACATGCAGGTCCCCTCAGTGCATCTACAACCCAAGTTTGGTTGAAAAGTGAGTCACGGTTGCAAAGTTATGTGTGATAAGAGAGTCTTGCACGTCAACTTTAACATTTGACCTGAAATGACCTTTGACCTTACCATGTGACCTCTGACTGGACAATAAGATGCAGGTCCCCTTAGTGCATCTACAACCCAAGTTTGATTGAACAGTGTCACACAGTTGCAGAGTTTTGTGTCATAAGAGAGTCTTGCACGTAAATTTCAACGTTTGACCTAAAATGACCTTTGACCTTACCATGTGACCTCTGACTAGAGCATAACATGCAGGTCCGCTAAGGGCATCTACAACCCAAGTTTGGTTGAAAAGTGAGTCACGGTTGCAGAGTTTTGTGTCATAAGAGAGTCTTGCACGTAAACTTTAACGTTTGACCTGAAATGACCTTTGACCTTACCATGTGACCTCTGACTAGAGCATAACATGCAGGTCCGCTAAGGGCATCTACAACCCAAGTTTGGTTGAAAAGTGAGTCACGGTTGCAGAGTTTTGTGTCATAAGAGAGTCTTGCACGTAAACTTTAACGTTTGACCTGAAATGACCTTTGACCTTACCATGTGACCTCTGACTAGAGCATAACATGCAGGTCCGCTTAGGGCATCTACAACCCAAGTTTGGTTGAAAAGTGAGTCACGGTTGCAGAGTTTTGTGTCATAAGAGAGTCTTGCACGTAAACTTTAACGTTTGACCTGAAATGACCTTTGACCTTACCATGTGACCTCTGACTAGAGCATAACATGCAGGTCCGCTTAGGGCATCTACAACCCAAGTTTGGTTGAAAAGTGAGTCACGGTTGCAGAGTTTTGTGTCATAAGAGAGTCTTGCACGTAAACTTTAACGTTTGACCTGAAATGACCTTTGACCTTACCATGTGACCTCTGACTAGAGCATAACATGCAGGTCCGCTTAGGGCATCTACAACCCAAGTTTGGTTGAAAAGTGAGTCACGGTTGCAGAGTTTTGTGTCATAAGAGAGTCTTGCACGTAAACTTTAACGTTTGACCTGAAATGACCTTTGACCTTACCATGTGACCTCTGACTGGACCATAACATGCAGGTCCCCTTAGTGCATCTACAACCCAAGTTTGGTTGAAAAGTGAGTCACGGTTGCCAAGTTATCTTTCATAACGTTTGTGATGGACGGACGGACGGACGGACGGACGACGGACGGACGACGGACGGACGACGGACGGACGACGGACGGACGACATTTGGATCCCTTAGTCTCGCCTTCACCTCCGGTGGGCGAGACAAAAAACACATTGGACATCATGGACATTGTTGGACTTGTCGGAAAGGTGATTTAGTTGCAGAAGAAACATTCCATCTTTATTCAAAACAAGCGACCAGGCATAGCATAGCCGACAATTATTATAACACATAGTGGCGTGTATATGCAGGGCTCGACATTAGCGGGTGCCCGGGACACATGGGCGCCTAGATTGGACCGCCGGGCGCTTAAAAATGAAAATAGAAGAAATATGGGCGCCCGACTGGGCGCCTAAAATTTTTATTCCCCCAAAAAGATTAAAATGCTCGGCGGTAAGAAAATGAGGATGCACTGTCTTCCGTCTTATCTGCTGATGTGTAGTATTAGCTCTTGTGTGTAGATGAGTATGTGGTGTGTGCACGTGTGTGTGAAACGGCATGTTTGACGGGGACGGTAGCTCGCCTAGACAATGCCTATAGTCATACATAATGTGGATGCATGAGCGGTGTAGTGACTTTGTCGTTAATCATGATCATGAGCGATTGAGCGTACTGAAAAATAGACATAGCCCTTTTAAAAAGCCATTTTTGGTATTCAGAAATTTATATTTGACAGTTAATCGACGGTTAGCAGCCTGAGGAATAACCCCCAACCAACAAAATATTTCCATTAAGATCAACGATAAAGCAGGTTAAAAGAACGGTAATGCATAGTAGTTGATATAATTCCAATTCATTCCCTCCTACCTCCTTCTGTGAGGACAGAACAAAAATCCAGGGCAAATAAAGTGAAAGTAATCCAAATTTGCTTGCTATTCTCCAATAAATTTTCACGTCACGAATTCATTAATTCAGAAATAAATCAGTCGCCAAAAGATGGCGCTAAACCCTGAAGCCCTAAAACCCGGAAGTGTACCAACATAGTACACAAATTCTATTCATTCAATCTACGTTCACTACGTTGACATTACGATTACCGTATGCAAGCGTGGCGCAGAGCATACAATCATGATCTGAAATCGAACTTGGCCTGAATGATTTCATTCCCACCTCAAAATTTAGTAAGAAGGGCACTAACGAACAAGCTCTTGCTTGCAAGTATGAATGCTTTGGGATTTTTTAAAATAATGTGCGTTTGTTTTTCATTCATTTATTTCTTCGAAAATATCTTGTCATACTGTCGTTTCATGATTCAAAATCGAACTTGGCCTGAATCAGTGAATGATTTCATTCCCACCACAAAATTTATTAAGAAGCTAGAAGGGCACTAACGAACAAGCTCTTGCTTGCAAGAATTAATGTTGTTTTTTTTTTCTTTTAATAATGTCCGTTTGTTTTTCGTTCATTTATTTCTTCAAAAATATCTTGTCAAGACTTGTCATACTTTCGTAGAGCTTTCGTTCATTTTTCTTTCATGATTAAGTGAATGAGCTCCTTCGCTCATAAGTACAGTTACGTCAGGGCTGAAATAGTGCATTGGCCTAAAGTAGTTTTCACTCACGTCCGCATACAATGTATATAAACGTGTTTCTTGCCTTGGATGCTTTCATTTGTGATTGCAAAAGTTGATCTGGTCAGACTAGAAACTCAGTTTGTAGGTCGCAAGTGATGATCAAAAACGACAATCTGAGGTGAATTCTAGGCATTTTTAGCGTAATAAATTGACACCACCGTACCTTTAAACTTTCAAATGTAAAACTAATTCGTGATTTCAGCCATAATTACACATTTTGGGGCATAATTCTTGAGTTGAAGTTAAGTTGCCACGTAACTTAGTCGGTGGAAAATTCTAACATTCATGTAGACTAGAGACCTGATGGGCGTGTATACGACTAAAGTGAAACGTGAACTGTGTCTTCGTTCCGAGTGTACATTCGACTAACATGACAAAATTAAGAATATTCTCAACGAAGCCACACATTTTTTAAAATAGGAATTACACAACGAAAATCGGGGTTATTGTTGATTCATTAAATGCAAGGTTAATTGTTGGATGATTGTTTGATCACCCCTGGTTTGGTTGATTTTAGTGCATATTCTCCTTGTAACGGAAGTTTATTCCGGGCGCTCAAAACTTCACCCCGGGCGCTCAAAATTTCAAAATATGGAAATCTGGGCGCCCGGCTGGACCCCCAGAAAAAAATGTTTGTGTGGAGCCCTGGTATGTGTATTCTGCAATAGGCAAACCCGGAGAATAGGGGACCGGAACGCGCGCGCATGCCATTTGTACTATGCAGAGATCAGCAGCAACAGCCGAAAGTCAGGGTATGTGACAAGTCCTTGATCAAGTTCAAAATGACTTTAAAATATGTTTTAATCAAGTAATTATGTTCTAATATATTACATTGTCCTCTCGGCTTTCAAATGTGTGATTATGTGATGAAAATCATTTTGATTTTGGCCAGAAATGTTCTCAAACTCACAAATGTTTCATCCATGAACCTTGTGCAAATCGTCCCCCTCGCCGCCGACTCTGCCGCTGCAACCGGCTGCATTTGTTTGCACGGAAATTGAATTCGTGCGCGCGTTCCGGTCCCCTATTCTCCGGGGCTGCGTTTCACGAAACCGTCATAAGTCTAACTTCTTGGACATCCCATTGAAACGTGTGTTGTAGAATTAACACGCGTTTCAATGGGATGTACGTGAACTTAAGAGTCAGACCTACTAGACTTATGATGGTTTCATGAAACGCAGCCCGGGTTCGCCCTGCAATAATAAGCTGAGCATGCTGAGTGTTGTTTCATTAATTGGGGGCAGAAAGCTCTTTCGGCCAGCGGAGTTTAACCCATTCGTGACAGGAATTATTTAAAGTCTAATTTGATCAGCTTTTATTCTTCAAATTGGCAACACCAACATTTTTATCTTATTGCCACATTTTTCTTATAAAACGTCATGTATCTGAAATGAATATAAATTGACAGAAATTATGATGAGAAGTCAAAAAGTTGCCAATTTGCAGGGGAAAACGGTGATTTTAAACCTTCTATCACATTGCCAATTTAAGGATTTTAATGCTTATTTTCCTTTAAAAAATTTTCAGCATCAAACAACGAATATTGACGCAACCAAAATGTGCACAGTTTGTGTAGAATTTTTTGCTCTTTCTGCTCATGTATTTGGTATGATTTTTAGGGCTTTGCATCAAAAGATATAAGACCAAACCACAAAATGTGGACCTTTGTCACGAATGGGTTAATACGGAGTCGCCGGCATGCATGCACCTCTACTGTCCTCGTCGGAAGTCGGTATAGCCAGAGTCAGGAGCCCAGCCCCGGGCGGGGAAGCGGAGACCGGAGTAGCATTACCGCTCGAAACATGCAGGCCAGGCCATCGAGCCAAGTTTGAAACGTTCGAGTTTAGCACATTCTGCACCTGTTTTTCTCTTACGTTAAAGTTGCACTTTGAGCAAAAAACCGCGTTACTCACTATATGCGAATTCCAGCATCTGATTAATCACTCTGGGTTCATAATCTGTGACTCCCATATCCTTCAAAATAGCTGTCATAACCTCGGCATCGCGTGGCTGGGTTTTGTTGGACGACATCTTGACAAAATTGATATAAGCTATATGATCGGTGAACGTTGGTGGCGCAGTAACAAAAACAACAATGTTCAGAGTGGATCTTTACATCATAATTATCCATTCACAAACAACACTCTGCAACAAGTGGATCTATATCATAGATCCACTCTGCAACAACAACAACAACAACAACAACAACAAAGACAAACAAACAAACAAACAAAACACAAACACAAACAAAAACACAAAACAAAATAAACAAAATAATCCGCACGATGGATTTATATGTATCTGTAAAGTTAAGCATTTCTGAATAACTAGTTATTGAGTACATTTTTAGGATAGATTCCTATGAGAAGAAACGGTCACGAAACCATTGCTTGAATATAAATTTGAGCTCAATCACACAAAGGATATCACTAGTACAACTTTTTTTTTGTAAATATTTTTTATTCGTTTCTTACAGTGGCATCAATATGTACAAACATAGCAAACAAATTACAATCATGAATTTACAAGTAACTTCATACGTACCACGGAACCAGTAAAATCAAAGAAGAACAAAAAAAGTTATACGTCATATCTATTTACAATTAGATATAACCGGTTCTTTTCTTCTTTCTCTTTCACTGAAAGAAAGATTTAAAAATGTAATGAAAAAGAAAGGAAATGAAAAGGAAGGATGAAAGATGAAAAAGAAAAAGATAGACGCATCCCAGCACAATACTGCATCCCTCCCCCTTCAGCCCCCCCCCCACACCAGACACCCTCTTTCCCCTTCCCGGTGATGCTCCCAAGGGGCATTCTGCAACACTCCTCGACCTCCTTCCCCTTACCCCCTACCCCCGCCCCCCCCCCCCCGCCGACCCCCCCCCCCCCACTCACGTACACACAAACACGCAAAGAGAAACAAAGAAAAAACATTTTTAAAAAAAACATAAAAACTTTTAAAACTTCACAAAAAGTACTTCAAAATAGTGGGAAAAGTAAAAACATTCCACCAGGGAGGTGGAAGCTTTACTAATTCCACAGACGCTGAATCTAAACGGAAGAGAATGATCCCCTCCCATCCCCTCGCCTTTCCCTTCTACTTTAATAAAATATCGAATTTTACTGGAAAAAATCAAACCGTTAGGGCTATATCTATTGTGGGTATCCATCCACGCACTCTCTCCTTTGACTAAAGAATTCTCAAATTTCCATAATACAGGGGTTATATACCCGGTTACGGTATCGGTTATATTTCATATAATTTATATCCTTTTGTCAAAGTTTTCAATTCTGTGCATCCAACTTGCGTCCTTTTGCCACCCAAACATTTTAGACATGTTTTTAAGGAATAAACCATAGGTTTGTAAGTTATATATGCATGTCTCAAACTTTAATATGCCAAATAAAAATCACTTCCTCCCTTTTGCCATGATTAGGGCAGATCAAAGGGTTCGTCGATCCTAAACATACAAAGCACATTATTATAACAATAACTTCATAAGTCAAAGATCCCCATTTAGCAAAAGATAACACAGTCCAATGGACAGACCCCCCCCCCCCGGCCAACGCCGGGCCCGCCCACTTATCTTACCATGCTCAACAGCTCCGCAGCTCTGACAAATCCCCGCTATGTTAGTACGCCAAACCTCCCAACACCCCCCCCCCCCCATCCAGGTATTCCATCACAAATTTATGCAATTTCCTATCATATTCTTCTGTGATAAACAATATAGAATGAAAACGTTGTTGTAATTCCTGAATCTTTATGGCAAAAAATGTAGGCCTGTATACACCCGTGCTTGTGCGTGTATATAGGCCTACTCCATTTCTGTTGGTAAAGCTATAAAAATTACTCACTTATCCTTGCTGTTTGTCTCTAGCTCTCTGTGATAGCTCTTAATAACAAACGGTTCTAAGATTGCTTTCTACCCGATAGGATGATCGGATATTGATATTCCCTTGAATGTATATGCATTTAATTAACTATATAAATGAAACTGAAACTAATATGATGCGGTGTATCGATTACCATGCGAGTGGAAGTAAATTTCCTTTCTTAAGGCTTTCTCTCTTTCTGCTTCTTTCTCTAATTCTTTTTCTCTCTCCCTCTCTCTTCGAGTCTTCTCTCTCTCTCTCCCCCCCCCCCTTCCCCCTCTCTCTCCCCCTCTCCCCTTTCTACTCCTCTCTCTCTCTCCCTCTCTGTCGCTACCCCGATGCTCCTCGTAATCACATGCATGTACACTGTTGCCCATAAAAGTTGGAATATTTTTTTTTTACTTACTTACCTCAAAATGTTCCACTCACAATTGATTTTGACAATATGAATTCGTCATGAGTAATGAAGCTTAGATCTTTCAAGGAGGAGCATGAGATATTATCGTTCAGTGCATGCGTTCAATGCGTACAAAGGGATTTCTTTCAGTCGGGGATGGACAAATGCAATGCAGTATTGAAAATTTGTATTACATTTTTTTCTTTGTTTTTTTCATGAAATATCTGAGGGCTGTCCCCTACCCCACCCCATTAAGCTGCGTACGGATATGATTCAGTGCTGAAGCAATTGCAATCCTTACCAGGATCCCTGGTTCAAAACCATATCGATGACCCTAAAATAGTGCCCTTTTGTAAAGAATCGCTCGTCATTACCGTCGGAGAGGACTTGAAGCCGTAGGTCCCGTAATTTCCTGTACTTGCAAGCATACACATGCTTTGGGAGTCACGCAAAAAAAAAAAAAATCGCTCATGATATTTCATCATGTTCATGATAATTTGGGAGTGCATATATCTCTTAGGAAGAAATCATTGTCAAAATTATTTCATTAATGGATGCAAACAGTTTTCCATTCCAACTTTATGAGTAACAGTATAATGTAAATATTGTATTGTATTATTGTATGATAACCTGCTGTCTAACCACAGAAATAGGTTGTCGGACTTGGTTCGATCACACATGACCTCTAATAAATACGTGATATCATCATTTTATATCAGGACAACACCCCCTTTGCTAAAACTGAGTGACCGAATAGCATTTATATACTGAAGGAAAAATAAAACTTATATGGAATCCCGCCTTTCATTCATTCATTCATTCATTCATTCATTCATTCATTCAGGTATTTACTAGAAATATTCAAAGTAGCAGCTAAAAGCTGGATTACATTGAATTTACAATTAAAAAGTAACAAGCAAGTAACATGAGAAATCATTAGATAAAATTTAACAAAGTGAAAAATAGCAATAATAAAACACTAAAAATTCACATCAGTTCACAATTAGAAGAGTATTGCCCATTAACGTTTACATAAATAGCAGAGGCGTCGATCCTGGGGGGGGGGGGCAGGGGGGGGGGGCAAAGATATCATTTTGCCCCCCAATAATTTCCCAACCCGAAAAAAAAAAAGAAAAAAGGAAAAAGAAAAAAGAAAGAGAAAAGAAAGGAAAAGGAAGGAAGGAAGTGAAATGGAAGCGTAAAACAAGAAAAAAAAAAAAAGAAAGAAAATGGGACACTGGGAAGCGCTCGCTAGCTTCGCTCGCTCGTATTTATTGTTTCTTAACCAATGCCGATGATAATTACTATTCTTATGAAAGGAGATCGGTTTGCGTCTTATGTTTCTATTTAATGTTATACTCATAGGAAGTAATATAACCAAACAAGATATCACTCCTAGAAATCGAGCGGCCAGTTGATCTCAAAATAGATAAAATTTCAGGAGATAACGGCCTGGATAAAAAAAACGCAAAACAAAAACATATTTTTCGTTAACTCGCTCGCTACTCCACTGTACTCTCGCTGGTAAAAGCTAGACACAAGATGATTTCGGGCAGCAAGTAGCTTATTATAGCGGCGAGATTCCAAAGTATCATTATATTTGGGCAGCAAGGTCGTTGACAAAGATTTTGGGACGAATCCGTATAATTTGCCGGGATCGGTCGTTGACTTTGATCGCTATAGTAGAAACAGAATGGATTCGGACTGCAAGCGAGGTAGCTAAAACAGTGTCATAGTCGGCACACAGGTGATCGGATGTATTATTTAGATAATTTAGTCGTCATTTATAAGCAGAAATTGAGTTGACGTCCTGACCATAAAAAAAATCATAAAATTTCCGGAAAATTGCTTTTTGGACCTTTGAAGATCGCAGTCAAAATTGGAGCAATCTCATTTTAGCTTCCTCGAGAAAGATGTTGGAAATCTCATCAGGACCCAGGTACTCTTCACTTTTAGATCTCATCCCTGTGATCGAATAGACTCTTCACTATCGCTTAAAAAGTGTAATAATTTCCCCTGCAACGGAAATTTGTTGATTTTTCAAATAATATTCGTTAATGAATTCATGAGAAAACATGATCCAGCCATCCTAACAACGTCAGAAAATTTAACCCGCATATCTCTTGCATAACAAGTTGCATGTCGAGTTGTCAAAAGGCGCAGGCCGGGTTAATTTTTACGTTAGGATTGGGTAATTTAGGTCGAGCTGTCTAAAAACGTGCGCTCACGCGAATTTTGCACAGGGGAGACATTCCACACTACGGTTTATTTAGTCAAAAATATATTGTGTAAGTTCCACACATGATCAAGTAATGTTTTGTAGTCTTTTGGTAAAGCTTGTGGCTCATAATCTCTGGACCCCCGGTTCAAGCCTTCTGTTTTACATTTTTTTTTTTTTTTTTTTTTTTTTTTTTTAGGTTTAGGGTTAGGATTAGGGTGATGGTTAAGGCTATGTTTTGGGTAATGAAAAATCCATTCAATGGAAAATAAGGTGAAACTTTAAAAAAAAAAATGGCAATATCGTGAAGAGTTAGGGTAGACTAACTGTTACTTTACTTAGTCTAGGTTTTAGAGTTAGGGTTTAGGATTAGGATTAGGGTTAGGGTAGGGTTTAGGGTTAGGGTTAGGGTTAGAGTTAGGGATAGGGTTAGGGTTGGGTTAGGGTTGGGTTAGGGTTTAGGTTAGGGTTAGGTACATGTATGCGGCGAGTACTGCCAGTATGCCAAAAAAAATACTTAGTACTAAGTAGAAGTCCGATATATCGATACTCGCCAACCGAGTATCGATATATCGGTTGTGGAATGTCTCCCCTGAGTCGCACTCCGCTCACGCTACATCACAGACACACTGTGCGCTACATGCGTGGAAAAGTAAAGGTGGAATAATCTTTGAAGTTGTTGAATAGGAACGATTTAAAGATGGCAGCTAGTTCAAGTATTCCATGTCCTCAACTTGCTGGTAATAAAATTCTTCATTACTCTATCATGAATGATTAGAAATATCAAGTAAAATTAATGATTTAGGTGACAGTCACATGTGTAACCGTCTTACCGGTCCCATACATTGCCATTTGTGTTGGTCTGTCGTGTTGCTGTATGCTGCTGTGTCTGTGTAGTCACACATGTAACAGTTATTAGTCCAGGGACGTCTGGAGAGTAACCCCCCCCCCCCCCCCAATAAAAACGCTAACGCTATTTACTCTCCATGACGTCCAGCGAGAAGCCGTAAAGCTGTAGATTTTTTGAAAACGTCTGCATTTAATTGCCGAATACCGAGGTGATACCAATAACAAAAATACCAATAAAATACAGAAAATTCAACTCACCACTGTCATGACTGTTAGGAAACATAATTCCAAAAATGAAATCCAGCTTTGTATAGGGTTTATGCGCATTTTGTCATCAGTGAGATATGAAATAGCTCAAATTGAGCGTGGAGGGCTCATCGTCCGCAGTCATTTTGATAGCGATGGTAACCTAAAAAGACTAGGGTCTATTGGTTTAAAAATCATCTTGTGGACATGGTGGATGTGCATGGTAGTAAACAAACTCATTTTACTTACACATAGTGTTATTGTAGATCAAATGTGTACGGTAAGTCCTCATCATGGAGATGCTGTAATGCTCAAAATTAAATGTGTACATGCTTATACAGCTATGTCAATTGTCGAACATCGAAGTAATAACTTGAGTAGGGACAAATCATTACATAGTTTTTGTTTATGGATCATAACAAAAAGTGTCAAGAAAAACACTAGTGGATTTTAACATTTTTAAGGACTGAATTGTGGGTCAAAAGTGGTAAGTTTTAAGGGAAAGTCTCCTCTATTGCCATTGGGCCTTTTCTGAAAATTGCCAAAAAGTGATTTGGCAGTTGCACACACCTAGGTGTCTGTGCATATCTGAGTGTGTGATTATGCTGAGGAAGGAGGGGGGGGGGGGGGGGGGGTAAGGGTGAGTGGAGTGGTTGATTTTGGGGTATTCTCACCGTAGTGAGTCACCTGGTAATTCAGATTTCATTTACTGAGTAGGACTGAGTGCATGGTACTTTCTCCCCTTCCTCTCTCCCCATTTTCACAGTCAATGATTCCATTTGTGTACTGTTATTGGTATCAAGCTGTGTGCACTGCATTGATCTTCTTGTGTCTTTCATGCATCATAGTTCGAGGATCAGGAGGAGTATACATGATCAGTGGGCCTCCATCATTTGCTGTCAATGAAACATTTGGACGGTAAGTTAGAATTCCTGCGGTGCCGTTGCATAAAACTTGATATTATAGTAACTTTGCCATCAATGGTAACTTTCATGGAATACTAGATTTTGATTGGCTGTTGAGCAACATTAACTTGGTAGTTACCATTGATGGCAAAGTTACTATAATAGCAAGCCTTTATGCAATGGCACTGGAAACTGCTTTCAGTTCATGTGTGGACTAACAACTTTTTTCACTATTAAGCAGGGCTTAACACTGTTGGTCATAAGGGGTCAGGATGTAAATTTTAAGGTCAGTTTGCATTGAGCCCTATGTACATTTTTTTTTTTTTTTAGATATAAGTGGGTTCCGGACTAAGATTTGTGGGCCCAAGTGTCCCAGGTGCCTTCCAAGCCTTGCATTTACTGTAAAAAGAGACTTCTCCAATGCATGTTGTATCCAGACACAGACAAATTTTAATCCTATTGGTACATGTATATCTGAAGGCAGATTGAATAGAAAAGATGTGCAACACAGTGATATCAGAATTTGGGTACTTTGAAAGATCTATCTTGTTTAATTAACCCATTCGTGACAGGAATTATTTAAAGCCTAATTTGATCAGCTTTTATTCTTCGAATTTGCAACACCAACATTTTCTTTTATTGCTACATTTTTCTTATAAAACATCATGTATCTGAAATAAATATAAATTGACAGAATGTATGATGAGAAGTCATAAAGTTGCCAATTTGGAGGGAAAAACGGTAATTTTAACATTTTCATCGCATTGCCAATTTAAGAATTTTAATGCTTATTTTCCTTTAAAAGAATTTCAGCATCAAGCAAGAAATATTGAGGCAACAAAAACGGGCACAGTATGTGTAGAATTTTGTGCTCTTTCTGCTCATGTATTTGGTATGATTTTTAGAGCTCTGCATCAGTTATAAGACCAAACCACAAAATGTGGACCCCCTGTCACGAATGGGTTAAAGGTTGGATGGATTTCAGAATAATAATAATGATAACAATATGTCTTGTTTACCCAAGTACTGTTCTCCCAGAGGGCCCTGCAAAAATATTATTACCCTGGCTTTAGCTCGAGCAACCGTAGTGCTTCGTGCATTCAAGGAATAAATCCTACCAGGTACCCATTAACTACACCTGGGTCGAGTGTGACACAGCATGGCCAGAATGTTCTGGCAGTGTCAAAAATCTGTAATGAAAAAATGGACAGTCGTAACAGACTCAAAGTGAATGAAAAGAAATTTAAAAGAGCACTGGTGAAGAGTAATTGAGGGTTCCTTTTTGTTACCATGATCATGGAATCCATTATGCTGATATTTCTCCTGTCTTTATCTCTCTCTCTCTCTCTCTTTCTCTCTGACAGGGATGAGAAATGCAGTGCGATGACTTTTGGTGCTAATGGGAGACTGTTTGCCTATTGCAATACTGTCAGGTACAGTATTAGATATTAATTGACTACAGTAGTAAGGATTATTGTAGAATGTTTGTGAATGAATGGATCATTAAATATCAATTTCTTCAAAAGAACTTCAATTTTTCAATTCAATTCAATTTAGTCCAACTTATTTTCCATCTTTAAATAAAGAACAAATATAACATAATGTTAACACATTACATTAGAATAATAACATAAGCGTAAAGTGGAGGGATACCCTTTATAAGCAAGTTGCTTGTAAGCAGGGCCCCGGTATACAATATAAAATTTATAAATTTGTTAGAGAAATTTCTTAAGATTTGAGAGAATTATAAAACAACAAAATTATACATAAATCAGGAAATTGCTTCCTTTGGGGCAGGTATTCTTACGGTATTTATAACGGTATTTTGGAAATTCCACATGGGAAGCACAATCAACTTCAGATTTATATTAAAAAACAGTCAATTTGATAGTCCTGAATAGCCAAATTTTTTAATTCAAAGAAGCTAAAACAAAAAGGAATTCTACCATCTTAGTATTGGTATAATGCATTTTTGACTTTCTCGTTTTTTTGAAAGTATCACCATTTTCTGGAATTCTGCTACCAAGGTACATGACACTTATACCACAATATCAGAGATGTCCTGGATGTAGTATCAAATAAAAAATCAGAATTTATTCCTTATCACACCGTGACTGAAACCCCAACAGAATGATGAATAAACTTTGATTTCATTTTAAAGATGTACATCTTGTTTCCTGTCTCTGCAGTGTGTTTGTAATTCAGCTTCCAGATTGTGAGACATTACTTCAACTTGATAAACCTAAAACACTTGGTCTGGTCATCTCCCCATCAGGCAAATACCTAGCTACATGGGAAGTCTACTTCAGTAAGTAGAAATAAGATGCTTGGAACACAATTATTGTTGGTAACAAGCAATCTCATTATTGATAGATTTGTTTATTGTATGTTTATGGAAAGGCTGGGGAAACTATGCTACTGAATTCAGTTTTTAGCACCAAAGCTATGAATATTCTTAAAGTGCTAAGACGTTAGTAAAGCGAGTTAAGCCAATAGTGTTTCAGAAGGCAGTGTAAGTTTAGGCAGTGTTTTTTTGTCAAGGTTCAGGAATATTGAATATTAAGATGGCAAGTCCAATTTTTCAAAAAGCCATACTCTGTGTATATGAGGAACCCTCTGATAGTCCTACTTGTTAAAGGTAGTTGCCCACATTTGCACAACATTGTTTCAGAATTTGAAGAAAAATAAGCCAGTTTTAATTTTAAATGACAGATATTTATGTAAAACTATCATGTTATCAAATATACAACAATATTCCAAAGAATAAGTGAAAAATGAATGGTTTTACTCTTAAAGCGTCAGGAAGACGCCTGTACAAAACAAAGAAAATAAAAGATAATTTGTGTTGAATATTTCCTCCTCAATCCAAAAACGGAATGTACTGGGATCTAAAACTTCATGAGTGTTTTTCTGTGGCTTAAAGCAATCTAAAGTAAAACTTTTGTGCAGATTGGGTGCCACTTGCAAATGTGGGCTACTACCTTTAAAATACCAGTAGGGTATTCCTGGTGGAGTATTACACCTGTGATTCTTAATCAGTAAGAGCTGCAGGCTAGTGGACGGATTTGAGGGTCATATTTCGCAGGTTTGGTCTTCCTGCCAGCTATTGGTGGTATCAAGTCATTATCATAATTACATGATTATAATAATAACAATGATAGTCATCATAATGATTACAGGAGTACTCCAGCCTGAAATTAAGATGATTTGAAAAATGGAGTAAAATTAACCAAGCAAAACACGAAAAATTTTATCGAAATTGGATGAAAAATAACGAAGTTATGGAATTTTCAAGTTTTGCATTATTTCATGAAAACAGTTGTATTTATATCATCATGAATAGTCACTGAGCTAGCCGATGATGTCACAACCCCACCTTCCCTTTTGTATTTTATTTTTTCATACCTGTGTCTAAAATAATCTCTCTCTTCAGTATCAAAAATAAATTACAGCAATGATGATCTTACACATTCCATGAGGAGTCAGTCCTGTTTTTTATATTCTTGGAGCAGAAAACTGGAATGATTGTAATTTTATATGATAAAATACAAAAGAAAGAGTGGGAATATGACATCATCAGCTCACTCATTGCATATTCATGATGATATGCATCCAACTGTTTCACCAAAATAATGCAAAACTTAAAAATGCCGTAACTTTGTTATTCTTCATCCAATTTTGATGATTTTTTTTGCGTTTTGCTTGTTTAATTTCACTCTATTTATTCAAATCATGTTAATTTCAGGCAAGAGTACCCCTTAAAAGGGGGTACCCAATGCTGAAACAATGTTAGTTCATTTAAAAGAGCATGATTTTATCCGCAAAAAGTCATCTGCCTAAATTTTTTTTAAAAGTTGTGTTGCCAAGGAAACTCCCAAATGTGGTAAGATTTCAGGATATTTTTGACCCCTCAGCTGTGTCCCAGTTTCAACTGGGTACCCAGAATGACGTCAAAATGACGTCACAGTGGTTACCTTTACGCGCAATTCTAGCAAAATGCGCGCAAGGTATAATACATATTGTACAGCCTAGCGCGGAGCACAACTGCAATGCGCAAAGCTGGGTAACCACTTTTACGTCATACCTCATACTCAAATTTTTTGGTCAACCCTTGACTTTTTATGAGAAATTAGCCAAAATGCATTGATTTCGATTGAAAATCATCAAATTTGTAACGTTAGTCTTCTTAGAATTCGATTCTCGATCATATATCAAAAAAAAATTTTACCATTGTGTAATCACTTTAAGCTGTGTGTTTTACATTGATTCTGTGCTCATAGTTTCCTCATGGTTTTCTCCTTAAAGCAACTCCTGCTTCGCCTGGCCCAAACCCTAATGCCCATATATGGGAGATCGAGTCTGGAAGATGTGTCAAATCATTTATCATGAAACAGAATGAATCATGGTAAGGTTATCACATTTTTATTTTAGTGATTTGACTTCATTCCTTTTTAAAACTTTTACTAAATATTTTACTTGGCTAAGAAAATTGCTTAAGTCATAATCAATTCATTACTTTAGTAAGCCAACTTTAAGCCCAAATTCTTACTGATAAGCGTTGTGACGTTATATTTTCAATGCGCAATTAACATGTTGCATTAAATACACTCGAATACGCTGTGATATAATTCTGCGCAGCTCATGATGACTGCGTATAAAAACGTATGCCTGCCAATCAAGGCCTCCAAAATAATTGGCTAGGTAGGTGTCTTAGATTTTGAGTAAAATACTTAGCTAAAATATTGAATTGAATACCAAATTTTGCTAAGTATTTTATCTAAGTGAAAAACTAGGAAAAATACTTGTATTTCTGACTTTAGTATTGAATTGAATACTGCCCAGGTCTATATGTACATGTATGTATGTAATACCGTATATATTACCGATTATTACTAGAAGTGTAACAAACAGTACAAGTTATTAACTTGTTTGGTCTTCATATCAAGTATGGAGGACTGGATAATATCTTTCTGTACTATGGACATTTTGATTGTATTCTACACTAGTTTGAAAGCAAGGACTTGAAATTCACAAATTCCTGATTATTTATTCTGTGTTCATGACTACAGGCAACCACAGTGGAGTGAAGGTGAGAGGATATGTGCCATTCAAGCCAACAGTGAAATCCACTTCTTCGAGAATGGCAACTATGGTAAGCCCTGTGAATGAATTGCTGGCACTCGTAGCTGGTATTGATATTTGACACACATCTACAGTGTGTTTGCAGGGGTGACGCGACATTTGCTCCTGCGATAATTGCTCCTGTCTTAACCCATTCATGACAGGAATTATTTAAAGCCTAATTTGATCAGCTTTTATTCTTCAAATTGGCAACACCAACATTTTTATTTTATTGCCACATTTTTCTTATAAAACGTCTTGTATCTGAAATGAATATAAATTGACAGAAATTACGACGAGAAGTCAAAAAGTTGCCAATTTGCAGGGAAAAACGGTGATTTTAAACTTTCTATCACATTGCCAATTTAAGGATTTTAATGCTTATTTTCCTGTACAAAATTTTCAGCAACAAACAACGAATATTGACGCAACCAAAATGGGCAGTTTGTGTAGAATTTTTTGCTCTTTCTGCTCATGTATTTGGTATGATTTTTAGGGCTTTGCATCAAAAGATATTGGGCCAAACCACAAAATGTGGACCTCTGTCACGAATGGGTTAAAGGCACTCAGTCATGGGCTTTCATGGGGAGTGGATCATAATTTGCCGACACCAGACCTTGTGAAAAGCAATGGAAATACCTGTAATAGAGCTACATCTCTGGAGCACAGCAAACAAGCTGTCCCACCATAGACATTCTTCGGGCATTGTCTGGCCAGGGAAAGTGAGATAATGACTTTACCATATGGGGCAGTGGGTGGAATATACAGAGCATTACATAAGGTCTGTTGGTCATAAAACTCAATTCCACTCTGGGCGATGGACAACACCTGCTACCCGAATGGTGTCAAATTCCCCATGAAAGCCCACGACTGTATCTCCGAAGACTTGGGATTGGGGTTACGGTTTTGATAGGGGTTTTGGTTCAGAATGACGGAGGATAAGGATCGAGGTTTGTGTTAGGTTTGGGTTAGATTTCATGTTTTACTTAACATGCATATTTTCCATGGGTGCAATTGTTGGAGCAAATGTCATGGAACCCAGAATTTATGTCTTACAGCAATATGCCGAATTTGTGGGATTAAAGACATCCAAGATCTCACAGATATCTAAATGTATTTTTTGCCTAAAGTGTAACATGTTTCCTCATGTATATCTAAATACTTAGTTACCTTGACTGAAACATTGTGTACTTGAAAATCTGTTGATATATGTTGTACTGGACTTTAAAGACATTGGTTAACATTGTTATGATTTTAAAAAATCGTGTTTTGTTACTTGAAAATGGGATAAACATAAGGGTTGTAGTGTAAAAATACCAGTCTGAAAGTTTCAAAGTATAATATCCACAGGAAGTATTTTTAAATATAAAAAATGTGAACCAATGTTTGAAAAATATACGAGGGTCGGTTGCACAGAATAGACATAAGGAGTGCACATGCGCGTATGACTCACCTTATAGTACTTTGTGTATTGGCGTATTCCACGGCGGGAGGCACATAACGGCATTTTCAAATTCAAGCAAAGTGGTCCTCTTAGTGATTGTCTCGTGAGACGAAGGATAATAAAATTGCCGTTTGCGTCTAACTTACACTTTTTCATTCCAAATTATGGTTGGTTTCAGGGTTTTTAGTACAAATACAAGTACTCATACACATGTTTCATCTTAGTTTGAGAATTTTTTAAATCAGCTACTCACAAAGTTAGCCAATGCCTTTAAGCATACCACTTTATGCTGAAAGCATACTCATTTTCTAATCTGTAAGTCATTTAGAACCAACTTGTATCCTTTGTTTTTGGAAATGATTTGTTGATTGCAGAAAGCATCGCAAATAGACTTCATCTGCCAAAGGTCATGTGTCAAATGTCAGGGTCAGGAGCAACCCCTCATGTAGCTGCACACATACCAGGCAATAAGGTAATATGACATCTCCTTCTATAGCTACACATATATACCATGCAATAAGGTAATATGACATCCCCTTATATGGCCACACATACATGTACATTTATACCAGGCAATAAGGTAATATGCCATCCCTTCATATAGCCACACATATACCATGCAATAAGGTTATATGACATCCCCTTATCTAGCCACACATATACCAGGCAATGAGGTAACATGAAATCCCCATATAGCCACACGTACATGTATAACCAGGCATTAAGGTAATATGCCCTCCCCTCATATAGTCACAAACATACCAGGGGGGTGTTTCATAAAGCTGTTCGTAAGTTACACATGACTTTACGCACGACTGGTGATATGTTCTTGTGCTACATATAAATGACTGAGAATCTGATTAGCACCCAAGAACATGTTCCAGTCGTGTGTAAAGTCATGCGTAACTTACGAACAGCTTTATGAAACACCCCCCATGTAATATAAAGGTAATATGACATCCCCTTATATAGCCATGCATATACCGGGCAATAAGGTAATATGCCATCTCCTCATATAGCCACACAAAAACCAGGCAACGAGGTGGAGGTAATATTCCATCCACTCATATAGCCGCACACATCCAAGGCAATAAGGTAATCTGCCATCCCTCATGTAGCAGCACATATACCAGGCCATAAAGTAATATGAAATCTTATTCGCCATTTGGAATGTTACATTTTACATTATGGCCTTGAATCTTGTAAATTTGTATTTGCTGACAAATTGTAGATTATGAATTGAATAGTGTGAATGTGATTGAAATATCCACTTCATAGCAAAATGAGCAAATACTACTCTAAGATGTGAAAACAAAGCAGCTTTGCTCTTCATATCTTTTTGCCTTCTTTGTCCATCTTTCCAACCATATCCCCCCCCCCCCCCCAACAAAAAAAAGATAAATAAATGAATAAACAAAAGAAATAGAAATGAAAAATGAATAAATAAATGAAAAAAGTAGAGGGTGACAATATGAAAAAAGGTATTTCTGTCATAGAATTTGGTAACACTCCACATGTGTATGTTGAATCTCATCTAAGCCAATCCACAATAACGATACTTAATAATTCCAATTCCATGGCAAAGTTACAACTATAGCAAGCTTTGTTTTTTGTAGGTTTACAGTTGATATATTTTCTTTAAACCTTAGAGCCTCTACTAGCAGGTTTGCATTTTGTTATGATTTTGATAATGTTTTTATTTTCAGGGAGCCCCTCACGCTGTGAGGTTATTCAAGTATCCATACTTTGATGGACCAGGAGCTATGATAGCTAATAAGAGCTTCTACAAAGCAGACAGAGTGAACATGATATGGAACAAGAAAGGTAAGTATGTGGTGCAGATTTATACAGAATATTTCATTAAAAAGAGCATTGCTTGTAACTTAATCTCTTCTTCTTTTTTCTTTTTTTAAAGATTATTACAAAATAATTGTTTTAAAAAAATTGATCTTGCCCTGCTGATTCTATCTATGTTGTATGAGGTATTTGATTCTGTTCATATTCATGGAGTCTGCAGTTTCCTGACCAAGTAATAAGTCTTATAAAATAAAAAAAAGGGATATTGAATTACCATTTTGTATTATAGATACACAGTATCCAACAAAAGTGAGTACACCCTTGAGGGTGTGCTTAACTTTTGTTGCCACAAATTCAAACAAAATCCTTCAGCTATTACATTATTGTTATGGAAGAGATAATTCCTATCAATACACCAGTCACAGAATTTCGTTCTTCTCTATCTTAGTTGTAATACATTCGTGTAAGAATTTACATTTGAATTTTAAAATTTTGAATTTTGTACTTACTTCTGTTGGATACTGTATGTATATTACATATTGTCCAAGATATGGAGACAGCTTGTGCTAATAGCATAGTCATACTGATATGTTCAGTCTAGAATTTTCAGGAATGGCCTTCATTTCATTTCACCCTTCGTATCATAGGTTCCGCTGTTCTAGTTAATGCTCTTCACTCCCTTTCAACCTTTGTATAATAGGTTCTGCTGTTTTAGTTAATGCTCTTCACTCCCTTTCAACCTTTTATGATAGGTTCTGCTGTTTTAGTTATGCTCTTCACTCCCTTTCAACCTTTTATGATAGGTTCTGCTGTTCTAGTTAATGCTCTTCACTCCCGTCCAACCTTTGTTTGATAGGTTCTGCTGTTTTGTTAATGCTCTTCACTCCCCTTCAACCTTTTGTGATAGGTTCTGCTGTTTTAGGTTAATGTGCTTCACTCCCTTTCACCCTTTGTATAATAGGTTCTGCTGTTCAAGTTAACGCTCTTCACTCCCTTTCACCCTTTGTATGATAGGTTCTGCTGTTTTAGTTAATGCTCTTCACTCCCTTTCAACCTTTGTATGATAGGTTCTACTGTTCTGTTAATGCTCTTTACTCCCTTTCAACCTTTGTATGATAGGTTCTACTGTTTTAGTTATGCTCTTCACTCCCTTTCAACCTTTTATGATAGGTTCTGCTGTTTTAGTTAAAGCTCTTCACTCCCTTTCCACCTTTGTATGATAGGTTCTGCTGTTTTAGTTAATGCTCTTCACTCCCTTTCAACCTTTGTATGATAGGTTCTGCTGTTTTAGTTAATGCTCTTCACTCCCTTTCCACCTTTGTATGATAGGTTCTGCTGTTTTAGTTAATGCTCTTCACTCCCTTTCAACCTTTGTATGATAGGTTCTGCTGTTCAAGTTAATGCTCTTCACTCCCTTTCACCCTTTGTATGATAGGTTCTGCTGTTTTAGTTAATGCTCTTCACTCCCTTTCCACCTTTGTATGATAGGTTCTGCTGTTTTAGTTATGCTCTTCACTCCCTTTCAACCTTTGTATGATAGGTTCTGCTGTTTTAGTTAATGCTCTTCACTCTCTTTCAACCTTTGTATGATAGGTTCTGCTGTTTTAGTTAATGCTCTTCACTCCCTTTCAACCTTTGTATGATAGGTTCTGCTGTTTTAGTTAATGCTCTTCACTCCCTTTCCACCTTTGTATAATAGGTTCTGCTGTTTTAGTTATGCTCTTCACTCCCTTTCAACCTTTGTATGATAGGTTCTGCTGTTTTAGTTAATGCTCTTCACTCTCTTTCAACCTTTGTATGATAGGTTCTGCTGTTTTAGTTAATGCTCTTCACTCCCTTTCAACCTTTGTATGATAGGTTCTGCTGTTTTAGTTAATGCTCTTCACTCCCTTTCAACCTTTGTATGATAGGTTCTGCTGTTTTAGTTAATGCTCTTCACTCTCTTTCAACCTTTGTATGATAGGTTCTGCTGTTTTAGTTAATGCTCTTCACTCCCTTTCAACCTTTGTATGATACATGTAGGTTCTGCTGTTTTAGTTAATGCTCTTCACTCCTTTTCAACCTTTGTATAATAGGTTCTGCTGTTTTAGTTAATGCTCTTCACTCCCTTTCAACCTTTGTATGATAGGTTCTGCTGTTTTGTTAATGCTCTTCACTCCCTTTCACCCTTTGTATGATAGGTTCTGCTGTTTTAGTTAATGCTCTTCACTCCCTTTCAACCTTTGTATGATAGGTTCTGCTGTTTTAGTTAATGCTCTTCACTCTCTTTCAACCTTTGTGTGATAGGTTCTGCTGTTTTAGTTAATGCTCTTCACTCCCTTTCAACCTTTGTATGATACATGTAGGTTCTGCTGTTTTAGTTAATGCTCTTCACTCCTTTTCAACCTTTGTATGATAGGTTCTGCTGTTTTAGTTAATGCTCTTCACTCTCTTTCAACCTTTGTATGATAGGTTCTGCTGTTTTAGTTAATGCTCTTCACTCCCTTTCAACCTTTGTATGATACATGTAGGTTCTGCTGTTTTAGTTAATGCTCTTCACTCCTTTTCAACCTTTGTATAATAGGTTCTGCTGTTTTAGTTAATGCTCTTCACTCCCTTTCAACCTTTGTATGATAGGTTCTGTTGTTTTGTTAATGCTCTTCACTCCCTTTCAACCTTTGTATGATAGGTTCTGCTGTTCAAGTTAATGCTCTTCACTCCCTTTCACCTTTTGTATGATAGGTTCTGCTGTTCAAGTTAACGCTCTTCACTCCCTTTCACCCTTTGTATGATAGGTTCTGCTGTTTTAGTTATGCTCTTCACTCCCTTTCAACCTTTGTATGATAGGTTCTGCTGTTTTAGTTAGTGCTCTTCACTCCCTTTCAAACTTTGTATAATAGGTTCCGCTGTTTTAGTTAATGCTCTTCACTCTCTTTCAACCTTTGTATGATAGGTTCTGCTGTTTTAGTTAATGCTCTTCTAGGGCTGTTACCGAACCGCCGAACCGAACGGAAGTTCGTCGAACATGACACTTCCGAACAGGACCGAACCAACCAAACTCAAAGGTCAAGTTCGGAAGTTCGACAATTTATAACATAGGATCAATGGTTCGGCCGTCGGTGAAGACTTTGTCCTGAATTCAATATGTTAAATTGGAGATACACCTTTATTTTATTGAAAAATTAATACTTACATTTATCGGTGGGATTTCTTTTTATTCATCTTCTAAAAGTTTTTCTTAAATAATAGATAGAAAACCACTAAATACAGCTTGTGTCTCATTTTTCCTTTGATTCTGAAAAAAGTCATAATATTTGGCCCCATGAATTTTATTTTTTTCCCCCCAAATCATGTTAAAAGCTTCAAAATATGCCCAAAGATACTCATGATTGTAATCGATCGTAATAAGGTTGTAATCGATTAACAATCAAAATCGATCATAATACTAAATAAATATCTTTAAAAAATTGAAAAATAGAAAAACACTGCTTTATTGATAATTTCTTTTAATATTTTCGTCCCTTTCCTTTATTTCATTTTTAAAAATTTTCTCTTGTTTCCTATTAATCAGTATATGAAAATTATCTTTCTCTTTCCTTCAGAAAATAAAATAAATAACAAATTATCATGCAATAAATGCAGTACCTTTTTTTTGTCATACAAAATATATTTATAAGAAACAGTGACTTCCAAGTGCAGTAGAAGTGGAGAGCTCTGATGGTCATTTGTTTTCGATGCTCACCCTTCTATATTTTTGTGTACTGTATTGCCGAACCCCGAACCGAACCAAAGTTCTGAAATAAAAGTGCCGAACTCTGCCGAACCAAACCGAACCCGAACTTGGTGCTAAATTTACAGCCCTATGCTCTTCACTCCCTTTCAACCTTTGTATGATAGGTTCTGCTGTTTTAGTTAATGCTCTTCACTCCCTTTTAACCTTTGTATGATAGGTTCTGCAGTTCTAGTGATAGCCACTCAAGATGTTGATTCTACAGGCAGCTCCTACTATGGTGAAACAGCATTACATTTCCTTGCCACTAATGGAGATAGCTCTAATGTTACTGTAGGTAAGATGAGTAGCAATCAAATACACTGAAACCTGCTTTAGCGACCACCTGTATAGAAAGACCACCTGTCTATAAAGACCACATTTTTTTGTTTCCCTTGAATATTTCTTCCCATTGAAACGTGTTTTAAAGGAATCTGTCCATAGAGTCCACCTGCTCATAAAGACCACATTTCTTGTCTCCCTTGGGTGATCTTTATATACAGGTTTCACTGTATTGATATCTATAGTTCAATTGAATGAAAACAAAAGATGTCATAGAGTGGATTATTGAAGGTTTGAGTGAAACAATGCACTGAAATATCTGAAAGATGTCTATAACTTCCATGCATTTGGATAAGAATTTCAAGTATTTGATTGGTTCATTACATTTTTTCTTCTTTTTTGTTTGTGTTGCTACAAGTTTTCTAGGCACTGCATGGCACAAGTTTTGAACAAGGGCTGTTTAGTGGCACTATTATTAGACATAGCCACTAGTTACTGTGGACTTTACTCAGTGGTACTCTACACTTTACTTTTTATACTACCGTTTTGTTGTTGTTGTTTTTTGTTGTTTTTGTTTTTTAAACATATAAAAGTTGGAATAGTCTTTGTAACCTTTGACCCCTTCCTCTTTTTTTTTTGTAGGCAAGAAAGGCCCTGTGTACAGTGTAGATTGGAGTCCAGACTCAACAGAGTTTTGTGTTGTTTATGGATGTATCCTTTCAAACACTGAATAATGACTTAGATTCCCATCATATTTGGCACTAAACTGTTTATATGACATGGGCAGTAAAAGTTGTTTCTGAGTGTGAATGTTTTAAAAAGTGCAAGGCATAAAACTCGCCAGTTTTTCTCCAACACAGAAATAGGTACATGCATTTTTGCGAAGTTTTATTCAGATGTAACAATGAAGACTCTGAAGCGATCGTTCAGTAATCATTAGAATTAATTCATGGTAAGAGTGTATTAAAGCTGTGTGGCTCAGGTGAAGAAGGATGTAGTAAATAGGTAGTCCTGTCATGTATCCATCAATCATAGATATTATCATAGAGGGAATGTGTATGTACCCATTGATTATAGATGTTATCATAGTTAGAAGGAATCTATATGTACCCATCGATCGTAGATATCATAGAGGAAATCTTTATGTACCCATCGATTGTGGATATTATCATAGAGGGAATCTATATGTACCCATTAATCATAGATATTATCATAGAGGAAATCTTTATGTACCCATCAATCGATAGATATTATCATGGTCAGAGGAAATCTATATGTACCCATCAATCGATAGATATTATCATGGTCAGAGGAAATCTATATGTACCCATCAATCGATAGATATTATCATAGTTAGAGGAAATCTATATGTACCCATCAATCGATAGATATTATCATAGTTAGAGGAAATCTATATGTACCCATCAATCGATAGATATTATCATAGTTAGAGGAAATCTATATGTACCCATCGATCATAGATATTATCATACACTGTAGTTTAATAGAGGAAATCTTTATTTACCCATTGATCATAAATATTATAGAGGGGAAATGTTAAAGAAATTCTCTGACATTATCTTCACTCACATTGAAAATGCTCTCCATCTCTTTTTTGGCAGATTTTTCATCATGCATTTTGAAAAGAATTGGATTAGCACCTTTAAATGGGTATTTTCATTCTTCCCTGCTGTAACATATTTTGATCTCTGAATATTGAAGGGTACAATTTTTGCTTATGCTTTGTACATGCTATATTTTGCCTTTATTGAGCTTTGAAATCATTTTAGAGTTCCTTGACATGATATTGCTCCAGTTATGCCTGCTAAAGCAACGCTATTCAACCTCAAGTGTGAACCCATCTTTGACTTTGGCACCGGTCCAAGAAATTGTGTCTACTTCAACCCCCAAGGAACCAATATCCTTTTGAAAAAAAATAATTATATGATATTGAATGGCATTGAATGACATACCAACCTATATTGCTCGATCTGAATCCAGTATTGCCCGATTCAGAGAGGACAGTAGCTTGGTATCTCATTCAGTGCAATTTAATATTATTATCATAGAGGGGCGGTGCTACAGGGGGGCAGGGGGCAACCGCTTTCCCCACCCCCCCCCCCCCCCCCATGATTTTTCAAGTGATCAAAAAAAAGGAAAAAAAAGAGGAGGAAGAAAGAAGAGTATGGGAAAAGAGAGGGCTGGGGTCATGCAACTACGTGATATCCCTATTTTTTCATTTGAAACGTAAACAAATTTATCTATGGCTCATCTTGCCTCACTATTAAAATATCCTGGCACCTCCCCTGTTATCATACACCCCGCAGGAAAGTGATGTAATATTGAATGTAAAAATCATCTCAACAACTGCGTCCAGTTCACATAAATTTGATCGCACAAGTTTGCCTTACCTTTTTGCGACGTCATCTGACAAAAAAATCTCGCATTGCATATTATTGCATTGCGTGTATTGCGTTGCTTCTTGCATTGGTTCAAACCAGATTTTGTGAATATTATTGAATACGAGTTATTACATGTATTTGTTCAGATATGATGAGACAAACACTCACGTTTTTTTAGTGTTCAGATATGGCATGGCAAACCGCGCCACTTATGTTAATGGAAATGCATTAACGTGTCAGCGCTTTATAAGTAAAAGAGATTTTTGTCAAAAATTGCGTAAACTCATGACATCATATTTTGTGCTAACTTTGTAAGAATTTGATTGGTCAACAGCTTTTTGCCACTGGGAGGCAAAAAATATGCCTCTTGCCTCAGTGTTTTTTTTTTGTTTTTTTTTTGCTGTATCATATCTGAAGAAGCCTTAAGAATAGGCAGAGAGGGCAAGAAGAGAACGTGAAGTGTAATCAAGCTCATGCATGTGTCCTGGGCCCCATTTGATAAAACTAGTTATCAACAAGTTGCAATAACTGTTATAAGCTACTGAAATCCGTGCATCTGATTGGCTGAGAGCAAATTTGTCACAGAAATGTGGCAGTTGTTTCTGATAACAAATGTTATGAAACAGGGCCCTGTTTGTTGTTTTTTTTCTTCTTCTTTTCTTTTTTCTTTCTTTCATTTTTGCCAAAAGCAAGAGTTCAAGTGAAAGATATCTCACTCTTTTAACTTTCCTTGACTATCTTTATACTTATTGCTCTTGGAGGATTTGCCAATCTGAGAGGTCACATTGTAAGTAAATTTTTATGATATATTGCTTATGATTTTGAAGTTGACTGAGGGAATCTCCCACTCTTTGAATTGCCTTGTATTCTTTTTTTAGGATTACTTGTATCAAGGAATATCAGTTTTAATAGTAGTAGTAGTAATAATAATAATAATAATAATAATAAATAATAATAATGATAATAGTTTCTCTCTTGGTATTCTTTTCAGATTAGGAGGGATGGGGCGCTCTCCTGGTGTTAAGCCTCCTTTTATATCCAATAATCTTATCTGTATGTCTTCCCACTCTTCATCTAATCTGTCAATGGTTGAACCCAATTCTCATGGAATTGGAGCTGTCGTTCCTGTCTGCTCTTCTTCTCTTCCCGGTCTGAGAACTTCCTCCTGCTCAACTCTGACAGGTTCATACACTTTTCGCTTGATCCCTTCCCTCTCAACTTCAGTCAGTAACTCATTTCTTTGTATAACACATACCTAATCTGCAAGTCTCTGCTCTGTTGTTGGGAAAAGACCCTTCTCTTGCCAGATCTTGTACATTCTCTTGATGTAGCCTCTTTCTTTGTCAGGTCTGCTCTCATAATAACATTCCATGACATTCGTATTGTCTTTTCTGCTCCATTCTCGTCTTGTTGAAGTTTTTGGTCCAGTAGTAGATTGAGGACTGGATCCTGCCTGAGCCTCCACAGAATCCATACCGGGCGTGAGCAAACTGGGCAAGCCAGTTCTCTCGTTCTTGCCGTTAACGTTTATATTCAAGTCTATATTAATCATTTGCGTGAGTGGTATTATGTGCCCTATCCCTGGCTCGGAGAAAAGAGTTGGCGTTACCCTGAAACTTTGCAACTGATGTGTAAAAAAGTTCGTTCAGCTAGGCCGTTTATCTCCCGAAGTATCTCAGTTCTCCATCATCTCCTGTCATCATCATACGTCACTCAAAGTAGCGCGTAACAATGCTTGCCATCAAGCCAGCGTAGTATCCTCCACTTGTTATTGTGCGCGCTTCTCGAATAACAACTTTCTATGAAATTTCGATCAAAAAAAAATCATAAAACTCACTGATATCTGTCCTAATTCTTCTCCAAATGCTAATCAGGGTACTTCATTGGATTCCTGGTGTTGTACTGCATCTGCTGATATAAAATTTCCTCCACAAATTGTGAAATAAACAGTCAAATGATGGTAAAACACGGGAACAACTTCTTTACACATCCATTCAGTTTGGAATTGCACCATCTATAGCTAGGATATGAGTTCAAGAGCAAAGCAAAAATCAACCATCAACTATACATGGATGATTTGAAGCTGTTTGGCAAGACAGAAAGTGACATAGAGGCTCTCATCAACACTGTGCGGATCTTCAGCGAAGACATTGGTATGCAGTTTGGGTTGGATAAATGTGCAATGACTACTCTCAAGAGAGGTAAGCCAGCCAATGACAACAACTTCGAAATGCCAAGTGGAGAAGAGATCATATCAATCAAAGAAGGTGGAAGCTACAAATATCTCGGAATACTTGAAATGAAGAAGAAGATTGAGGCCGAGTATATCAGGAGAATTCGGAAGGTGCTCAAATCTAAACTAAATGCAGGAAACATGGTGAAGGCTGTTAACACTTGGGCAGTAGCCCTAGTGAGATACGCTGCTAGCATAGTTGAATGGAACAAGCATGAACTTGAAAACTTGGACAGGAAGACAAGGAAGTTGCTGACTATGCACGGAATGTTCCATCCAAAGTCTGATGTAGATAGACTTTATGTGTCAAGAGAGAGGGGAGGACGTGGTCTGGTTGGAATAGAGGAGACTGTAAGATATGAAGAACAAAGCCTCTACTGCTATATGGAAGGCCAGATGGATGCTATCATGACGGAAGTCAAAGAGTCGGTGAGGAAAGGAAAAGATATGACAGCGAAATAGCTCAAGACTGATCAGAAGAAAATGAGATCGGAAGGATGAAAAGAGAAGGTGATGCACGGACAACATTTAAGACAGACAGAAGAGTTTGCTGGTCCAGAGAGTTGGCAGTGGCTGAAACGAGGAAGTTTAAAAAAGGAGACGGAAAGTATGTTAGTTGCTGCACAGGACCAGGCAATTAGAACAAATTACCGAAAAGCCAGAATTGAGAAGGAGCACACATCTCCCACATGCCGAATGTGTCATGACAAAGACGAAACGGTTCCTCATCTGGTGAGTGAATGCAGCAAAATGGCACAGACTGAGTACAAAGGAAGGCATGATAGAGTAGCAGCTGCAGTTCACTGGGGTCTTTCAAAGAAGTACAGTTTACCCCATGCTGAAAAATGGTACGAACATCGGGCAGAGCCTGTTGCAGAGAACGAATGTTATACTCTTATGGGATTTTAATATCTAGACAGACAAGGTTATTGAAGCTAGACGACCAGACGTTCTCTTAAAAAAGAAGGAGAAGGAATGTCTCATCATAGATATTGCGATTCCAGGAGACTGCAGAGCTTGGCGTAAATAGGAGGAAAAGATACAGAAGTATAACGACCTGGCATGGGAGCTGAAAAGGATATGGAAGGTGAAGGCGAAGGTAGTACCAATAGTCATCGGAGCCTTAGGAACTGTAACAACCAGACACAGAAGCTTCCTGGCTGATCTAGGAGTCGAGGTGTCCTTTGAAAGGATACAGAAGGCAAGCTTGCTTGGGACCGCTCACATCCTAGGAAAGGTCTTGAACTAGAAAGAGAAATGAACAATGAGAAGAGGACTTGTTTGATAGAATAGAGAACAGATAACCCTAGATTTCTGGAAGAAGTCCGGTTGCTGTTTGATATACCAACAGAACATCAAGTTGTGGATAAAGGAAATAATAATAATAGTAATAATAATGATAATGATAATAATGATAATAATGATAATAATAATATGATAATGATAGTAATATGATAATGATAATAGTTTTCTTACCCAGGGTAGCCTCTTCAGTACTAAGTAAGTACTGTTCTCCCAGAGGGCCCAGAAAGTATATTTTTTCTCATTCATTTATGTCTTCATTTTCTAGAAGAGTAAAAAAAAAGTCTGATGATGAAGCAGCTGTTAAGTCAATACATTTGACCTTGTCTACAAAATAGCAACTGTAATTAAAATTGTGTTCAACTTATAACCTTTCTTCTTTATTTCTTCTCATCTTTAGCAATTCTGGGACAGGAAAAGTTTTAAGATGATTTCTGAAAGCCAAGCAGCTGATGCAACTGTCTTCCAGTGGTCGCCTGATGGTCAACATTATGCTACAGCAATCTGTGCTCCTAGACTCAGGGTGGGAAATGGGTCAGTCTCATTATATAACTGTCATAGATTAAAGATATGGGGTGGTATTCTAAGAACCATTTTATCAAGATTTTATCTCATCTAGGACGTGCCCATTTATGATGCAGTAACCAATAAGAAATGTTGTTAAATCGCACTCGCATTTTGCTCAGCCAATGAAATTGCTTTCCGCCAGTAGGTGGGGCAAAACAGCGCGAATGCGTTATTTGCACAGGTTTCAGTGTGTTTGCAATGAAGCACAAACGTATTTTAGTTGGTATTTCCTTGAAAAAGGAATTCGGTAATTTCCAAGGTTTCAGCATCCATTTCAAGCATTATTTCAGAGAGAACATTAATCAGCAAAAATCTTCAAATCTAATATGATTATCATATGGGAGTGTTGCTGGAGTATTACATTTGATACTTATGGCATTTTTCTTTATTCTTATATCAAGACTAGTGGCAAATTTATCAAGAAAATTGGGCGTCTGTGAGATAAAATAGCCTCTACCCAATGTTAAGTTTCATTTTATCTTTTTCTTCAAAGTAAGGTGGGCATAATGATAAGCGCAAAAGCTGTGTATTTGTCTTTCGCTATAGTTACATGCGCTGGGGATGAGAGACCTAGAGGAAATGAAGATAAAATCTCCGAGATAAAAGTGGTCTCACAATACCGATTTTATTTTAAAGATAAAATAGAAAATTTTAGAGATAAACTGATGCTCAGAATACCACCCATGGTCGTTCAAAGGTTAACACTTCTGCTACAAATGGTGTATTCATAAAACCTTCAAATTTATACTTTTATTTTGTGGATGACTTAAGTAGAGTGTAATTATGGAAGAAAAATTGACTGCTTCCTTAAAGAAAAAGAATTCTGTGTAGGGATCTTTCCTTCACCTTAACTTTATGTGGAAGTGATTTTTTTATATTAAATGCCTATGGCCCAGATAGAATTTAGTAGTTATGATATTTTTCAGACTTTGCTCAGATTTTCTACATTAAATAAATTTTGATTTGTTATGGTTAAAATCAGAATTGTCATACCTTTCCTAAGCTAATCTCAGTATCATCACTAATAAAGCAAGATCCTTCTCTTTTTTTTCTTTTTTTTTTCATGTTTTCTTTGGCTCGACCCAGGTTCAAGATCTGGCATGTATCTGGATCCCTGCTTCATGAATACATTGTACCTTCAGAGAACGTCCACATATTTGATGTGACATGGCAGAATCTGTCAGCAGAGCTGTTTAAGAATGTCCCCATCTCTAAGCCTACTGGTAAAATCATCCAGTCAGCTGAACCTCAAGCATCTAAGGAAGTTTATAGACCACCAGGGGCAAGAGGGAAACCAGCATCATTCAAACTGGTTAGTAATTATCCCATCCCCTATAAAGATAGTGTCAGGCATTTGCAAGCCATTTGCAAGCCAACAAAATTACTACAAATGATTTAGCCTGAGGACGGTGATATGTACACTGCCCTCCAAAAGTTTGGGAACACCTGTAATCAGAAGTTATTTTCCACGATCACATACACTTTATTCATCATCAGGTTTATGACACTGCACAAATTTGGTATGAAATTGAAGAGCAGACATTAGCAATCAAGTTGACACCAGTTAAAGAATCGTTAGGCGTTTCAGAAGGCAGTCATGCGTAAAAAAAGACAACCTATTACCCAAATCATCATCCACTGCTGAATGAGGAGGTCACTAGTTTGGTCAGTTTTATCAGTGTATATACCCCTTTGGCATGTAATAAAACCTGACTCTTGTTTAATCGATTAATACATTCAAAGTTTAATAACTAATAGATAATAAACATTCCTTTTTTCAAACACAAAACTAGTATTTCCATTAAAAAAACACTGACATAATGAGATCACAAGAATGCTCTTCTGTTTTCTGTTTCTTTCGTGGAAATCAAATGTCCACAACTCACATAAGACTTAAACAACATCCAAGAACATGGTGAAACACCTGTTTTGTCCTCCACAGTGCGTAGACATCTCCAGGAAGCAGGGTTGATGGGTCGTGTGACTTGTAAGAAACCTTTTCTCAAAAAATAGAACCAAAAAAAAAAGGTTGGCTTGGGCGAAATAGCACAAAGAATGGCCTGTACAGCAGTGGCAGAGAGCTCTTTGGTCAGATGAGTCAAGTTTGATGTATTTGACAGTAGGAGACGATGATGTTAGGTGCTGAAAGGGGGAAAGGATGTTAGCACAGGGCATCAAACCAACAAAAAAACACAGTGGTGGAAGTGTTACAGCATGGGGTTGTTTCGGTGCAGATTTGGTTGGCAGTTAGCATAAAGTGTAGGGCATTCTTGCCCAGTATGGCTACCACTCCATCCTAGAGCGGAAGGCCATTCCTTTAGGAAAACATCTCATTGGGGTCCAGTTTGTTTGCCAGCAGGCCAACGACCCAAAACATTCCTAAAGGCTGTGTAAGAACTAACTGGCAAGAAAGGAAACAGAGAGGATCCTGAAAATCATGGATTGGCCGTCTTAGTCCCTGGATCGTAACTCCATAGAACTGTTATGGGAAGAGCTGGACAGGAAGGTACGAATGTCCTATTAGTGAACCTCATCTGTTGGAGGTTCTAAAGGCCTGGGAAGATGTCTTCACTGACTACCTTCACAAATTGACCAGCTGGATGCAAAGGGTGTGCCAAGCTGTAGTCACTGCCAGGGGCAGACTTGTTTACGAGAAGTCTATTTGATTTGAAGCATGCTTAATTAACTTGAAAAAAATAAAGAAATGTGTATTTCATGGCATATTATGTTCATTTTGTTGTTCTTTTCCTTGTAAGAGTAACACAAAATACAAGAATAACCAATGATATTTGATTTTCAGTGAAAGAAACAGAAAACAGAAGAGAATTGTGATCCCATTATGTTGATATTTTTACATGAAAATACTTGTTTTGTTTTTGAAGAAAGGAATGTTTATTGGCTATAAATTAATCATCTGTTACTATATTCATCGCTTAGACAAGGATCAGGTTATATGGAATGCCAAAGGGGCATATTATGCTGATACAACTCACCAAACTAGTGGCTTTATCATTCAGCTGTGGATGATGATTTGGGTAATAGTCGTCTTTTTTTACGCATGACTACCTCCTGAAATGCTCCATGGTTCTTAATCTGGTGTCAACTTGGGTGCTAATGTCTACTCTTCAATTTGATACCAAATTTTGCAGTACCATGAATCTGATGATGAAAAAAGTGTGGGTGAATGTGGAAAAATTAGTTTTGATTACAGGTGTACCCAAACTTTTGGAGGGCACTGTATGTTTGAAAGTTAAGGATCAAAAGCCTCTGCAAGTCTGAAATAAGTTTCAATTTTCTGAAAAGAATTTTTCTTCTTTTTTTTTCACTGAAGATTAACTTCAGTTTGCTGATGAATTGATTCTCTCTTTTCAGAGTGCCTGTTTGTTTGAACTGCATGATTTTTTTTTTTACCCTTTCTATATATTACACAGATCATCTTCTGCTCAGTTGTTATGGTTTTCTTTTTTTTTCTTTTTTTATTTCAACGTACAGAATGAAGAAGAGCCTCCTCAGAATGCTCCACAAACAGAAGGCAAGTAATACTCTATTTTCACTAAAAGTTACCGTAAATATTCCAACCGATATTGAGATTATCAGTTAAAGGCATTGGCTAACTTTGTGAGTAGCTGATTTGAAAAATTCTCAAACTAAGATGAAACATGTGTATGAGTACTTGTATTTGTACTCAAAAACCCTGAAACCAACCATAATTTGGAATGAAAAAGTGTAAGTTAGACGCAAACGGCGATTTTATTATCCTTCGTCTCACGAGACAATCACTAAGAGGACCACTTTGCTTGAATTTGAAAATGCCGTTATGTGCCGCCCGCCGCGTGATACGCCAATACACGTAGTACGGTAAGGTGAGTCATACATGCATGCGCACTACTTATGACTATTCTGTGCAACCGACCGGCGTATATTTTTCAAACATTGTTTCACATTTTTGAAATTTAAAATTACTTCCTGTGGATATTATACTTTGAAACTTTCAGACTGGTATTTTTTACACTATAACCCTTATGTTTACCCCATTTTCAAGTAACAAAACAAGATTTTTTTAAATCATAACAATGTTAACCAATGTCTTTAATGTCCTGACTACACATTTAAACAATGACAGTCAATACAGTTGTAATATCTTCTAATCATTCAAGTGCAGTGAACAACTTTTGTGTTAACTTTCTTTATTTAGTTGTTGTTTTTTCAATCAGTAGTAGGTCACTTGATAAGAATCAGTAGACAGTAAGCATTATACATTTAAAGTGATTACACAATGGTAGAAAAAAATTTGATACATGATCGAGAATATAATTCTAAGAAGAATAATATTAAAAATTTGATGATTTTCAATCGAAATCAATGCATTTTGGCTAATTTTCTCATAAAAAGTCAAGAATTGACAAAAAATTTTGAGTATGAGGTATGACGTAAAAGTGGGTACCCAGCTTCGCGCATTGCAGTTGTGCTGCGCGCTAGACTGTACAATGTGTATTATACCTTGCGCGCATTTTGCTAGAATTGCGCGACAAGGTACCCACTTTGACGTCATTTTGACGTCATTGTGGGTACCCAGTTGAAAACTAGGTCACAGCTGAGGAGTCAAAAATATCCTGAAATATTACCACATTTGGGGGTTTCCTTGGCAACATGACTTTTAAAAAAGGATTAGGCAGATGATTTTCTGCTGATGAAATCATGCTCTTTTAAACGAACTAACATTGTTTCAGCATTGGGTACCCCCTTTAATGCTCTTTTGACAATAGTTGAACTAAATTTCTCTTAACTTTAAAGGAAACCAACACCCTTAAATCAAGTAGTTTTTAAATCAAAGTTGAGATGGAATAAAACACATTGGCAAAATTTGAAAAAATCGGACACCAAATGAGAAAGTTATGGCTATATGAATTTTTCTATTTGACATTTTTTTTTTACACTACCATAACTATTGATGACATCATTTGTGGACAACTCTCAGTATGATTTGTACACACATAATGTAACAATTTTGTTTTGATTAAGATTTGCACATTTTCTTAAGCCAAACCCAAGATATATCATGTAGGAGAGTTTTCTCCACAACATATTTGGGATAAGGACAGTGAAAACATGTGGTCTTTAAGAAAAGAAAGAATATGTGAAATCCTCTGTATAAAAGATAGTGAGATTTGTCCACAACTCATATCACTAATAGCTGTGATAGTGTCAAAAACAGAAAATTTCATTTAGGCATAACTTTCTTATTCCATGTCCGATTTTGTTCAAATTTTCGCTGATCTGTTTTATTCCCTTGCCTTTGATTTTAAAACTACTTGACCTAAGGGTTTTGGTTTTTCTTTAATAGGCTTGACGTTTGGGTAGTATTTTTTGAATTATGTCGTCTTTAATTTGTTTTCAGAACAAAAGCTTTCCAAGGCAGCTCTGAAGAACAAGAAAAAACGCGAGGCAAAGAGCAAAGGAAAGCCAGCCGTCACAGTATGTTCCTTCATCATTTATCTGTACAACTAATCCTTTTCACTACCACTAGTTATACCTTCTTGTGAACAGTTATTGGTTGGTTCTATGGGAGGGGGGGGGGGGGGGGGGGACTAACAAGGTTATTGCCTGGTTCCTGCCTTTAAAGTCCCAACATTTATTTCCTGCCTAATGTATGACATTGATATTTCGATTAATTGTTGCATATCTGAAAAGCAATAATTTGTTGGTTTCACGTACACCATCTGATGAACGATGTGGCTTTATACTGTAGTATTGGTGAAAGTATGAAAAGTTTAAAAGTTTTTACAGTCTTGATTTATTCTATGCCAATCCTCAAATTGGCAATATTGTTTCAATGGCAGATTTTTGTGGACAACTCTCCATATGTTTTTACACAAAATTTCTGATTTTCTCCATTATCTCGCAAAGTGCAGCTTGTCTCTTTCTTAGCTCAAGATATATGTATTTGACACAACATATGTTGAGTTCACAAAGAGACAAGCTGCACCTTGAAAGATATTGGAGAAAATCTGAAATTTTGTGTACGAAACATATAAAGAGTTGTCCACAAAAACCTGCCATTTTGAAGTGATATTGCCAGTTTTAGGATCATCATAGAAAATAAATCAAGACTTTTCAAATTTTCATAACTTTCTTATTTTGTAACCGATTTTGATTTAACTTTTTTTTTTTACTTGCTTCTCCATATTGGTCGCTTTGACAATTTACAAACCGAGAAAAGTTCTTTCCGTTGAAGTTTTTTCATTGATTTAGGTTCCTATGTGGTTTATGAACATTTTCAGTTTGGTTGCCCAACAGTAACCTTGAGCTATTTGCATAATTTGCATAAATCTACATGGATACAAGATATGCCACCCGAAACAACTTACACAGAACATGTAAACTGAACTACGTACTGATTGTGTATGTGCTGTGATACGGAACTGAAAAATTAGTCTTACATATTAAGAATGGTACTAACAATGGTATGTTCTTCGTTTAGGCCCATCTTTAAAAAAAAAATTGTTTACTGCAGCCATATTCTAGTCAGACTTAAGTAGCGTTAACGCGCAGAATCACATATCAGTGGTTTAAAATATTTTGGCTCTAGCATTTTAACAAAATACAAAGTCTTGTAATTGAATAGATACATGATATACATCATTATGTGCCCTAAATGATTGCAACAATCATATCTTGTGTAAAAAATACAAAAACATCTTTTTGAAATGTACAATTGAATTGGAAACATACTTGTGGTGTTAGGGTGTTCAAATAATGTTAATATAATCCATACGGCTAACATTACACAAAGATGTACGCCAAAAGGAACTAAAACAATACAAGAAGGCTGCCAACCTGCTAGCGCACATTAATATCGATTCATTAGGAGCAGGCCTATACTCATTCTAGGTGCAAAAAAGTACACTCACCGCTGTATACAGATATCAAGTTGATATTAGCATGATTCTTATTACTAAAACATGATTTCTAATTGTAAAAATAACACAAATGATTTCCATGTCCCACAAACCCCTAATTGGATGTACATCCCATATCTCATTGTATTAAGGTCGTTTCGTTTTATCACAGGTTGCATTCATGAGATGGGAAACACTATTAGAGTTCCGTATCAGCGCACATACACAATTAGCATGTAGTTCAGTTTGAACATTCTGTGTAAGTTGTCTTTGCGCTGTATAACCTTATATATATATACAGATTTATACAAATCATGCAAATTGCTCAAAGTTGCTTTTTGGGCAACCAACCTGAAAATGTTCATAGACCACATAGGATCATAAATCAGCCAAAAAACTTCAACGGAAAGAACTTTTCTAGGTTACACTGTTAGCTAAATAGGACTGTCAAACCAACTATATGCTCTCTTTTCATTAAAAATTGACTTGTCCCCAGGGTTTCCTTTTCCTTTAACATATTGCTAGTCTACTGGCTGATGTTTGATACCACTATCTCATCACATTCTCTTTTCCCCGCTCCATCTCAGGATAACAGATCTGATGAACAGCGTGCTGCCTTAGCAACTGCATCCTACATTCTCTCGGAGCCTTCACCTGCCCCAGCAGTAGGAGTAGATGTAGAAACAGAGAAAAAGATCAAGAATCTTAGGAAGGTAAGAAATAAAACAATGAGTAATGAAAAGAGTGCTCTCAATCATTTTGCTCCTGGCTTTGTAATTTTTTTTTTCTGAAGAAAAACTAAATACAATTTCTTTCTTTTTTCAGTCGACATGTAGGAAGAAACAGACATTTTTTATTTCCGTACAAGGGCCTGAAGTTTTAGGTCAAGTGTATTGTTATAGATTGTATTAATAAATCATGTGTGACTGGAAGCGCTGTGAAGAGGACTGTTAAAAGATGCACTTGTTTTTTCGTTGTTTAAAGTTGCTATTCATAGGTTTTAATATGCTCGAATTTCATATCAAAATAAAGTTTATGGTGCACAAATCACTATGAAACCGATTGAAACTTTTGAAAAGTAAATGGAAAACAAATATCGCTCGTCACAAATTGATAAAACGGACCCCCAATGTTGCCTTCGCATACGTCGCCCAGCTCGATGCGAGATCCGTGACGTCATCTCATGGACAATAGCCTGTGGTGTGTTGTGAATGTGGCGAATGTGAAGTGTCGTGTCCGAGTGAGTGAGATTAAAAGCGATGTTTCTGCATTGTTTGGTTGAATTCATCATTATTTGCATGTTTTCAAATTATTTTTCAATCATTTTACTTAACATTATTCATATAATGTCGAAGAAATTCTACAAATTAACGATGATTTTTTTTGCCAATTAGAAAGGTAAAAAACACCCCATAATATAATGGAACAGTCTCCCTTGTACATGGTCAGTTACGGATGTGGGCAATATCATTTTAATTTTAGGGGTGTTATTATTAACGAAAGACGGAGGGATAATGGAATACTTTTTTTTTTTTTAATTTTGAAATTATTTTTTTGGAGAACTTGTCAAAAAAAAAAATATAGAAGCAGTAATTACCTTACTGCTAATTTGTTTTTCTTTTCTGTTTGTGTGCCTAAGCTCATGTTGTCAAGTTAACTTTTGTTAACTACTTGAGGAGAGTGACACCCTGCAAAAAACAGAGGAATGCTGATTTTGGGGGTCATTTCCTCCCTCCAGAATATTGTCTGACAACTATAGAATAATTATCACTACAACGAGGGGGGGGGGGAGGCTCAAGTTTAAAAAAGGGGTGAAACATATAAGAGGCATGGACCGGAAATGTCCCCCCCCCAAAAAAAAAAAAAAAAAAAAAAAAAAAAAAAAAATCCACCATTGAACTTAACTTTAATTTTGTTAACTATTAAAAAATACTAAAAAGAACTTAATGTGATAACAGGAACGCATGACAACAATATTTCACGAGTAGGCCATACCGTTCATAGACCTATTAATAAAATTTTAAAAAAGATTATTGATCAACAGCAACGCTATTTCAGGAAAAAATTATATGAAAGGGGAAAGGTAATTAGAAAAAAGAAGCATTAATTCAAATTATTCACCTAAAAATTGCCAAATTTGTGAATGATATATCAAAAATATAAGTGTATATTTCTTTATCCCACCCCGTGGATTTTCCAAGAGTCCTGCTTTCATTCAATAAAATAGCCCCCCCCCCCCCTTCTCCCTAAAAGAGGTACATTATAATCAGCATTCATTCATCATCTGTGTATTCAGTAGATCATAAGCCTAAGTTGTCCCAAAATTTTGTCCTGGAACCTCAACTGCGAGGGGCCCAAACACGGACACAGTACGGATGGCACATTAAAACACAACAAAAAATACTTCAAATTCAACATGCGTAAAATGTTATTAATTACAAGTGATATTTTTCTCTTTTTTTTTTAAATTTAAATAATGGCTTTTGCAACTTCAAAAATGGCTCTCTGAAATTGAAAAATGGCTCCCGCAAAAAAAAAAAAAAAAAAAAGTTTTTTAGTGGACCGTACAGTGATGTCGATGCCAGTGAATTAGGGGAATTCAAAATGGACAATGACCAAGCTGCAGCTGACGAAGAATTGGGTAGAGCATATGCCTGCATGAGCCAGAGCCAGTGGCAAGAGGCAGTGGAGATGCATGGAGCTCGAGATTGAAAATAAAGATTCAAGAAATGTTTTTTTAATTATCCATCCTTCCACTCGTGCACGTGCAAAAATCAGGCTTCAAAAGCAAAGTTTTAGGTATGAAATATCAAGAAAAAATGAGACATCTTTTCACATGTTATACCATTGGCGAACACATTTTTTCGAGTCCATTTTTAACACAGCATTTACTCTTACCAAAATGTACTACAGAAGTAGAAGAGAGTAATTTGTCTTTTAATTCAATTAGGTCTTTGGTGATAGCCTTAGCTCAGGTATAATTTCTTATCTGGGTTATTTTCACTTTTAAATTGCTTAAAAATCATCATAACCTCCACTAAAAAATAAATTCCATGAAAAATATTTTTCAAATGAAATCCCTTATCAAAATCAGAGCATTACAGGAAAAAAAAATCCCTCGATAAAGACTTGAAGCTACGCTATAATGCAATACATGTGTGATGTCCCTGTATGCTAGCTAGCCATTCCTATCATAATACATATGAGATTCTAGTAAAGAGGAATTTTGTAGATCAAGATAGTTTCTACAAGAAGCATCAATTTTCCTCAGACAATTATTATCTTGGTAACTTTTACATACAATCATGATTTGTTGAGCGCGTCTTTTAATCAGTTCTGTCTCTGAGAATTTGATGCAGCTTCGTTTCAGGACATAGTTTGACGTTAGCATCCTGGCCGGGCTTGTGTTTCTTTGTCATTTTCGTGTCAATTTCCTACCTAAAATTCTGCTTTGACCAAAAAAAAGAAAGGAAAATCGACTCATCAATGAGGTAATGTAAATATTAAGCCACTGCAGTTTTGCCTCCTCTCTTTATAACAGTATCTGAAATCCATCAAAATTTCATGCGATCCTCTCAGTGCACAATGTTTTATGACGTGCAAGCGCTAGCTCGCGGCAGATCGCCCATTTGCATACATGTACATCATCATTGGGGACCTGTTTCGCTCCCAGCCACTTCCGGGTTCTGAGAATCAGAGGGGCGTTTTGGGAAAATGTGTTTTTAGATCATTTCTTGGAATCTAGAGGATCAATAATGAACACCATTGTCTTCTACATACCTCCCTGTTTCCATTCATATATAATTAAGCATATTCCGTGATTTTCTTTGAATTTCACCTAATGATTTCTGAAGGAATCATTTATCTCCCCCCCCCCCAAAAAAAAAGGGGGGGTCAGTGATATATTTCGCTATCAAAATACCAATGTAAACTAAATTGATCTTCAGTAAAGTGCAACCAGCCAAGCCAAATTTCTAAATTGTATTAAAAGGAAATAAAGATTTCGGACTTGGCTATAGAAAGGTCAACTCATTTCTCTTGTTAGTTTTGTGCATTTTTGTAGTAATGTGATGAAAGTTTCAAAACAAATTTTGTATGTGTGTGTGCATAAAGGGTCCTATGTAAATTGTTTATCCTCTTGATTTCTATATTTTGGTTTCCATTTCTAGAAAATGAAAGCAATGGAAAAGCTGAAAGAGCAAATACTTTTTTTTGCATAAAGAACCTATCTTAATTATTTATTATCTTGATTTCTATACTTTCGTTTCCATTTCTAGAAACTGAAAGCAATCGGAAAGCTGAAAGAGCAGATACTTTTTTTTTTTTTGCATAAAGAACCTTTGTGAATTATTTATCATCCTGATTTCTATACTTTGGTTTCCATTTTCTAGAAACTGAAAGCAATCGAAAAGCTGAAAGAGCAGCAAGCAAGTGGGAAGGAGCTGGAGAAGAATCAGTTAGAAAAACTAAGCACAGAAGATGAACTACGTAGAGAACTAGCAAAGCTGGAGATACATTGACAATAACTCTGCAGCCGATAAGAAATTATGAGAAGAGAACTCGGCAAGCTACAAATGTGAAGAAAATAGTTCCAACATCAATGAAACATCACAATAAATAACATTGGAAGTATAAAGGATTTGGTAAATCTCGAGACAAAGAGCATTACTACATAGAGAACTAGCTAAGCTGGAGATACAGTGACAATAACTCTGCACCCAATGAGAAATAGATGAAAACATAGCAAACTCGAAATGTAAGAAAATAGTTTTTACATCAACAAAACATCACAATAAATAACACTGGAACTATAAAGGGTTTGCTACATCTCGAGACAGAGGGCATTACTACATAGAGAACTAGCAAAGCTGGAGATACAATATGACAATAACTCTGCAGCCGTTAAGAAGTAATGAGAAGAGAACTTGGCAAGCTAGAAATGTAACGAAAATAGTTCTAACATCAACGAAACATCACAGTAAATAACACTGGAATTAAGGGTTTGCTAGATCTCAAGATCTCAAGACAAAGAGCATTATGGATTCTCTTTTGATTCTTGTCAGTTCAAAGTGACATCATGAATTTTATGAGTGCTCGGTTTCAATGACCCATTGAGCATTGGTGGAGGAAGCGAAAGTGAATGTAAAAGAGGAGCATAGGTCAGTTATGCTTCCATGATCATCAAAATAAATCCCAAATATTCTGATGAGAAGAACTGGTGACACTAATGAAGAATGAAATATTTAGTTGTCAACTGGAGTATTTAGACTTGGCTGATTATGAATTCTTGTTTGCCTGAGATTTCATTGGGCTGTCAAAGACTTCCCAATCAGAATGAAAATATTCTGTAGATAGTCTCTTACTTGTCTTCCTGTTCTGACCTGTTGTATTACTTTCTTGTAAGACACTTGATATGCATGTAAGACATGAAAGTTTTGCTTACTTTGAAGATACAGGTTTTAGAAAGCAGAACAAAACAAAACAATTAAAAACATGTCAAAATAGGCATTGAAATGGGTAACCATATTTTCAAGTTTAACTCCTTGCAGTTGCTGACAGTTTGCTTTAATGGCCCTTTGGCAGGAGGCAAAATGCTTTTATCGTGCCCTCGTCTGTGTATCTTAATGACTGAATATATGTTGTATGATTGGGGGACCTAAAGCTAGAGTCTAAAAAGTCACAAAAATCATTGGTTTGTGCAAATTTCTTTTAGTTGTCTTATTCTAAAGTTAATTTGTAGTGAAAATTACGACTGACAAATGTCAGTAATGGCAGTTTATTTGGCAAAATGAAGGGGTCCTAAATCAAGCACATGTAATAAGGGAATACCAATCTTAATTTTGAAACTGACTGGTGTGAATTTTACCCCGATTTCTAACTAATCATAATATTACAAGGAGTAAAGGAAAATAACCGTTTTTTTTGGGGGGGGGGGGGGGGGCAAACCGTGATGATTTTCTCATTGCTCGGTCACATCAGACGTTTGGCGCATTGAACGTGTTGCATCGCGCCCCGGGGGGGTCACTTCCATTGAAGAGTGGACAGCATCCGCGAGAATCGTCCTTCAAAAAGCACCCTAAACGAGGATTCAAGGGCAGGCCGCTAGGATACCCTAAACACGGATTTTGTGCAGATGTCCCAGATTTGCACACCCTATACCCTAAATGCGGATATTCCTTTTTTCATACCTTGAGAGTGATAATGGGGTCCATTGAAAGTTTGGAGCCATTTTTTATCTCGAGATAATTCACTGTCTCATTATGTTTTACACAGGCGTTATAGGATTTTCCGTGGCACGGGTCTTGTTACAGTCGGTCCCGCAGTCGGTGCAAATTTACGTACCCTTTTTGCATTTTAGATTATCGTGATTTAGGGGGCTTTTTTTCAATTTTTAGCGTTTTTGACACTCTATTCGCATTCCTCGCGTTCCGCGCCTACCCCTGAAAAAACACCCTTTTTCCGCGTTTTTTTTCTCGCAGATGCTGTCCACTCTTCAATGGAAGCGTCCCCCCCGGGCATCGCGCGTATTTGCAGGATGCTAGCTTTAGAACTCCCAACCATAATTACAGACATTCGGCATTGTTAATTACTCCATGTACTATGTCAAATGAGCGAAGTGACTTTATATCTTTTTCTTGTATCGTGTTTTTAGGAAAATCACTCATTTTCATTGAGAAAATTATGACTATTAAAAGTAGAAAGAATATTAGAAAACTGAAGTCCTCTTTTTTCTCTTTTTATAGTGTAAAATAAAAATATAAGAAAAAAGTGATTTTTTTTTTTCGAATTGATGAAAAAGTGTTCACAGTTGACAAAGTAAACCTCTGAAAAAAGAAAGCGCTGCTGTAAAATGATTATATCAGCATTGTGTGCTTCATAATTCTATAATGTACAAATTAGTGAGAAGACTCAAGGGTCTTTATAGTTAGACCACTGATTTAAACATGGTTTAAATTAGTACACCTTTGTGAATACGGGCCTTTCCCTTTATCTTGGAATTCTATATCATTTCAATCAAGCTATTTCACTATGTTAATTAGGTGCCATTTGTAGAGAGAAAAAAGTGAGATTATTTCATTAAAAAAAGATACTTGGGTAAGTAAACCTGAATCATGCCTGATGAATTTATTGGCTGATGTATCTCTCAATATGAAGTGAAAAATGCATATACATGTATGTGATATTACATTTTAATGCTAAATATAGGTAGACAAACTGATGGCCTTTAGCAGTCATTCCGTTTTCCATCTTTGAACACTATTTTCTCTTTATTTTGAAGGGGGGGGGTAGGTATGTAAAAGGCTGGGCAAAAGGAATATTAGAAAAGTGAGGAAACGGGTGTTGAGATTTCCTGCTTCACAATGAAAAGGCATGTCTCCCTTGATAGGGCATGTCTCCCTTTGGTAGGGCAAATCTCCCTTGATAGGGCATGTCTCCCTTAGTAGGGCATGTCTCTGCTTGATAGGGTGTGTGTCTCCCCTTGGTAGGGTGTGTCTCCCCTTTGTAGGGTGTGTCTCCCCTTTGTAGGCCCAACCAGCAATCACCCATCCGTCGAATGCAATTGATCACCCTTCTCCCCTCATCACAGCAGCAGACAATTAATCATCCTTGGAACAATCAAGCACTTTAATTACTGTGTCCACTCACCGGCAGTCACTTTCTCTCTTGCCGATTAATTAGATGAGATAACCACTCTGAAGACTTGACTCTAGTAAAGATTTAGGAGTAATAATTGACTCCAAACTTAGTTTGACCAGCATTTCCTGTCAAAGATCAATAAAGCCAATAGGTTAATGAATCTGCTAAGAAGAACATTTGTACATGTATATCTACATAAGGAGAACTTTTTACTCCTGCATAAAGCTCTGATTGGACCTCATTTGGAGTATGCACATGCTGTATGGGGTCCCCACTTAAAGAAGCATATTCATGCATTAGAAAATGTACCTAGAAGGACCACTAAACTGGTACCTGAGTTAAGAAATCTTCCATACGAGCAAAGATTGTCTCAGCTTAAACTCCCGACATTGACATACCATGATTGAAACTCGATCAATTCGATAATCCTCAAATCTCACACCATAGGCACCTGTGTATCTAACTCTCCCAATTGCTTTAAAACAGCTTCTTTCACATTATAGTCACATGATCAGAACTCCAGTTTATCTTTAAAGCAAGATTATACTTGGGACATGTTTATTCTGAATTCATTTCCAAACACGCATCGAAAACAAAGAGGTACATCATTCTTCAAAAATGTTCTTTTTTTTTTTCCTTGATGCTAATTTTTCCCCTTTGAACTTCAACATTTACACTTATCTTAAATAGCTTGAAAGATAATGTGGATTTGCAAATGTACTACAACTGAATATAGCGAAGGAACGCAATTTACAATAGTCATGTTTATTCATATCGAACAAAATTTACAATGAATAATTCATAGCAAATGATTATAGTCGTATTGTAACATTTCAAACACTCAATTTATTTCAAGGTAAAGTGGTTTCTCAGTGGCAATTAGGTTACAATACAGTACAAGTCAATGTGTCCAAACAGCTTAAGAACATTTGTGGCCTAGGCCTGCTCTGATAATTATGATTTCAAAAATCACCATAATGCATATTGGGGAAAATGTAATCTGAAACACTTGTACACATAAATATCCTTCGAGCTACCAGACACAGAATAAATTGCAAGGTGTAGGATTTTAAACATTTTAAAAGAAATTGTATACTAAAGTTTCAAGGTCCCTGTAGGCATCATCAACTGAATATCTCATGGCAATGGAAACTCAGTATAACGAGGTCCTTGGGACCATCAAAAATACCTTGTTATATCAGAAATATTGTTATATCAGGGTTAAAAACAATAAAATATAAAGAGCTGGGACCGGAATATTACCTTGTTATATCAGGAATATTGTTATATCAGATCTCTTTATACCGAGTTTCCACTGTATTCCTAAGTACAACACTGTATGTTATCAGAGTGCTTTAAATCGTATTTGTGCATGTGAAGCGATATTTTATTATTCCTTTTTTTTTTTCTTTCTGTTTTTCTTTACTGAATTGCGCATATTCTCTTCTTGACTAAAGGGCCTATTAATCTTGTTTGGAATTGAAACCAATCCCGAAGTTCGCACCACGTGATGCAGGGTTCTCTGTTTTTGTTTTCTTTTAATTTCCTTTCTTTTTCATTCGTTTTCTTTTAATGTCTGCATTTCATGTTTTTCTCTCTCTCTCTCTTCCTGTTTTTATTGAAAAGAAAATGTCTACTAACAACATCATCAACATTTCAAATCTAAAATATAACATGCACAAAGGCTGCTAATAAGACGGTCCAATACAAACTCTTCTATGAACGAAAGAAATTAAGACTTACCATGTCGGATATGATGCAAAATAATGGACTATACGCTCTTACAAAAGTCAAAAGATTTCTTACAATGGTAATCAACCGAAACAGTAATTAACAGGCAAAGGATATAGGAGCAAATAATTTGAATGCAATATTTACAAACGTAATTTTCTGAATCACTACAGGGTACATCGCAATGATATATGATTTCGTATTTACATTATGTACATTAAGATGCCGAACCCTTTTCTCGGTCTATAAAATGGTTACAGTTCGTTATTCCGAAGGTTCCTTATTCCGAAGGTTCCTTATTGCGAAGGTTCGTTTATTCCGAAGGTTCCTTATTCCGAAGGTTCGTTAGTCCGAAGGTACGTTATTCCGAAGGTTCGTTAGTCCGAAGGTTCGTTATTCCGAAGGTTCGTTAGCCCGAAGGTTCGTTAGTCCGAAAATGAAATAAGGTTGGTTCATAAGTTACTTTCGGACTGACGAACCTCATTTCATTTCGGACTATCGAACCTTCGGAATAATGAACCCTATTTTATTTTCGGATTAGCGAACATTTGGAATAACGAACCTTCGAAATAAAACCACAAATGTTCGGATTAACGAACCCTTTTTCATTTTCGGACTAACGGACATCTACGTATACGCAATTTGCGTGTTTCGGAATAACAAACCTTCGCAATAACAAACCTTCGCAATAACAAACCTTCGAAATAACGAACCTTCGAAATAACGAACCTTCGGAATAACGAACCTTCGGAATAACGAACCTTCGGAATAACGAACATCACCCTATAAAATTTGAATGTGCAATTCTAAAGGGATGCTCTTAATATCTCTATAATCAAAAGTAATATACAGCTGAAACAATATTTATAATAAGAGCAAGTTGCCCAACTAAAAAAACAGCTTACCCACAATTAGATTCAATTTCTTCACGAAATTAACGAAAGATATTTACATCGAACATGAAAGGTACACATCAATAATCCACAGGCCTACACTAATCATTAACATTCTTTCCTTAAATACATTTATTGTATAGCTTCCCCTCCACAAAATAAAGTTTTGATAATAAGCTTTCCTAGATTGTCATAAAATGGAATATGCAGAGAAAAACAATATATGATTTAAATCTACAGAAGGCATCGATCATAGTAGATGTACTAAATATATCCCTAGTATCAGAGTATGACGTGTGTTTGTGTCAGCTCATGTCGTCTCAATTTTTTCAAATCACCCCATGCATGCATGTGCCTATGTGCCAGCCGTTTATACAATCATCTACATTAAGTGGTTTGGACAAGGAAAGGAAATTCTAGTAAATTCTCTTAAAAGTAGCTTAACGGTTAAATTACCTATCACTGGGCATTGTGTTTTTCAACATGAGAAAACAAGAAAGAACGATTTTCGGAAACACTTGAAATCTTATTTCCTTTTTTTTCCTTAAATTTTTAAGTAGAATTTAGAAAATAGCAATTACCATGAGGTTACATTATCCTTCGAATAATTTTGTACACTTTACGATCCGACTGCGACCCAATTTCCACGCGAACAAATGGCATTTAGCATTAACTTTGAAAGTTTAAACCTATCTTATTTGAAGTTTAGAATAATGATAGGAATATACTAAAATCGAAATTTTAGTAAACTGCAAGCCTTGTGGTCGGAGTAAAAGCCAAATCGGTGCCAAATCGTAGCCAATCACAAGACTGCAATGACATCACTACGATTCGGAATGGAGTTCGCTTTTATTCCTACAGGGAGGCTCGCAGTAGCCCGGAATTTCGATGTTTGTATTCATACGACTATCTGAAACTTTGATCATTAAGATTTCACATGTTTGAATGTTCATATCAAATGCTATAATAATTTTTTTCTTCCAAAATTGGATCGCAGACGGATCGTATGAATTTAATTCTAAACATCGTATATTTCGAAGAGAGCCTCCGATCGAACCGGATCCATAGGACAACGCTGGATCTTGCCATCTACGTTTGTTAGGTAACGATCTAGATTGGAAAGAAGGAAAAAGAGAAGAAGAAATAGAAGAAATGTTAATACTTTCGTATTCAGATTAATCTACCGCATCCGTAAAGGTCAGCATTTACTTGTCCTTATAGGTACAAATTTGCAACTACATATATGTCAGTCTAGCTTCGAACAAGGTACTATTTGCACCCATGTTAGTCTAGCTTAAAACAAGGAGCACTTTCTTTTGTGCCTCAGATGCACGGCATTAAATTCAAATTTGTATCTATACTGTTATTGTCTCGTTCGGCAGTGGTATCATACTAAAAATACTATGAACTGTTTAAATGCTCATTAAATCAAAGTTTAAAACAAATAATAAAATATCCCACCCCCCCTCCCTCCTCTTCTTCATTTTGTTCTTTTGATGTGAATGCCTTCTCACGTCCCCCGAAAAAACTTTTAATGGGACACAATACGATATGCCCCCGCCCCCAAAGTTTTAACCCGAGTACCTTTATTGTGGCTTGTCAGCAAATTTCTGGTTGTGTCCCCCCCCCCCCCCAAGTTATGTCCCCACCAAAATTTTGCCTGTATGCCACTCTTTTTTGACTTGTCAGCAAATATTTGGTGTATATCCCCCCCCCCCCCGAAATATTAAGTCAAGGACCCCTTTTTTTAAAGAGTGTCCCCAAAATTTAAAATGGATTAATGCCCCTGTCCTCTGATAAATCTGATTCAACTCACCACGACTACCCATGCGATGGAAAACTCTTAATTTATATCTATTATCATTGGTTGAGATTCGATCGATGAAGTATAGTGGCATGTTAGGTCCTTGAACTTGTCCACCCCCTAGACTCTAAGATAAGGAAGAAAGAAGGGTAGACTACTATTATTACCTGAAATATGTAGAAAACTGTGTTAGAATCGGGGACCTTTCTGTTGCATGCTAGGTTCCCACTGTCGTACGACTTGTCACGAACGCCAGGATTGGCCATTCGTAGCTGATCGTGGAACTTTCACGTTTGGGGCAGCGTTACCCTTCCCCATTTTGGTGTTTGTCTTATGTCAGTCTGGTGTCAAGCTGGTGTCAGTCTGATGTCTGCCTGGTGTCTGGTGTCTGTCTGGTGTCAGGCTGATGTCAGTCTGATGTCTGGTGTCTGTCTTATGTCAGTCTGATGTCAGTCTGGTGTTCTGGTGTCTGTCTGGTGTCAATCTGGTGTCAGTCTAATGTCTGTCTGGTGTCTGTGTGGTGTCAGTCTGGTGTCAGTCTGGTGTCTGTCAGGTGTCTGACTGGTGGCTGTCTGGTGTCTGTCAGTGACAGGTGTATTACTCTATCAACTCTGTTGCTCCCTCCCCCCCCCCCCCCTCTCTCTCTCTCTCTCTCCATCCCCCCCCCCTTTCTGGCTATTCCTCACTCTGTCTTCTCTTTCTGTATCTCTCCGTCTCGTTCTCTCTCATAAGAACAAGTTTGATGTAGTGAGTAATGCTGCATCAAAAGTGCAAATTTGCAATTTATTTGTGTTTTTAAAGGTACATGCATACAATTCAAAACAACTTGAATCAAAACGCGAAAGGAATCGCTTTCACAAGGCTATACCGGGTGTCCCAGAAAAAGCGGAACGGTGGATTTTCACTACTTTACCTTCAGAAAGTAGATCATCCTTTTGCGTTGGTAGGTAAAGGATCTTCTACCAAAGAGAATGATACCAATATCAATTAATTTGGTGAAGTAGTTTTGATTTTATGACCGTTTCTTTAAATACAGTAATTTTCGAGTTTCGCATGTTTTTCGCGACGGTGGAAAGCAGAATTGTGTGGCCTTTCGTAAGGCATGTGTATGTCACGTTTCGTTGTTGACATGCATCAACGGACTTCCTCAAACATCGTCATAATGAAAGGCCATCCCGACACAAATCTACCCTCATCAGTCACCAAAACTTTGAAAATGACTGTATTTGAAGAAACAGGCATAGAATACAAATTACTTCACCAAATTCAATGATCTTGGTATCATTTTATTCGGTAGACGATGCTTTACTCACTGATGTAAAAATAATATCTAGTTTTTGAAGGTAAAGTACTGAAATCCACGGTTCCGCTTTTTCTGGGACACCCGGTATATAGCCTACATTGATTAGTTTTTCTTTTATCATGTATATCTCATCGACAGCTTAGTATTCGAATGTGTGTGTGTTTTTTTAATCATTATTACCGTACTAATAACATCGATCAACTTTGAAGGGCGTTTTTTACATGAAATGAAATAAAAATCAGGAGCTATTCTTATCAATAAATTTGATAGAAACAAACAGAACATTCTAGGATTGTCATTAAAATAAACCAAAAAATTACGAGATGAGAAAACGAAACTTGCAAGGGCGCCTCAAAATAGGGAAGAAGGGGGGGGGGAGGGGGAGGAGTTACTTTAAACTCCTGTATACAAAATCAAAAATTAATACAAGCAGTGGCCTGTCTGAGATCTTTTTCAACATTTTGTAGATAAATGTTGAGATAAGATGAAGCTATTTTGTCACCATTAGGCCTAATAAGGGCATTCCTATGGACAACCCTTTCGAACCAGGTGCAACCTTTTCTTTAGAAAATCCCCCCTGTTCTCTAGTTTTTCATGTTTGCAAGGACAAACCTTGGTCAGTCGAAACAGATTTAGAGGTCTGAATAGGAGACTATAAGAGCTCAATGGGGATCGTATGGTTCCCATGGAAAATATGCACGTTAAGTAAAACATAAAACCTAACCCCAGTCCTAACACACCTTGATTATCATTCTAAACCAGCGCTTCTCAACTGGTGGTCCGCGGCCCACTGGTGGGCCGCGGAGCTTTCTCAGGTGGGCCGCGAAATCAGTCCAAAATATTTTGGAAAAAAAATATTGCATTCAGCTCTACAGTTAACATCAAATTGAATTGAATTTATTAAGCGTATTAAAATAACATCAACCGTTGTGGATTATCGTCAGTGAAATGTGCTAAAAATTTTCGAAGATTTCTGTACATTATGATTAGGGTAGGGTATTATATCACCATGATCAATCTTTCATTTATTGCAACCATACATGTACTGTAGGTTGGAATTTGTAATGTAAAGTAGGTAATGTAGTGGTCGAGATAATTACCACACAATTCGTTTTCTATTTTCTTTTGTCATATTTTATTGATTTTTTTTTCTCATTGAGATTCTGTGAGGTGGGCCTTAAAATTTTTCTAAAAATGTAGGTGGGCCTCGAAAAAATTTTAATAGCCAAAGTGGGCCTCGAGGTAAAAAAAGGTTGAGAAGCACTGTTCTAAACCCATTGAAGCCCTATCAAAACCTTAACCCTAACCCCATATGTCTTCGGAGATATCAAGACAGGAGCAATTATCGCAGGAGCAAATGTTACGTCACCTCTTGTATACTCTAGCAGCTCCTGACCAGGGGGTGTTTCACAAAGACTAAGATTGACTAAAATCACTTTTAACTATGGCTGGCCATTTATGACACTGTTTTCTTTCATCATCATCATGGATCTCTCAAAGATTTGCAAATCACGGTAACAATTCTGCAGAAGTGACAATTTTTATAGTTCATTGATGGAGAATTAAAATTCTTCAAATTCGTGACAATGATTTGCGCATGCCTTGAGAGATCGATGGTGAAAGCAAACAGTGGCATGAATGGCCTTCAATTTAAGTCAATCTTAGTCTTTGTGAACCCCCCCCCCCCCAGTACGACATTATATTGACACAACCAATATAGTCACTAGCGCTATACACTGCAAAAACGGTGGTGTTAAATTGGTGTTAAATCAACACCACTGGTGTTTATATAGGACAACACCACCATCAGAGTTGTGCCATATAAACACCAGTGGTGTTGATTTAACACCAATTTAACACCACCGTTTTTGCAGTATAGGCTTCTCTGAAGATGCCTTGTCATTTAGGGTTCGGTGTAAAAATGTCAGAGGTAAAAATGCCAGTGGAAAAAATGTCAGAGGTAAAAATGTCAGAGGTAAAAATGTCAGAGGTAAAAATGTCAGAGGTAAAAATGTCAGAGGAAAAAATGTCAGAGGTAAAAATGTCAAGAGGTAAAAATGTCAGGGGAAAAAATGTCAGAGGTATATATGTAAGACGTAAAATTGTCAGAGATAAAAATGTCAGCTCTGAAAATGCCGAAGTGAACGTGTTACAGGTAAGAATATTGATTTTGAAATTAAGAAGAGCACGAGATATTAAAAAAAGAATTCATACTGTATAAATGGAGTGATCAAAATAATACTGCTCTCTGTAAAAGTGTGTATGTTCGGTCATTCGACTTGCCTTCCTGTCTTACTCATTTGATGTGAAAGTGGTAATGCTGCCCCATTCAACCACCTAATGAGACCATTCTTGTTTTGGCCGGGAGAACATCCTGGTATGTGCGCATTGCCCAACAGTGTTTTGATCTTCCGAGCACTTGTTTAGCTGACTCCAAATAAAGCAGCAAACGAATGCCCAGTTCCCTCGCTGTGTTTAAGATCTGGCCGCTTGACACGATTGCACTGTGAAACATATTTATGACAATTTCAGCAAGCGATAAGTAAATCGCGCGTTTTGGGAAAGAAATGTAGCATGGGATGATGTTCATTATTTTCTTTGTGAGATTAATTAAGTTACAGGATTATATCTAAATGATTTAAGATCTTAAGTGGAATGACAGAATGGTAGATGAACTTAAGAAGGGATATCCTCGTTTGATGTTTTGCATATATCTAATTGAATAATTCTCTTTAAAAGTTGTAAATTCCGCAGCGTATCGGATGAAATAATACAAAAGGTCGAGAAATAGATCGAATTAACGATTCAATTTCGCTAACTTCCTATTCTTCCTTAAGTATAAGGACAATAATATTGAAGCATTCGTTCACGTATACCACGCTTACTTGAATAATTCTTTTTGAAAGTTGTAAATTCCGCAGCGTATCGGATGAAGTAATACAAAAGGTCGAGAAATATAAAAGTCGAGAAATAGATCGAATTAACGATTCAATTTCGCTTACTTCCTATTCTTCCTTACGTAAAGGACAATAATATTGAAGCATTCGTTCACTTATACCACGCTTACTTGAATAATTCTTTTTAAAAGTTGTAAATTCCGCAGCGTATCAGATGAAATAATACAAAAGGTCGAGAAATAGATCGAATTAACGATTCAATTTCGCTTACTTCCTATTCTTCCTTACGTATAAGGACAATGATATTGAAGCATTCATTCACGTATACCACGCTTGACTGGAGAAGGGGGGGGGGGGGGGGGGAGGCAGCTTATGAAGAGGATTGTACATATTAAAATCGGGCAGCGTGTGGAATGTGTGTGGTCAGCTACTCGTGTTACCAACCCAGTTTTTTCCCCACCATCGTTTTTACAATGCCCGTCCCCGCGGTGAAAACGAGGGCAATGCGCGCATACCAGAATGTTCACCCCGCCAACACCATAACCGTTATTTCCAATGGCCAAGACAAGGGCATTCAAGTATATAGACACAGTATGTTTACAGAAAATATTTGAATATATCCCATTCCCCATAATTTCTGTAATTCAGTATTTGTACCTGAAACATGTCACTTAAACATTTCCAAATCTGGCATACCTCTGACATTAATTTTTTACCTCTGACATTTTTACCTCTGACATTTTACTTCTGACATTTTTACCTCTGACATTTTCAACCTCTGACATTTTTCCTCTGATATTCTTACCTCTGATATTTTTACCTCTGACATTTTACCTCTGACATTTTTGGTGACAACCCACTTCACCGAAGGCCCGCGAGGCCGAAAATAACGAATTGTTATCTATAATATCACACCGCTCTGACCAATTCCTGTGCCAGAAGGAAGTTTAATAAGTATTAAAGGGCAGCGAATGTTTTTCATTGAAGGTGTAGAACATCCGGAAACGAGGACTGAACATGCTAAAGGAGACATAATTATTTTTATATACCGATAGCCCGGGGGGGGGGGGGGGGGTGCGGGGGTCACTCTCCACATGACCTGCTACCCACCAGTGTCCGACAACCTCAGAAATGCACCCTAAATGCCGTAACTACATTAACCAAATTTGCAACCCTAAATGGCGTAACCCATGAGAAAAGCCACCCTCAGTGTCGTGAACAGGGAAATCCCCTAATTTGATACCCTAAATGGCGTAAACACTGAAATCGATTAATTTGATACCATATTCAGATATTGATGGCTGATGTTGAATTGATGTTGAATATAACATCAGGTATAAATTCCTTTTTTTAAAATTTATTGAAAGTAAGGCCAACGTGATTACTCTCAAGGTCACCTCTCTTAGCCACTTTGAATAGCCATCTTTTAGCCTTAATGAATGCAAGTGGAAAATGTTACTTTCCTTGACTGACTGATGCATCACTTACCATTCGTTTGACCAATTTCATCAAAAATTGAAAAAAATGGAATCCATACCAGTTACTGTGTTGAAAAATACATACATTAATTAAACTTTTATCTTCTTGGCCAGGCTTCCTACACTCAAATAGGCTGAACGATGAAGAGGATTAGTGTCAGGGAGTAGATCTATACAGTTAAAACTGAGAATTCACAGCACAGCTTAGCACGTATAGGAAATGTGCTTGTGTGATCTACCAGATCTACTTATGACGACATCAACCCGTCTACCATCATCTGGTGCGCTCTGTAATTCATAACTTTGTAACTCTCTATAAATGCTGGCACCTGTTAATGGCGTAGGTCTGCTCAAATTTGCCTAAATTTGCAACCCTATATGGCGTAGGGATCTATTTAAAGGCAAAGTCCACCCCAAAAGTTTCAGTGTTTTAATAAAAGGAGTTAAATTTGAACAGCATTTTCAAAAAGAAATGAGCAAAATCGGTCAGATAATAAGAAAATTACACTCATTTACATTTTCTAGTAAAGTACTCTCGGCTCTGCAAATTGACAACACTGATGACATCATATGCGAGCAGCTCTCCATTCACTTTGTACATGAAATTTCACATTTTCTCAATTTTCTTGGAAGTTACACACTTTCTAACCCCCATAGTCAATGTATGTTCAGAAGAATTGTTTTTTACATAACATACTTTGACTATGAGGTGAGAAAATGTGTTACTTCTAAGAAAATTGAGAAAATGTGAAATTTCATGTACAGAGTGATTGGAGAGCTGCCCGCATATGATGTCATCAGTGCTGCCAATTTGCAGAGCCGAGAGTAATTTACTAGAAAATGTAAATTACTAGTACTGTTATCTTCTTATTCTTTTACCGATTTTGCTCATTTCTTTTTTGAAATGCTGTTCAAATTTAACTCCTTTTATTGAAACAGTGAAACTTCTGGGGTAGACTTTCCCTTTAAATTTGCACCTCTAAATGGCGTAATCTGCATAACCAAATTAGCAACCCTAAATGGCGTGAAGAGTGAGAAAAGGCTACCAGCGATTGGTGCTGAAAAGCAACCCTTTTTGCCAAAGACGTCGACGACGCCTGAGTACCTGAAACGGGACCATTTTCGACGCTTTTTGTGGACGCGGGTGCGTAGCAGGCCATTTAGAGAGTGACCCCCCGGGACCGATAGCGCATTATTTGTAATGGAGGAAAATACAATACGAGAAAAGTCGTCCTCGTGGGCATTCGGTCAAGTGGTCGGACCCACATTGGTACCTCTTACATTTTTACCTCCGACATTTTTACCTCTGACATTTTTACCTCTGACATTTTTACCTCTGACATTTTTACCTCTGACATTTTTACCTCTGTCATTTTTACCTCTGACATTTTTACCTCTGACATTTTTGCCTCTGACATTTTTGCCTCTGACATTTTTACCTCTGACATTTTTACCTCTGACATTTTTACCTGTGACATTTTTACCTCTGACATTTTCACCTCTGACATTTTTACCTCTGACATTTTTACTTCTTACATTTTTACCTGTGACATTTTTACCGCTGACATTTTTACCTGGCACCTCATTTAGGGTCTGTGCCTGCAAACTATTCTTCTTTCCTGGAAAATTACCTGGAAAACAATTCCTATAACTGTATAGGATAAAATTTTACCCCTATTGAAATACCCGCAGCATGCTCAGCCCCTGCAAATGTATTACTCCCCTCCCTCCCCCAAACAACAGCAAACAAAGAAAAAGACAAAACAACAACAACAACAAACAAAAGCAGAAATCAAACTTACACACACACACCCTCACTCCACACCCCTTACACGCCAACACACACATACACAAGTATCAGTGGATAGTTATAACATGTATAATGAGGTTGTTGTTGATTATTTCACTAAGTAAATAGTGAGATCGTAAACATCACAGATGTAGGGGAACGGGGCTAGTTCGCCCTGGGCATGCTGGGGGCAAGTCCGCCCACCACGTGATTCTCAACTTTGCGACGATTGGACGAACCTTTTGTTCATTCAAAGACAAACAAACCACAGTACACAACATACAAAAGGACGAAGACATTATGTACCCTTCTATCGACAAAAAAAAAAAAAAAAAAAAAAAAAAAATCACAGCAAAATTTCATTTCAAGCCGCTTTAAGTAAAACAATTTTCCCAGTTACATTTCTTGTATTTACCCGTAGACATCAATGAAGACAGTAATGGTAGTTTTTGTTGTTTAAAAGGTATGGTTTATGTCTATTGAAATATGTATTAATCAGGTACGCTTTGGTTTTTCATTTTGCTTAAAACGAGATAAAAGACAGTTACATCCCTTGCGACCAGCTCGCTCATTTTTGACGGGGTATGTACACCCAGGGGCGGACTTGCCCCATGTGGTGGGGCGAACTTACCCCACCATACAATATGAATACTCCTGCCGACTTGGGGGTATATGCCCAATCGTGTCTCACCCCCACCCCTTGGTTATGCCATACTCCGGTTAATTTTGTTCTCATGATTAATGGTTAGATTAAGGGGCTGCATACTAGACATTCGATCGATCGTTGCCAATTAACCGTTACAGTGGCGTAACTACGGGGGGGGGGGGGGGGGGGGGGGCTGGCAAAAAGAGAGAGAGAGAGAAAAAAAAAAGAAAGGAGAAGGAAAGAGAAAAGAAAAGTGGAAAACAAGGAAAAGGAAAATGGTACATCTGGAAGCGCTCCCTCGCTTCGCTCGCTAGCATTTAAGTAACTTAACCAATGCCGATGCTCATTACTATTCTTATGAAACGGATCAGTTTGCATCTTGTGTCTCAATCTTATGTTATAGGCTGTTATTTTTCCACTCAAAGAATGTTAGTAATAACTAAATCTGGATTTCACTCCAAGAAGTTTACCTAAAAGGGGCCCTTTCAGTAGATGGCCTAGACAAAAATCAAAAATTCCCATGTCTGTTCGTTCGCTAGCTCGCTACTCCCGCTAGGAAAAGCTAGAAACAAAATGATTTCGGGCACGGCAATTATATTTCAGAAGCGAGTTAGCAAAGTATCATAATATTTGGGAAGCAAGGAGGTTCACAAAATTACAAAAAACATCTACTGTATTTTACTGACGAATCCATACATATACGGTATATATATTTTTTTTTAGGGGGGGGTGGGCGTCGCTGACTTTGCTCGCTTGTAAAAACAAAATGGTTTCGGATGGTGAGCGAGGTACCTACACGGATTCATATTCAACACACAGGGGATCGAATAGATTATTTAGATATATACATCTCGATGACGAAATAACACTTCTACAATGAAAAAAAGAGTATTATTTTTCTGGCTCGCTGCGCTCGCTCGTTAAATATTATTGTTTAATGTTTTTTTAAGTAATTGGGCGAATGAGGTGAACAAGAAATAATTCAGATGTTTCATATGCTCACAATGTAATTCATTGAAGGGGTTAGCGTGTGTTTCCTCGCTCGCTTCGCTCGCTCGTAATGGTTAGAGACATGGTAGTTTCGGACAGAAAACAATAGACCAGAGATGTGCTAAAATAGAGTTATTGGCAGAGAGGTGACTAGATATTCAATTGAAATATCATATAGGCCTATAGTGGTCCGAAAGTGTATTTTGATAATAAAATAACTTGTCTTTCATTGCAAATAAAGTTGTATGTTTTCGGCTCGCTCGCGAAATTTAAAAACAGGGTGGTATCTAGCAAGATGCATCATTTTCCAAAAATTTTAAAATGCTTCACGTCCCTAAAGACACCCTGGTTCGAGATTACTGTCGTTATTGTTAACATGATAGAAATAACCACACACACCCGCACAAACTTTTCCACTCGGTGCCATGGCTGTACGCAGCAGGGGGGCAGGGTGGAGGTTGCCCCCCCCCCCCCAATTTTTTTTTTTGAATACTTAACATTCTTTTACTGAAAGTTGTCACAAAAAATTCATTTCAGTTTTAAAAATGCAAAAGCGCCCTCATGACCAGCTCGGTCGCTTCACTCCCTCGCTTCTGTATTTCTTCAAAAATTTTACGTGCCTTGCCCCCCCCCCCGGAAAAAAAATTTCTGCGTACGGCCATGCTCGGTGCCCCCCAATGCGTTGATCCACGGTACGCCACTGAACCGTTACACCCCTTCTCGTCGACCTTTTTAGCCATTCGATTGGGGAGCGCATGCCCTCAAGCACTCCCCCTTAAACGCCACTGACATGGACTCATAGATCAGCTTTGTCGTTTCCATCCTGTGTTAAAATGTATTTCATTGGTTCTTGCCTTTCTTTTGAATAAATGTTTTGATGTTCTAGCAGAAAAATTTGTTTCAAGAAAATTGTTTCCTTGATAGGACGAACCTACCCTCCTAAACGGGCGAACTAGCTCCAGGGTTGGGCAGGTTCGCCCTTTGGTTCATTTTTCTTTGTTATTTTTTGTGAAAACTATGCCTGACCCCAGTGAAATCGTGCTATCAACTAGCCAATCACCCCTGCCTCTCAACATGAAACTTAAGGCACGGTCTCTGTGCTTCTGGAATGACGTCTCTAGAAGAGTGAGAACAAAAATTGGGCGAACACTAGCTGCCCTCTCTTTCCTGATGAGCCCCTTTCACCTGCACCTCATCCATTACACATTATTATCTTCCAATAACTTACATCCATCCTTCCCGTATCACAGTTGAACACCTTATTCTCGCCATTGGTTCGCTGTCGGATGGTGCAGAGTCGTCCTAAGGTAGTAGGTGGGTTCGGTGATAGACAGATGTAGAAATCGAAGTAAAACGATGCTGAAAGTACAAAGAACAGAGATTCGCAAGATCTAGTCACTGTCGTAAATATGGCTTATTTCTTTGCTTTATTATTTTGTGATTAACAGCTTAAAGCGGTGATACGTATGTATGGTCATTTAGTCATGTTAGTAGAGGTAAAAAATAAAAAGTAATAATATATATATATATATGGTTCTAGGACAACTCCCCCGATACGATTCCCACCTGACAACTCCCCCGGGAGCACAGCTCCCCTGGAGGACAGCTCCCCCGATGGTAACTCTCCCCGGAGGACACCTTTCCCGGATGACAACTCCCCAAAGGACAACTCTCCTAGTCCCCGGGGAGTTCTCCTGATATATAGACCAATTTCACAACGCAAGAGGGCAGCAGACTGTTCGACACAGTTCGACATACTGCGGTGGGCGCTCCAACTTTTATAGTACACAAGTCAATAGCGCGTTATATACATTCGTTCGATTTTTTTGTCTATTTTGACCAGTATATGCAGATTTATTTTAATATTTGCAATGAAAAATTATCAGGGAAGTTCAGGTCGCAGCTGTGTGGTGCTCAAATGCCACAAGAATTAGAGAAAGTTTAAAAATTGGAAGCTAACTGAGTGCGAAATTCACTCGCTTTTGACTCATGAAAGCATGTTTGTGTGAGAAGCCGTACTCCCTGCACAGGTTTCCGTAAGCAATGTGAAGGAATTCGTCGCCAGTGGGTAAAAACATCAACAGAAAGGACTTTGAAGTCAAGAAACATTATCATTATGTACTTTGGCGTAAAATTTAATGAGTGAAAACATGACTTTGTAAACAGAGTAAGATTTAGGGCTCCCGTTTACTACGGCTTCTATGCTGCAATCGAACTTTTACTGACAAAACTAAATTGAAAAACCATCGAATGTACAAAAATACATCATACCTTCATCCGTCGGATATGACCATTGTCTTACCTCATCTACCCATGTATCCATGCTTTATTTTATTGATCTAGAATAAAGTAAATGGAACAATATCGGGGCATATCTCATATCTTACATTCATTTTGTACACAGAGCCAATCGGGGTCAGCGCGCTTGCCAACCGCAGCAATGGCGTCGCCGATAGAGGGCCAAATACATAAACCGGAGATGAAATTGGTCTATATATATTATATATATATATCGCTTAATAGTACGTTTCTAAGCGCCTTGCATTTAATTATCTCTATATACCCCGGCCAATGGATTAACTCGCTGTTCCACACATAAATGCACTATCTCCACTCCCTTGTGAGTGTTTTGGCCAGGCGCCATTTTACAGGTCACTGCCAGATTGAAGGAGGGGGGGGGGGGGGGGGGGGTGGGAGCGCAAGCTGCCTGTTCTTGAAACCCAAATGGAAAACTTTAAATATACATCTCTTCTACAAACCTGGGGGTGTTTCATAAAGCTGTTCGTAAAGTTACGAACGACTGGAATATGCCAAACCACGTGGGATTCTCAGAAATTATAAATCGCATCAGTGAAAAGTAAGATATGTAGGCGTACATGGATATTACCATTGTTTACAAACCTTTTTATTACGAAGTATATTTTTGCCACAATTTAGTTGAGATAATTGGAAAGGCAGTCACACGTTGTTAAAGCGTCAGGAAAACTTTGTGCATCCCATTTAGCACTTCATATTCCAGTCGTTCGTAAAGTCATACGTAACTTTACAAACAGCTTTATGAAACACCCCCTGGATGAGTCCCTTAGGAAGGAAGGTATGATATGGCATGATTGTGTGATCATACTAAGCTGTTTAACGATGCTCAGTTTTCTAACATTAGACAGTATGACTAGAAGCAATAATGGTAGTGAAAGAAAAAAATGGAGGGATACTGGATGTTGGCTACATTGTTATCGAGTTTACTCATTCCACAACTATTTGGCGTGGGGCAATTACACATGGAAATCCCCATGCGGGGGGGGGGGGGGGGGGGGGATTCCACTCCCAATTTACAACTTCTGTCCACAATGCTTTTACACTTGACTAGCCACTTGAAAATCTTATTAATAATTAATAATGATAATGATAATTCATAAGATTTATTAAGCGCCAAATCCACTCTGTAGGAGTGCTCTAGGCGCAATGCAAGGATCAATTATCAAGGATCGGAGGTGGGCGGGGAGGAGGGGGCATTGATCCTTTTGAAATTTTCAGACTATCATTCTGTCGGCAAATTTGGTCCGGGACCCCCTCCCTCTCATTCCAAGCGATATATAGCTATGCCTGTGTTATTGTCCTTTAAAGGTATACTATAGGGCCTATTTGGTAGCTTTGCAAAATTGTCGAAAATGAGCTTGAAAATGGATGAATTGTATGTAAATCTTTCAATATTATTAGCAAAATCTGAAAGTATATCAGACAAAACAGATTTCATTTACTCTCCCAAAAAAAGGAGAAAATAGATTACGGTTCGAACGGAAAATTTGGTCAGAATTAACTGCAGTTCGATGTTGAAAATGCTTTTTGAACGAGCGTCCTCATGCGTTCATTCAAAGATATTGATGACATGAGCGTCCTGCACCATCGATCTCGATCAAACTAGACGTAGTGATTAATCTGTGCGAGGAAATTTAGCCGCGCCGCGGCCGCTACCTGCGCATGTATATGCAAGCGATCACGACGTCCGGCCCGCCGGCCGGCCGTCTATATTTTGCCTCGATATCGCGTGCGCGCTAGCGCTAGCTATATATAGCTGCGGAAATTGCAACAAGTGCAGCTGATGACCACCACTACGCTACGAGTACGATCACCTTCGACTTTGCTGTTGAACCAGGATTAGGTATTGTGCGGTAGGTAGCACTCAGAAAACATGCTTGAAAATCGAAGTTGTAATATCTCCATATCTCCATTACATAGCCTCATCGTGGTTTTTTTTTTTTTCTTTCTTTCTTTTTTTTTTTTTTTTTTTGGGGGGGGGGGGGGGGTCGGGGTCGGAGATCATCCGTTCAACTTCAAGTGCCAGTATGTGACTCCACACTGCCGACACAGCCCCGCCACAGTGAGGGCTCAACTCGCTACGTTACGGAGCGCTGGGCACCGTACTCGTCGGCTTAGCCTCAGCCTTAGCCTGATTGACGGCTAGACCGGGGGCTAGACCTAGCTGTAATTTGTGCTGTGTGACTCGTCAGTCATACATTCACGGTGCATTTCTGTGTCGACGACTCGATCATAAATGAAAGTAAAACCTTTGATAGTAATATGGTTTATGAACTTCTGATCACTGATTGAGAGAGAAAAAAATGATGATCAACATGATCAAGAATGTCAAACTGTACAGTGTTAGTGTACTAAAGTCTAACACTACAGTAACTTGACTTGAGACTTATGTCTTGGTCTGATCATCCTGATCATGAAATGCACCGTTGTTATGTCGGTGTTGATGACAGTCGTGGCAGTGCAGTGGCAGTCTTTACAAGAAGCAGCTCTTTAGTTGAAATTTTCCACTTTATCACAGTTGAATATAGTTTTGTTGAAAATTATTGATCCGACTGCGACCCGATTTTTTAAACAAACGGCATTTTGAATTAAATATGAAAGTTTAAACGAGTATTATCTTATTTGAGGTTCGGGATAATGATAGGAACACTAATATCGAAATGTTGGTTAACTGCAAGCCTTGTGGTCGGAGTAAAGGCCAAATCGGCTTCAAATCGTAGTCGATCACAAGATTGCTATGACGTTAGATGCTAGATTCGGAATTGAGTTTACTTTTATTCCTGTAAGGAGGCTCGCAACAGCCCGGAATTTCGATTTTAGTAGTCATACCACTGTCCAGACCTTTAATCGTTAAGATTTTACATTTGTGAATGTTCATATCAAATGCTATAACAAAATATTCCTAAAATCGGATCGCAGACGGATCGTATAGTGTGCGCCGGGCTCTAGGAGAACTATAAAATACCTCTTTCTTTGGATCCATCGTCATCGGCGACCAGTTCTCTCATGTAGAGGGATCCATCGTCATCGCAGTGCATGTAGATCTGATGACCGCCATCGGGGTCTTGCGTGATGAAGTGACATTGAGTTGACGCTCCAACAGCATGAAAACGAGCTCGTGTCACAAAAACTTCGATCTCGAATGAACGATCAACTGAACAATTCAGAAAAGAAGAAGAATTGGAGTCGTTAGCATGGTTAAACAAGTCGTAAAAAACTGATTCGGAAGAGATTAAAGAGAGACGTCCTGACATAGGCATTGACCTAACAAAAAGAGAAGATCCGGTAGATACTTCTGTGGCTTCGCATATATTAGATGTGTTGAAGTCATGCATTTCTACTGGGCAATATGGCGACGATGTGTGAGAAAGCAGGCCCAACATAACCAAGAAAATTATGTTTTTGCGCATCTTGCTCCGATGGTTTTATAACAATGTTCTTTTAAAAGCGAATAGACTCCCACAAATTACTATAAAGCGAAAGTAGAATATTCGGCCTACACTAAGCCTCATAGATTTAGAACTTAAGAACCAATGTTCCAAATTCTAACACGGTATTTGAACCCATTAAAAAAAAAAGTGTAAAGAAGTTGATGTTCTGTTTGTTATTTTTTCGTAATATTTTCTTTGGGATTCATTCAATTTTGTGAAATCAAAACTTCCTTCCAGTCAAGTGTCCTGTCACGAGATCCGGTTAATTGCACCTTCTTCTCTTTGTTTATTGAATTATACCTGAGACTGTAATAAAAAGCATTGTAATACGAAAACACATTAACCTCATACTCCATGATTTCATAATCATGATTAAAAAAATGACTAAAATCATGTATAGACATGACTGAAATCATGACATAGACATGACTAAAGAGAGTGTTTGTCTGATGGAAAAAAAAAATAAGACCACCATCAACCTACCTTTCAGTTCACTCACAACTAATGTTTTGTTTTTTTCCATAATGTTTTATTCTGATTTCATCAACGACAAACAAATTCACATTTCAAATCAAAGCAATATAACATTTCACATTTCATAACAATGTATAACAGTGAGACCATCACACAAACACACACACACACACACACACACACACACCCTCACACACCCACCCTCACACATACACACGCACGCTCACCCACACACACAAATAACATATGGAGATAAGATTATGCGAGCATAATGTTGATATCATTATGGCTGTGAATGTTAAATCGGGAGAAATTAACAGCGTGAAGATGGTAGATAGCATGAAAAAGACAAAGACGGAAAACAAAATGAAAAAAAAAAAAACATTCTAAAGATAGCACGAGGATTGATAATATTGAAAGTAGGAAGGATATGCACTCAAAGACGCGTGACTGAAGTGACTCCGAAGTGCTTTCTAGCTTAGTACACAATGAGGAAAAGCAATGAGAGGGACAAAATAACAAAACAGGATATATATCCCGTGTAGGCCGATTTATATAGCTGTAAAATTGAAGAGCTACGTAAGATTTATTAAGTTATGCAAGGGCTATTCTATCTCATTCTTATTTTCTTACAGTTCTTGACCTTTTTCTTTTTTTAACCCATAGCACTACAGAGCTTTCTTGAGGTGTAAATCAATCATCTTCAATCCTCAAATTGGCAATACAAATTATTTTTTTCCACGTTTACATAGCTAGAAAAAAATAAATATGGATATAACATAAACCAAAATGAAATATAATTGTAAAATTGAATAAGAAATTGCCAACTTGAACACAGAAACAGTGATTTTATATTAATCACTGTATTGCCAATTTAAAGAGTTAAATGAATTACACTTAAATTGCTCTAATTCGAGAACACCACACCATACAGCAATTGGAATGGGCTGAAATTTGTCAGTGCATTTTTCCCTTTCTGCTCATGTATGATATGTACTGCCCAACATTCTGGACCAACAGATACTGCAAAAGCGTCTCCTAAAGTTGACACTGTACCTCTATGGGTTAAAAAACTTAAAATAATACTTAATTGTATAATATTCAATATTATATATTTATACAATTATATATATATATATATATATATATATATATATAAGAGGTAAAACGTGCAAAATATGGAAAAAGTGTAGAGATAGAAAATAAAAAATTGTTTATTTATACAGACACGTAATATAATTTATCCAAAACAAGTGTAGAGGTGCAAAGTAAGCCATTCTTTACACGTATATGATTTACTATTTATAATGAGATGAGAAGGTACGCAGAAATGAAAGTTAATAAACGCTCGTTGTTCTTGTACAAGGGCATGTGAATGTTACCATGGTTACAAAGACGATTCGCAGAGTTTACCCAGCACGACATGGAATTAAAAGAAAAATACCCAGATAAATGCGCAGTCTGTAACGTCGGAATATAATTCTCCATCTCTTTATACAGCCACATCGATCAACAAGCTGTAACTTTAACTATTCAGTTCAGATGATTTTTAGTACAGGTATACGTTAACCATGTAAGTCGAGAATAATATACTTACCAATTTCAGTAATAGAGATTTGGATTGTAAGTCTGGTCCGATTAATTCTGTCTCCTTCCTTGATTTCTCGCCAGACAGTCTGTAACAATGACAACCACATGAATTCTTTAAAGTTTGAGAAAATTACGAGAATATTTTCCTTGTAAGATACAAGGACGAAAAAAAAAAATGATATAAACCCATCAAACCGATATAGTGAAAATTCTGTAATGACATGATAAATAATGCAGGATGAACTCCACAAAATAGCTACTCTCTTAAAAAAAAGAAGGGGGGGTGAATTTTAAAAAAGTGAATTTAGAGTGAATTAAGAGTAAAAATTGTGATATTCACTATTTTAAGGGTGACCTCATTGATCACTCAAAAATTGGAGTGATTACTGAGGTTACCCGTTAAAGAGTGAATATCACAATTTTTACTCTTAATTCACCCTAAATTCACCCTTTTCTTAAATTCACCCTTAACAATACTACTCCAATTTCATTTAAAGATAAGTTCTAATATAATTCTGATGTACATTCTCATTTTACTCGTAATTTAATGCAATTTCGCCCCAAACACTTCACAGTTCTTTAGACGTTAAATCACTACGTTATACTGGACCGAAATTCTTTAATACAATTGATGACTCCATCAGGAATATTTCCTCACTTACTACTTTTTTAAACGGAAACTGAAGCAGAGTTTTATCAATCATTACAACGCATCTACCTAATTGCACTCTGGAACAGGACGGTGGGGGGGGGGGGGGGGGGAAGGGGAAGGGGAGGGGGTTCACTTTTAGTGTATTCTTATTAGCGTATAAGTGTAGTGATGTCAGTGTTATTTTTCTTGTTTATTTCTTCTCTATGTTCGGTGCCTCCTTTTGTAAAAGCCTCGTGCTTTTTTGGAAGGTATCCTTTCATCTATTGTTTTGTTTTGGTTTGGTTTTTTTTTCTGTCCGTTCTTTGCATTACTATTCATATGTGTTTTTATATGATGGATGATAAATAAAGTTGAATTGAAATTGAATTGAATTGAACAGAGTAAATGCGTTTACACGTTTTTTTTTTTTTTTTTTTAGAGAGAGTATTGACATGAAAAAAATGAAGGAAATGGAGATCCATACCAGCTGAAAAGTCTCTTGAACACCTTTGAACATCCCTCTAATCTCATCCCATTTTCGACTGGTAAGTTCTTCACCGTCTAGATGAGTAAGAATATCAGATTCTCTGTAAGAAAATAGTGATTAAACCCATCAAATAAACATTATCAGTATGAAAGGGTTCAATAACAGTATATCCACAACCTTATATGAGAAAAAAAAAATCTCACAATACTTTAACATGCTTATAGGAAGGAAAGAAGGCAGGAAAGAGATAATTTTTGTGTTCATGTTTCTTCCTGAGATTTCCAGTTTCCTTCATAAATGTGCCTTCGGGAAATCCCTATATCAATCCAAAATGATAAGAATAAAACACACACACACACATACGCGCACACACATGAATGGGCATACTCTTGTGGGAACCCATAATGTGGGGTACTTTGTGAGTACCAGATATATCATGTAAGTATGTATGGCTTTTACTAAACACTCGGGTCGCGTCGCGCTGGAAAACACTCGGGTCGCGGCTCGCTGGCTATGGTGCGCCAAGTGTTAACTAGGTTATTCGGCAGTTCAAAACTACAGTCAGTGTGCAGTATAACCAAAACCCTCATAGCCATGCCCACAAGCATTTTCTGGTAAACTGATCCTCCCGCCCTCTGCTATGCACAAAGTGTTTGTAACGAAACAAAGTCAATGCCCGGGTGAAGTGAATATAGCACTTAATGAGAGATCGTAATTATAAATTCTGTCTTTTTCATATTGGTGGGAGGTTTTTGTTGCAGAGTAGTCTGTTGTATTTCATTTTGTAACGAAATGGTTCATTTTCCTTAATTCTATAAAAAAAATAAAGTTTAGAGTGAACTTTTGACACTAAATTGTGCAGTTTTGGACCAAATAACTAAGTTAACAATTGGCGCACCATACCCAGCGAGCTGCGACCCGAGTGTTCTCCAGCGCGACGCGACCCGATTGTTTAGTAAAAGCCGTATGTATACTGACATGACAGTGTGCTTGTGTAGATAAGCACTTCTCCTCAAGTATCATTATCATGGGGTACAGTTTCAGAATTTTGTCACGTGACTTTGTGAGGCCAAATAAGTCGATAAATGACAATTCTTTTGCGGGGTCCATTCCCCACTAGAAAAATACCTCACAGGAGTATAATTATACCAACCTGAGACCCCACAAGAATGCCTGCTTGAGAACACAACGCCCCCCCCCCCGACGATAAAAGCACACAGGTTTGCATGCATACAGTGCACTGACGTAATAATGAATGCTTTATTTGTTCTGAAGCTTCCCGTGTATATTGGTTATTTATTATTAATTAATTAATTATTCAGTGGGAAGTAGAATGAGGAATTACAAACTAGACTTAAGTAACTCAGGATAAGTTGCAAGTTAATCAGGGAGACACATAAAACATGGAAATTAGAAGAAAATTCTTAAGAAAAAAAAAGAGATGCCTTCATAATGAATGAGCTGAGGAAAAGACGAAGCCTATACCGGGTGTCTCAGAAAAGCGAAACGGTAGATTTTCAGTACTTTATCTTCAAAAAGTAGATAAACTGTTTACATCAGTGGGTAAAGCATCGTCTGCTAAAGAAAATGATACCAAGATCATTGAATTTAGTGAAGCAATTTTCATTCTATGCCCATTTCTTAAAATACAGTCATTTTAAATTTTTGGCGACTGATGGGAGTAGCTTTGTGTCGGGATGGCCTTATATAATACGATGTTTGAGGGAAGTCCATTGATGCATGTCAGCTACAAAAAAGTGTCATACGCATGCCATATGAAAGGCCATTCCCGACACATTTATGCTCTCCACTGTCGCGAAAAACATGCGAAATTCGAAAATAACTGTATTTTAAGAAACAGGCATAGAATCAAAATTACTTCGCCAAATTTAATGATCTTGGTATTATTTTCTTTGGTAGAAGATGCTTTACCTACTGAAGTAAAAAGATTGTCTACTTTCTGAAGGTAAAGTACTGAAAATCCACCGTTCCACCTTTTCTGGGACACCCAGTATAGGAAGAAGCACTCTCGAATGAAAGATGATAAATTTTACTTTATACATGTCTTATGTTAACGTATTACTTTATGTTAGTAAATTCCAATGTAGATCCCCGAATATTGAAGGTTTTTAACTCTTTTGAAATCTAGCAAGGATTTAGAATATTTTGATTGATATAGCTAAGAAAAATAAAAAAATATTCTTTACATATGAAAAGCGGAGAACTGATTTCAACGATTAACAGATTTTCTTTTTTTTTACATTTTCTCTTCATGCTGCTTAATTGTGCAGTTATGTACATTGCATAGTTTTGTCTTGATTCTGTGATTGTTTTTGTTGGATTTGACTTTAAAAAAAAATTAAAAGAAAAAAAGAAATAATCGGGACAGTAGATCTTACTTGAGATGAGCTTTGCAAGCCAGGGAATCGGTGACGACACGGGTGATCCTCAACCCAACCTCCTCCTGTCTGATGTGAAGGCCAAAACATTCGAAGCCATTCTGAAATGGACTAGGTACTAAGATGTTGTATACGACACTCGCATCCTCATTAAGACCATCCTCCTCAGTTGAATGCTAAATGGGAAAGGGAATTATGACAATTAGAGTTCATCGTTCAAATTAATAATGCACGGAAGCGTTAAGTAGCCCACATTTGCCCAACATTTTTTCAGAATTTAAAGAGAAATAAGCCAGTTTCAATTGTAAATGACAGATATTTATGTAAAACTATCATCTTATCAAATTGACAACAATATTCCAAAGGATAAGTGAAAAATGAATGATTTTAGTCTTAAAGCGTCAGGAAGACGCCTTTACAAAAGAAAGAAAATAAAAGAAATGTGTGTTGAATATTTCCTTCTCAATCCTAAACGGGAATGTACTAGGATCTAAAACTTTACGTGTATTTTTCTGTGGCTTAAAGCAATCTAGAGTAAAAGTTTTGTGCAGACTGGGTGCCACTTGCAAATGTGGGCTACTATACCTTCAAAGTGCCATGCTACTTGACGACATGGCGAGATATATACATTTCATCTTGTCAAGGCGACTTGATATCCATATCTTGTCGACATGTAAAGATATTTTATCTATACCATGTCGACTTATCAACTTTTATTAGACGTTATGACGAAATAAATGGGGACCCATTGTTTCACTTTCCATATACTCCCAATTGCCAATTGGTATTCTATGGGGGCAATGGGGACCTATTTGTTTCAATGGGTCAATTTGTATTTCAATCGGTTAAAAAAAATCACAAAAAAAGTATTTAAAAAAAAAAGTAAATGTCGTCATTGTGACATGAATTATCCTGTCAAGTTGACTTCACGAAATGTACAGTCATGAGACATCCTTTTGGGAAGTCGACTTGGTAAAATAATTTTTAAAGTCAACTTGACAAGATAATTTATTTCATTATATTGGTAAAAATAACAGTTAATCATGCAAAATAGTGGTGGAATATTCTGAGAACTATTGCAGCACTGATGTATCAAAGGGGCCGGGAACTCGTAATAATAACATGTTACGCAAAGACAAAGAGATATTTACATACAATTCGAAAAAGTCTGATCTATTAGCTGTAGACCCTGTAAGATTTGCTGTTTCAAGATTATTTTTTTTTTACTTCCTTTTGCTTGCGAAGAAAGATATCAGACATATATATTTTCTTTTATCCAAACATGCATCCTTTTCCAAAGGCAATTAATATCTCCAGTAATACCTTTGATACAGTTATCACCTGGTTATAATTTCAAGGATTTTCAAGAAATCTTTACGATGAAAAGAAATTTCTAAGCCTTTCCTAAGGCATGATTTTACTTGCAACTCAAACTTAATTTTTAAGATTGCAGATGGCAAACGCATTAAGCCATAGGATAGGCTGCTGTTCACTCTATTGCCAATGACTATACTGATGTTACACTTCATGTTTGATTGATCATGTGTTATTTTCGATTACCACACGTTCGTATTTGTGGTGGGTTTTTTTCAATTTCTCCACAAAATGATAAAAACTGAAATTGCAAAGCGGAACTTCACATGGATTTTAAATAAGAAAGCCGAAAAAGGAACTATATGGAAAAAGAGAAAGAGGAAAACTGGAAAAAGCATGATTAAAAATCCGGGACCGAAAATAATCATGTGCATGAGCAAACAAGCTGATACCTGTTACAACCCACTTGCTGCATCATGTGTGTCTCCTGGCATCATTGTCATGATGTCAGTGTTCGATAAAAATTATTTTCGAAAGAAAGCCTATTGGACTGCCCATACAAATGTGATTGGATTAAATGTACCTATAAAGGTCAGGTCATTTCTGAAGGTGATAGATCATAGACAGGGCTAATGAAGTTTCGAAATTAGTGTTATCGTGTTAAGACTGCATATGCAAACTGAAGTGAAATCCACTATTATGTTGGGGTTAATTACCCCAACTGAGATTTTAAAAACTGCCATACCCTAAGAACCATAGGCTACCAACAATAATTGATGAATTGCCACTTGGTCTAATCCCACTTTGTCTAATAACCGTTTGATATCATCCCATATGGTCTCATACCATGTCGTCTACAACCAGTTCGTCTAATAACCAGTTGGTCTAATTGCCACTTAGCCCATTTACTACTTCGTCTTATTTCCAGGTGGGCTATGCCCATTTCGTTTAATTCCCACTTGGTCTAAAACCACTTAGTCTAGGCTATGTGATAAGACAAATTGGTAATAGACTAAAATGTCATGAAACGAAATGACATGAATGAGGAAAACTAAGTAGACGAAGTGGTAATTAGACCATTTGATCATTAGACAAAATGACAATAAGCCCAAGTGCGTATTATATCAAGTGATGATTGGACCAAACGGCGCTAGACCAAATTGATAGAGATAGATGGATAGATAAATGGATTTTATTATTTTTTCACGTCTCGCAGTTTAACAACTCAAATGAACATGATTTACAATTCAAAGCATTAAAAAAAATTACATATATAAGAATTAATACATAAATTATAGATAAAAGAGAAAAAAAAAAGAAGTGAGATCTCGTCATAGATAACACTGCCCAGCAAACTCCTACCCACATTACACCAAGACAACCCCGTCAGACCCCTCCTTCCCTCTCCCCCTCCTCCCTCCCATCACTCTCCACAGCCCTAACACCAGAGGCAACCCCAGGCCCGGAGTCAGCCAGTACTAGGCCAACCTGCTTGTAACGAAAAAAACAAAACTGGCAAACAAACTGGCAATTACGTTTAAAAGCAAACAATTGTCAGTCCCATTAACCCTCTTGTTCAATTTATAGGCCAAATTATTCATATCCCAAATTATTCATCCCTTAGTTTGCAAGAATATATGATGTGTTATCTAGTCCTAAATACTGGCCAATCAAAAATAACTTCGTCAAAAGAAGTATTTTTGAATAAACTGGGGAAAAAAAACTTCCAACCAACTCCAGAACTCAGAACATGATTATTCCATACAAATAAAGGGTTCATTCTGATTTCAGATATACCGTGTGTCCCCCACAAAAACTTTACACTTTTGATATGGCTGCCAAATAAAAGATATATAATTCTGGCGGAAAAGGTTTTTGGCCTCTTATGAAAGTTGAGTCCATGAGCTTTCCGTACATATAAACCTTTTCTTCCAGAATCAGGTATTTTTCATTTGGCAGCCATTTCAAAAGTGTAAAGTTTTTTTGGGACGCACGGTAGAAGATAGCTAGGAAGCTACACACTTAAAAAACAAGTCAATTATAACCGTCAATTTCTTATACTCCATATTCATCAATAGTCTATTAAAATATGTATCATAGATGTAAAAAGCAAATATTCACCAAGTCGACCACCACAGTTAGCCTACTAACCATATGCACAATTATAGCCAATAATCAATTGAAAGAGAAAAAGAGAAAACACTATGCTGGGAGCATTGTCAGAAGTATCACATAGTACCCAGTTACGTTTAAAAGCAAACATTTGTCAGTCTCATTAACCCTCTTGTTCAATTTATAGCCCAAATTATTCATATCCCAAATTATTAATCCCTCAGTTTGCAAGAATATATGATGTGTTATCTAGTCCCAAATACTGGCTAATCAAACATAACTTCATCAAAAGAAGTATTTTTGAATAAACTGGGAAAAAACTTGCAACCAACTCCTGAACTCAGACCATGATTATTCCATACAAATAAAGGGCTCATTCTGATTTCAGATATAGGAGGTAGCTTGGAAGCTACACACTTAAAACAAGTCAATTATAACCGTCAATTTTTATATTCCCAATTTCATTCAACAGACCAAATGGGTTTAGCCATAGTGGTATTCGACGATCTGGGAATAAGATCAATGGATATTACTATTAGACCAAGTGACTATGATACGTGCACAGACCGCAGGTGGGCGCGCGCGTGTATGTTGTGTGTGTGTGTGGGGGGGGGGGGCGGTTGCAGTCAGAAGGAGTGGGCCGAGAGTGAAAATAGGATGTAGATTTTGATGTGGTCGACCCTTTCAAGGGAACCGAAAGCCTGGGGAAATATCCTTTTTAATGAAAAGACAGGATAGAGAGAAGCAATTTTTCAAAAGTTCCATCATAATCGGTTACGCAATGAGAAAGCCATGAAAGTTTGAAAAGTCTCGATTTACTTCATATGGCGATCCTCATATTGGCAGTGTTGCTTCAAAGTGGCAGGTTTTTGTGGACAGCTCTAAATATGTTTTGTACATAAAATTTCATATTTTCTCCATTATCTCTAAAGATGCTGCTTGTCTCTTTTAGAACTCAACATATACCGTGTCGAATACATTTTCCCATAATATATCTTGAGCTAAGAAGGAGACAAGCTGCAACTTGAGAGATAATAGGGAAAATATAAGATTTTATGTACAAAAACACACTGAGCGTTATCCTTCTAAACCGGCCATTTAAAGCAACATTGCCAATTTGAGGATAGCGACAACAAGTAAATCGAGACTTTTCAAACTTTTGCTTCTCTCTGTCCTTTCTTTTCATTAAAATTGATTTTTCCCCAGGGTTTTGAATATCAACCTGTTGAAAAAAAACCCCACAAAACTCCTCAAACCCCAAAATCCCAGTGGCCGGTCCTTCTTCAAGTTTGCATGTATTTGTAAGTTAGGTGTGTGAGGTGTGAGCGTAACCTATAAAATCCTACATTATGAGCACTAGTGATCTCACCTTTCTTTCGGTATTCCCAAAGAAAGATCGCACAAAATGTTTGCTATGTGTTATCAAGTCGGTGAATATTCCATCATGTTCATCCTCACCGCCACATTCCACCTCTTTCCAACCATCACATAAATCGGTATCGAATCTTGATCGAGTGCACTGCGCGTATTTATCTCGTCCGTGGTATCTGTTGGATTGCCTACAATCCTGGCCTTTCAGAAAATAATCTTGGCAACCAGCGTCATCATGGTCACTAGATGTTACATCCTGGAACACAGCACAACCATTGACCACGCTCTCCGACTTATCTTGTGTACATGACGGAACCGAATTTTGCGAGGAGTATTCCGAATCATTCGCTTTCAGAGTATCTGGGATGATGATGCGCGTCGGAGGGGGCGCGTAAACTGTTTGTCTTTCATTTCGATGGTGTTCTATCGTTTCTCTTCCATCATCGTCATGACCATTCATTCTCATACGTGTTAGTCCATTACATACTGCCTCGGTTGTCTGATTCAAGCGACGCACGCAGTGGCTTGTCTTGGGCTTATCGTGAGCCATGTTTCCCAAATAAACCGCCGTTTGAGTCTCCAGCGATGATTGGTGCATGACATGAGAGCATCCTTTTCTAGATGCATTACAACATCTCTTATTTGTCGCCATGCTTCAGGCAAAGTGCTTCTTCGATAGTTCGTGGAGATTCTCACAGAAGCTTATGGTAAATGCACAGCTGGTAAATACATGAATGAAAGAAAAGGACTATTATATAGAATGTTTTACATGTAGAGATAAAAAAAAAAGACGAAAGGGCAATTGCACATTATCACACACAATCAGTGGCGGCACCAGGATTGTTAAAGTGGGGGGGGGGGCAAATGGAGGGCAAAAGAAAATGGTGGGGGGCAAGGGCCGGGCAGTCAATTTTTTTTTTGCGTCCTCTTACACACATTTTAACATCAATTTTGTGAGCGAGCGAAGCGAGCGAACAAAAAATAACTGCTTTTTCGGTTTTTAATCGCATTTTCGAATAAATATTTTGAAATATGACGAGCGAGCGAAGCGAGCGAGCCAAAAATAGCTACTTTTCTTGTTTTTAATTGCATTTTAGAAAAGAAATTTTAAAATATGACGAGCGAGCGAGCCAAAAATAACCACTTTTTGGTTTCAATCGAAGTTTTGAAGAGTGGAAAATGGTATTTTAGAGCACTTCACAGCTTGAATATGATGTTTATGACAACATCTACTTATTTACAAATTACAGTATAATTTTTCTTTTCAGTCCTCAAAATTTCTGGGGGGGGGGGCAACTGGGGGGGCAAAGCTTCTGAGTGGGGGGGCAAATGCCCCCCCATGCCCCCCCCCCCCTTGGTGCCGCCACTGCACACAATATCAACAAGAAGATACAACAATTTGCCAATTTGTTTTTTATTTCTTTGTTTCCGAAAATGCGGCCTTATCTCGCTTTTCTAAAGTTAATTGACTCCATATTCATAAATGCATTCGCAAATTTCGTATCAGAATCGTATATTTTGTGAAAACAGACACACTAAACATTGTGGACTTCCACTGGTCAAAGTGTACTGCACGAGTGAACACGATGATAGAATGCCGAAAACGACATAACGGAAACCTGAGGAATAGCAAGTTCAAATTATGTTTGAGTATCGCCGAAGATTAATCTCTGAATCGTCCTTGGACTAACTGGCCACCATCGTATGCCATTTAATATGATACAAGTGTAAATTTTCTTCCCTAAAACCATCCTCTTAATACAACTCATATTTTATTGATATTGACAAGTGATGTGCAAGTAGAACATAATAAAGCATACTTACTATTAAAGGTTTTTGATGTCAAACCAAGAGGTAACCTCAAATTGTTTCCGAGAAGCCAACCGCAGATGTCTTTGGTTTGAATACCGAGACGTCGGCTTATTTTATACCCAAAGCTCACAACATCCGTTGATCTTTAGTCATGTCCATAGTTTACATTAATTTTCCCATAAATTCCCCTTCAGGCTATCCCTAATTAGAGACTGCAAACATTATCAGCAATCAGCTTTCGGTTTCAGTCGTGAATAGAAAATCTCCATATATACAATCCGGTTTAGTCAAAGGTCTGTAAACATCAGTAACATTTTCAGCTTTGTTGTGTGAATCCAACTTAATTAGAGTTTTAAAAAATCAACGGCGAAGGGAAATGTATCCCCCTCTCCATCCATAAGAAATGGGTTTTTTTTTTTTTGCAGCAAGCCCGCCCCCCTCCTCCCCTCCTATAAATGGAATAGAAACAGGCTGTGTATCAATAGCCTTTCCATATTTCGATTTAATCAGCTATTCTGATGAGGAAGGAAGTTGTTTAATTTCTCACGATTGTGGGAGGAATGTTAGCATCCAAGGTATCAGATGGTGGTCATGAATATTCATGAAAAGCTGGCCATAGCCAATCAACTGCCCTGCTGGTTCACTGTTATCGGTAAACATTAATTCTAATTATAGTAATACTTGTGATCTATTTACCAATGTAGGGTAACGACATTACTAGTTATGGTAGGGTCCAAAAGACCCTCTTCCAGTGGGTCTTTTGGAGGGCCAGCGGGAAGAATCAAAGAGAACTTCAATAATAATAATAATAATAATAATAATAATAATAATAATAATAATAATAATAATAATAATAATAATAATGATAATAATAATAATGATGATAATAATGATAATGATAATGATAATAATAATAATAATGATAATAATAATAATGATGATAATAATGATAATGATAATGATAATAATAATAATGATAATGATAATAATGATAATGATAATGATAATGATAATGATAATAATAATAATGATAGTGATAATAATGATAATGATAATGATAATGATAATGATAATGATAATGATAATGATAATAATGATAATGATAATGATAATGATAATGATAATGATAATGATAATAATAATAATGATAATGATAATAATGATAATGATAATGATAATAATAATAATAATAATAATGATGATGATGATGATATTAATAATAAATGAAAATAATGGTAATGGCTATAATAATGATAATAATGGTGATAGTAATATTAACATTGATGATAGCAGTATTAATAATAGTAATGATAAGAAGAAGAAGAAGCAGAAGATTTGTTTGACTTTTCAAAGTAAAACTTTATTTACATTTCATATAATAAATAATACAAATAAAAAAGATACAGACATTGATGCACTTAATATGTCAAGTGTTTGTGAGCTAAACAGTACACAAAATAAATAATGAGTATTACATGAGAAGGTAAACATTAAACAATTCATGAACAGACAATAAATTAAACAATAGAAAATAAGAAAAATTCTTAAATGTACTGAATACTGACGCCAGATGATTACAAAACTACAGTGTCATAAGTATTTAAAACGATCATACTGTGGGGCGTTATTAACTTCCATAAAGAGCTTTGCTCAAAAAAAAAAAATCACAAAATAAAATTTGAATGAAGGAGGTACACAAAATCTTAGGCATAGCATAAAGATAATAGCAATGAAAATATATGATCACGTCAAAACAATTAAATCAACCATGCAAGACTATCGTTGTCCAAAAGAAAGAGTACATTATTTGGTGACCATAAGAAATAAAGCCAAATTGCTTTGTAATTTGTGGAATTCATAATAAATAATGACTCTGTTTTTAATTCTAAATTTCCAAAAAGGAAGCGGATCCAAAAAAAACGAGATGTACGATAAAGCCAATATAATGTGCTTTTAAGACTAACAATAAGAAAGTTGGATAGGCGCACGGCTTCCCTGCTACGACCTCTTGCATGTGGAACCAAGGTCCAGTAGAGGTCAAAGTCAATGTTCACTTCGGGCAAAAGACATGAAAGGAGGTGGTGAAGAACATCCAAGGCCGGTTGAATAGAACTGCACTCGATAAAGAGGTGTAATATAGTTCCTTTCTTGCCACACCATCCACATGAAGAGGAGATGTCGGAATTAAGATGATGAAGAACGGCAAGCGACGGAAGGACATTATGCAATAGTTTGTACTGAGTGTCCCCATCTTTCTTAGACGAAGGATAGTAGTAGATTTCAGTCCAGTTGATTAGTGTAAATGGGGAAAGTATCCCAATCTCGTGCCAATGAGTAACTTGAGTTCTAGGAAGAAAGTTAATAGAGCGGTTGAAGATTCGATATATCGATTTAGTGGGTGTGGCAAGAATGTTCTTGTTGTCCTTAGTTATAATCGAGAACGGAGAGGTGATAGGTTCAGCCAGATTGAGAAGATGAGTTGAAACTATTGACAGTCTAAGTCCGCTGTTTAAAAAGAATCTGGGAAACAAACTGGAAATCACTTTTTGAAGTCGAGAGAGGTCAAGTTCCAAGAGGCGTAAGGATGGACGCTGCAGGGTGGATGCGATGACGACCTCGTCTGCTCGGAGCCAGGTACCGTTGTTCGGGTTTACAAGATGTTTGACGAGTTTGATTCCACATGCAAATAATATAGCAGGGAAGATCTTGTCGCCATCCCGTGTGTAATGAAGAAATTTATAATAATTCAAAGGAAAATTTAATACATGGTTGACAGTGAAGGACGATGTCTCGATGCTCGCTCCAGAGATACCCCAAGCACGCAAAGTTTCCGAATAGCAACAAGGAAGGCTGGCATAAAACTTTGGGTCTAATTCAGTCAGAAACAAAGAAAAATCAAAATTTAATTTCTTATATCTCCGAAGATTATAAGAACAAAAGGTATACGTGGGATGAGAACAGAGATTAAGATAGCGCTGTAAAAAAGGCAAAACGAAACGTAAGTGTTCGTGCTTGGAGACATACCAAACCAAGTCCACCTTTGTTGTTTTGTTGAAACAGAATTTGCTTTCTTAAAAGATGTCGTTTTCCGGACCAAACAAAATTAATAAGCATTTCTTGGAGTTCATTCAGTGTTTGCTGAGGGGGAGATAAAACTGCAAGACAATGAAACAGTTTAGATGCAGCTAGCTGATTAGCAATAATGATTCTGCCTTTGAAAGATAAACAATAAGAAAGAGAACTCCATCGAGATAGAGTCTTATTCCGTTTTTCTTTACACTTTGTCCAATTGTTGTGTACAAAATTATTATTATTACCCAGGTGAACTCCAAGAAAATGGAGACCGTCACAATTCCATTTGAAATCAAGGGGCCTGTCTCTACGCTTCGACCATGATCCAGCCCACAGTCCTTGAGATTTTACATGATTAAGGCAGGCGGCCGAGGCATTACTAAAAGTGTTATATGTATCAAGAATAATATCAAATCCTTTGTCTTCAGTGACAAAAATTGATATATCATCTGCATATGCAGAGACTGAGACATTCATATCTGTGTTAGGTAAAGAAAAAGAACACGAAGCAAGATTAACTTTTAACTTGTGCAGCAAAGGTTCTATGGCTATAGAATACAGAAGGCCAGACAAAGGGCAACCTCGGCGTATGCCTTTTTGAAAAGGAAAAGGCGCAGTGAGGGATCCACACACTTTGACTAAGCCCTCAGCATCATTATACAAAAATTGAATACAAGAAATAAAAAATTCCCCAATACCCATAGCTCTCATAGTATTGAATAGATAATTATGATCTATATTATCAAAGGCTTTCCTTTGATCCAAATTTACTACTGCAAGAGAGGTATCATTGCAATTAGAAAAGTGTACAATGTCTCGGATCAAATTTAAGTTATCATAAATTGTTCGACCTGGGACACAATACGTTTGGTCTTCTGAAACAATGTTAGAAATATAATGTTTCAGTCTAGTAGCAAGTACCTTTACAAAAATTTTGTAGTCATTATTTAGAAGAGAGACTGGTCGCCAGTTGGCAATGTCTGCCAGGTCTCCCTTTTTAGGAATCAGCGTAATCACTGTCCTACGAAAAGTATGTGGAAGGGTTCCAGTACTTATGGCATATTGTAATGCAGAAAAAAAAGATCATTTTTTACCAAGGGCCAGAAAGTCTGATAGAATTCATAGAAAGTCCATCTAAACCAGGCGTTTTATTTTTCCCGAGCTGTTCGACAGCAATATCAAGTTCATTAATTGACAAAGGAACATTAAGACTTTGAATCTTCAGCATCACGTTTTAATAAGTCAGATGAAATATTATCAACCGCATTATCATCAGTTGGCACACGACTGTACAAACTCTTATAGAAACTCCGAACGTGAATTTTAATATCACTCTGATCTTCTGTAATGTACCGAAGGGAGACGGGTACGAGAGAGTTCGATTTTTCAAGACCGAAAAAATAAGCTGAGCTAGTGTCTATCTCATTAACATATTGAAAACGTGACCTTACAAGAGCACCCTTGGCTTGATTCTTAAGAAGAATGTTTAATTCATTTCTTTGTTCAGCGAGGGCCTGCTGGATATCAGGCGTGAAGTCAGGCGAAGATTGCAATTCGTCGATGGTTTTAGTAATATGTAATAACGTTTCTCTCTACTCATTGGCTAACTTAAAGCCGTACATTTGAGTGAGCGATTTAATGTGGTATTTACCAAAGTCCCACCATGATAGAATGTTAGGAAAATTTGATTTTTTATTTTGCCAGTCGGTCCAAAATTGATAGGCCTAAATGATATTTCTGTAGTCATTATCATCAGGAAGAAGAATAATGCCAAAAAGCACTTCCTCTTGGCTTCTGTGGGGGGGGGGGGGGGGGGATTTTAATTTTCAAGGAAATTGCACAATGATCAGAGAGAGTGCAAGGTAGGATACAAAACGTGTGAATTATATGAAATTTGGGACTTTGAATAAGCTAACCGAAGGTTCAAACAAATTTTCAGACCTCCCATAAATCCCCGGGAATATGCATGCTTTTTGCCTTCAAGCTGCCATACGTTATTACGCAAAAACAGGGAATTTGAAATTAAGTTAATTCCCCTAGCATTTATTTAGACAAATGAAAAGGTGATTCACATGAAATTTCAAACTCTGAAAATATATAAGTGAGCCTCGATGAGTCCAATAGACCCCCCATAAATCCCCGGGAATATGCATGCTTTTAACCAATTTTGTAATACCACGTCATGAAGCCATTATGTTGTTGTTATCGATGACGTCATGTGGGCGTGAACTTTCTTTGTATCATGGGTCACGTGAGACCGACGCGTCGTCTGCTATAGAGCTAGGGAGGTAAAAATTGAATGGGTAAAATTTAGAATTGATAAGAATAAGAATTTAGAATCACTGTTCTGTTGTGCCTCATTAGTTTTAATGAAGTCAGCTTTACAGATCGGTTGTAAGAGTAGAGAGTATGAGAAAATAAACGGAAAAAGAAACTCTTTGAGAGGGAGAGGGAAGGGAGACAGAGACAAAGAGATCTCGGGGGGGGGGGGAGATAAATGGGATATGCTTAGTTTTTTTAAAAAACAGAATTGAGGATTCAGTTATAAGTTTTTCCTTAGGTGGTATTGTTATAGAAGGTTAAATAGTATTTGATTTAAAGTAATGTAGAGGCTGAGGCTTTCCCCCCTATTTTCATAATTGTAGGCCCTGTTGCACCTTATATTAGGCCTACCATTTTTCTCTCGATCCCCTGACTACTCAGATTGCTATAGCAGAATACACGTATTACAAAACCTCACTTTCACGTATTCTTATTTGAGGCGAATCCAAGAATCCCCGAGTCCCCAGGCCTACATGCCAGCAGCCATCAAATCTGGTATCTGATTTCACACATCGAGGGAAAGGAAATGTGTGAAATCAGATATCACACATCGAGGGAAAGGAAATGTTCACCCCCGGCTATGAAGGAACATGACAAAACCTATTTTCCTAGCTTGCCCAAAAACTCAGAGTAAGGTACCTGATGATTTTTTTTTGTTGTTGTTGTTAATTCTTTTTTGTCAGACGAGTCCACTCAGCTAAGAGAATCTTGAATAGTCTTCATATTGCTCGCATTCAATCTCTTTTTTTTTTTTCAAAGCCCTTTCACCTGTCCTTGTACTTTTAACATAATCATAAGGCCTGTATTTCATAGGTTTGTAATTTGCATAAAATCGTGATACATTATATTCTGATTTAGAGAAAAACTTGAAGATCTCCCTTTTATTAATTTTATTTCAAAATTTCCCGACATCCCTGTCAGATATCTCATATGCTCATATAGAGCTTAATATCATGGAACATGTTTACCCCCCTCCCCCCCCCCCCGAATTTCACAGCAATCTCTCCTGTAATGACTGTATAACTTATTGGCTCTGACCCCTTCTGATTCTCACCCTTAACTCCCTTGCATGCTGCAGTCAAAGTTGATCATATCTGTTGATGGACATAAGTTTTTATTTCATTACGGGACAAAATCAATTAATTATTTTATGCCCTTCACCTGTTTGGCTCTTTACCAAAAGCGATTTACAGAAAAAGAAGACAAATAATGAAGATAAGAAATACAAACGTCTTGGTAAAGACTATAATCTCTTTTCCTCTGAGCCGTCTTGATCAAGGCTATAACCTTTCTCAGATCGAAATGTACTACAATAGGTACGCGTGCTTTATTTTTGTACTGAGGGTTCTTCGTAAATATATATTCTTTGGCAAAACTAAGGGTGAGATCTCAATAAAAGCGCCTTTGAAAGTCAAACCGTTGTTCACCGCGCTCAGCACAGCTTCTTTAGAATTCAAGTACATGGCAATTCTTTGGTTACTGATGCGGGAAGCAGACACTATACAACAGGCTGGAATTGTGTCTGCGAATGCCCTTATGTAATCACGAATAGTACAAATGAGATACCACTGTTTCTGCTCAAGGACGTAAAAGGCTCGGCAGCAGAAACAGGGGCGGTAGCCTGAGCCGAACTGGTTCCCGGCTGAGCCTGATCTTATCTAAAGGAGAAAAAAACAATGAAATACATAAGGAGAGAGAAGAAGCTAGATGGAAGGAAGAACAAATAAAAACATAGGACATGGGAGAGGATAGATGAGAGGAAGAATAAAGAAATACATGAAGAAAGAACAGAGGATACAAAATTCACTATATCTTCGTGTTTGTTCTTTTATCTAACAGTACCTTTCCCTTTTCTTTATGGACTTCTAGTCTTCTAGGCCTATCTTTCTTTTTACATTTCTTTGGGCAATCCTCTCGTCTGTTTCTTCGCCTTCAGTTCCTTGAAGGCCCCTTTTCCGTCTGTATTTCTTTGCCTTTTTTTTCATCTATTCTCTCTGTACACATACACGATCGCCGCGTGCACCGCTCTAAGTGGTAGGAGAGCTGAATCTCTGGCCGAAACGAAACCTAGACTTTGAAACCAGCACGTTTGATGCAATTAATCGAAAAACTGCCTAGGCTACGGTGTAAAACGGAAACGCGCTTCCCGGCTGATTCCGGGAGGCCTGTCTGGCTTCTGACATAGTGGCCAATAATTTCTGACACAAGGTCACCACAAAAAAACCTTGAAACTACAAATAATTAACAAGAAATGATAGGTGGGCTCGGTTTGGTATGGTTATAAATGTGTACTAGTAGTACACTAGTTTTAAAAACTGTAAATAAAACGGTATAATTTCAACAAAACTTACAAAAACTCTGGAGCTCGCTCGAGACACGTCCTTCCACAACAAAGAAGACGAAGAAGAAGAAGCAGAAGAAGAAGAAGAAGAAGAAGAAGAAGAAGAAGAAGAAGAAGAAGAAGAAGAAGAAGAAGAAGAAGAAGAAGAAGAAGAAGAAGAAGAAGAAGAAGAAGAAGTAGGAGGAGGAGGAGGAGGAGGAGGAGGAGGAGGAGAATGAGAAGAAGAATATTTTTACCTTACGGTACAATTATTTTTTAAAATATATCTTCTCGTATAACCTTAGGAAAGAGCATTTCAAAACCCACTATCATAACATGCACTGTACAATAGCCAATAAGTTAAGAACATAATGTAAAGACAAAATTTCCTATACATTAAATAGACATGTACTGCATACATTCTTATTTTTCATTGTTTGTAATCATCTTTTGAAAAATTGTATAATTCCATGCTTTTTAAACTGTATGGCCTATAACACCTCGTCTCAATCTCTCTTATTTTCGTGTAACACAATATCAGGTTGACCACTTATCTCAGGACTTGACCACTTATCTCAGGGTGGGGGTGTATACACTGGTTCTAGGACACCTGCCACTGGACATCCACCCGGATAACCACCCCTAGGATAACCACCCTCTAGGACAACTACCCCCTAGGACAACTACCCCCGGGACAGTTACCCCCTTCGAAGATTACCCCCAGACAACTATATCCCCTAGGGCAACCACTCTCTAGGACAACTACCTCCGGACAACTATCCCACAGACATCTACCCCCTAGGACAACCAAACTCTAGGACAACTACCCCCGGTCAACTACCCCCAGACAACTACCCCTAGGACAACCACCCTCTAGGAAAACTACCCCCGGACAACTACCCCTACCCCCTAGGACAACCACCCTCTAGACAACTACCCCCCCCCCCCCCCAAAATACCCCTAGGATAACCACCCTCTAGGACAACTACCCCCAGGATAGCCACCCTCTAGGAAGCGTAACCCAAATTGGACTTAACATCACATTGAACAAGATTGCTGCTCGTTCGCTACGCTCGCTCGCCAAAATGGAGTTGAATATGGCCTTAGCACAATTTGTTCCCCGACCTGCAACAATAATACACATATAATATACCAAATCTTATTAAAGAAAAGGGTTTATTTTCGCTCACGCTTCATAGCTTAATTGTTCCTACTCCAGCCTCTAACAATAAAACCTAGTTTATCGCATTATAAAAAAATAGTATCGGGTTTGGATCAGAAAGCAACCTATCATAATCACGGTGAGGATAATCAGATCTTCACGCTTTTGAGACACCTAAGATTATCATGAAACAAAACAATTTTTGACACGCTTATTTCATTAGCATTTGGGGCAGGGGGCACAGTTTTTGGAAGAAAAAAATGGGCAAATTTCTGGCAAATTTCGGCAAAAATTTCAGTAAATTCGGACAAAATTCTACAAAATCCGGTATCAAAATACATAACACTAAGACAAAATTGAGAAACTTAATTGAAAAAGAACGAAAATCATGTTCACACATGACTTAATATCGCGGAATCAATACTTTTTAAAAGAAAAAAAATACGTTTCACTTTCTGTGTATTATTTCAGTAACTATTATTATTAAGAGGGATCAAAGGACACATCTGGGGCCCGTTGTATAAAACTTTTGCCGGAGTTTTTTTATGGCAAATTTGAGGAAACTACGGCAAAAAAAATTGCCATAGTTTTAAATTACATAAAAATTTGCCAGACTTTTTTTTGCCAGAAAAATAGTCTGGCAAAAGTTTTATGCAACGGGCCCCTGTTGGTATTGTAATCTTGGATAGCTCTATGGCATAGAGAAGTTTTAACTGATTATGTGCTATGCAAATGGCAGTTGTAATTATCATTTTGGGGTGTAAATTCTGTCCAAATTTTACTCGCAGACCGTTGTAGATTGCTATTTCAAGTTCGCCCTTTTAGTAGGAAACAAGACAAGATATTAGATTTATTATTCGTTAAAAATGAATAGGCCTACTTATACTCACCCAAACCCTTGGTTATAACTCCCAAATTTCCGGAAGATCTTACTGTGGAAGAGCAACCTCTTATACCCTTCCCAGCTTGAATTTAATATTGAATAATATATATATATCATAGAACTTCACAAAACGTTATCTCTGAAAAAAAAAAATCACAGATTTTTTTACCCAAATTTGATGGAAAAATTCAACAGTACAAAGCACCATCAAACACAGAGTTTAAACACCCAACTTTTAAACAAAAAGGGAGCGAGATGACTCAGTTCAGGGAGCGAGTTGGCTAAGTCGGTAAAATGTCTGCCTGTCGAACCAAAGATCGTGGGTTCCGAGTCCAACCCAGGTGAATGACTGAAGCCTACGTTGTGTGTTATCGTGCCCCTCCCCTGTTTCATAGACGCAGGCTATGCTACAAAGGAAAACACTCGGTCCCTCGGATAGGACGTTAAGTGGGGGTCCCGTGTAAAGGAGAGTCACCACCTTTGCACGTTAAACATTCCACTGCACTATTCGTACAATAGTAGGGGGAAACCCCGGTGTATGTAGTCTACCTGCACACCCCCAATCAGTTATATCGGGAAGAGAGGCCTGATGATACAGTGATTCAGCTCGCTTTTTGCCTCCCAGGCACAGGTGAGGTGACGCCATAAGAATAATAATAATAATAATAATAATAATAATAATAATAATAATAATAATAATAATAATAATAATAATAATAATAATGATAATAATAATAATAATGATGATAATAATAGTGATAATAATAATAATAATAAATTAAAAATATAATACCTGGGTATATCTCCCCCCCCCCCCGCCCCGGCGCGGAAGGGTATAGACACATTCAACTGCAATCATATCATTTTTTCACGTGGTGTGGTGAATTTTAACATTATAATGCACCAAAAATCCCCCTATTTATAACCAGATTTCCAAAAGGCTCTTACTCAGTGAGGCAAAGATACCCCGTCCTCCGGATACTTATTATATCCATACCGATTGTTGGTCACTACATCCCCCCCCCCCCTCCCTCCCTCCACGTCCTCCCTTGGTCGAAATCAGTTTAAATGCCGTCGAGTATCTGGGAGTTGTAACTGTTTAGGGGAATAGTTGAGCTACATGCCGTGGGTTAGAGTCTTTTGGTTGTTGTCCGATAGATTACCTTAAGTTATTGTCTGGGGGGGGGGGGTAAAAACCACTAAAGATGTACAATTGGGAAGTTAGAATTTCAGAAAATTCAACTTTTCTCAAAATAGTTAAGTAGACTAAAAATGAAAGATGACGATATGAATTTTGAAAAACAAAAATATCAGCACGTAATATTGTGAACTTTTTATTGCAGAACGAATCAAAGAGGAAAGGTGATTTTCTGCTGGTGAAACATACGTTACTTCTCCCTCAGTTTTGTCTACATCATTAAGTTAGCTAAGGAATGCATTTTGCTACTAACTTTTCATCACTATCTGTACTGTTCCTAAGACAACTCTAATGCCAAAGAAATTTTTCAGTTTTTCCCTTCATGTGAATATTTTAAATCAATTTGAATTCAGTATATTAATAAATGTGGAAGAATCTGCGCACGCATGTGGGTTCAATTGTTTGGTATATATGTTGAAAATTTCAACATATACGCCATATCAATTTACCTAAATTTTCCATATGGATGTATTTGTCAGACATGAATTAATACAATATCATAAGAAACTTATTTCAGTGTTTCATATGGTAACGTATGTTTCACTTAAGCAGTCACGTATGTTACCAAAACTTAACAATCAACAATAACCTAAGAAAGTCTAACGGTTTCAGTAAGTAACCCAATATTAACACTTACAACTATAATAGATACAAAGTTCTCATTCCAAAGTGAAGACGACGTGTTCGTACACAAAAATGATAATTAGTAGCATGTTTGATTATTTAATAAACATGATATAAGTCAAGCAAATCAGAAAGATTGGGTTGTGTATAACCAATTTCCATTTCCTGGTTTCTGTTTATTTCTGACTCTAGCTATTCTATTCATTAGACAAAAGGATTTTCACAAATCGTATCTTGCATACATAATCACCCAATAATGTCCATTTTGGTATCACTAAGGAACCTTATGTCACTTTAAAAGCAGTAACGTATGTTTCTTATAAGTAACAATAATCATAATAATGAATTACGCAAAACCACTCGAGGGAGAAAGAAGATATCCCCAAAACGTGCTACAGCTACAAAAGTGATGTTTCATTGCTAAGTGTTATTTGCAAACTAAATGATCAGATAAAACTGATGTACATGTATTTAGAAAATTTGATGTTAACAAATATTTTATAATTGGACCCCTTTTGTTTTATTTGGAAAATCAAAGTAATTGCTCGTGGGTATCATTAAAAACATTAGTATTGCAAAATAAGTTCCACAGAGATAGATTCCAGAGATGCTAATGTTATTTCTGAGTCGCGGAATACCTCTGTTAAAGCCTGGTTTACTTGAAAATGTTCACATCGATTTTCTTTAATGTCCTTTCTTATCATTTACTCATTGGCTTGTTATATGTGTATGGTTTTCCCTTTTAGCAGCCTGTACTTGCAACTTAGCTGTTGGATGTGCCTGTGCGTTCTTGGTTTAGGCACAGGCGACACTCTGGCGAACTAGCTGATCAAAATCGCTTGTCCTTTATATCATTACGCAGATCAATATAATTCTCTTCATTAACCTTTCAAAAGTTTTTTTTCTTTTCTTTTCTCTTTTTTTTTTTTTCTCTTTTGTATTGTCTTCATTAATCTGCTTATATCTACTCTTGCTTTCCTGTTCTCACATTCTGCTATCGGAACTTGGCTGCAGTTTTTCCTTGTTTCTGTTCCTATAATTATGTTTGAATTTGAGCTCTCTCTCTCCCTCCCCCATGTTCCTTTCGTCCCTTGACCTTTATGTGATAATGAAAAGAGATTTTTGGAAAAAAGAGAATTTACAATAAAAACGAATTTTGAGTGAAAAAATGAAGATTCAGATGTGATAGCCTTCGACAATTTATTTCGTAACCCACGTTACCATTTTTAACACAGAAGGAGCGAGATCCTGGATTGCATATGAAGACGTTTTGAAGATGATATTATCACTTTACAACTCTTAAGCTTATATTGATTACTACAAAAAGCCACCCAAGAAATGTCCATCTCGTGTCATTGCCGCTTTTCTTCAAGTATTTGGTTAAAGAAACCTACGTTACCATAAGATTGTAGACTGGCATTATTGGCCTTATGGTAGCTAAGCGTCGATTTAGTGTGGTGGCGCTAGATAATACAATAGTTGACAAGCGTACAGTTAAGATTTTACCGAATTTAACTGTAAATAAGAAATGCCCAGTAAGGCATGTTTCGTAACGTATGTTTCATTTAAGCATTAAATGGGATTTACGGAAATGATGTAAGGCCACAGATGCCATTGTAATCCCTTCAAATTGACAAGATTACCAAGCCCTTTTCGTTTGGCAGCTTTTCTGTTGTCAATCGTTGTTCAGTTCTGATACTGACGGTAACGTATGTTACATTCTTATCCATACGGTTAAAAACACATGCCTCAGCTCTTGTTATGAGCTTCTTTTTCTCCAGAATGGATCTACACACATCGCTGCAAATTTTTATAGACTGTAGATGGGATATCAGTGAGTCATTACATTGAAAGAAACAAAATATAAAACTTGGGAAAAGGTGGTACTATAGGTAACGTATGTTTCACTGACCTTGGCGACAAATTTTTATTGCGAAAATGTTTATTTTCACACGTGTACAATACCTGAATATTATGTTATCTTGCACATATATATCACAGTCTATTTTTCTATGCCAGGATCTAAGAATAAAAGCATCCTTGTTTTTTACAACATCGCAAGATATGTTAAATTATTGATTTGCGACATGCAGTTTTTTTCCAGGACGAGAGTACTTAAAACAGAATAATTTCTCACAAAACCATGTTTGAATGCTAAAATTTTCTGAAGATATAGACCATTACTTATTTCAGGAGGTTTTATGACTAAAATCATTTTTTATAATCTGATATTAACATATTCGCAATCAAACACGTGCAACACGTTTTTGGCTAATTGTACATTTTTAGTGGTTTTGGCCATGGGGTAATTATTTGGGTGGTAGTTACCTTTAATATGTGGCAGTTGTCAAGGAGATTTCCTAGAGGGTGGTTTCCCTAGGGGGTAATTGTCTAGGGTAGTTGCCCTAGGGGGTAGTTGTCTGGAGGGTATTTGACTGGGAGTAGTTGTCCTAGAGGGTGGTTGTCCTAGGGGGTAGTTGTCTGGGGGAGGGGGTAGTTGTCCGGGGGTAGTTGTCCTAGAGGGTGGTTGTCCTAGGGGTAGTTGTCGGGGAGGGGGTAGTTGTCCTGGAGGGTGGTTGCCCTAGGGTTAGTTGTCTGGGGGTAGTTGTTCCGAGGTAGTTGTCCTAGAGGGTGGTTGCCATAGGAGGTAATTGTCTGGGGGTAGTTTACCGGGCGGTAGTTGGACCTCTAGGAAGAACAGAGCCATTTGAATAATGGCTCTGAATAGAGCTTCCAGCCATTTGATATATTGATTTTTCTGTTTGTATTGCTTTTTATTTGGAAAATAAAACCAACCAACCAACCAACCAGTTGTCCTAGAGGTTCCTAGAGGTTGGTTGTCCTAGGGGGTAGTTGTCTGGAGGTAGTTGTCCCGAGATAGTTGTCCTAGAGGGTGGTTGCCCTAGGGGGTAGTTGTCTGGGGGTAGTTTACCGGAGGGGGGAAAGTTGTCCTAGAGGGTGGTTGCCCTAGGGGGTGATTAGCTGGGGGTACTCATTCTAGAGGGTATCTGTCCTAGGGGGTAGTCGTCCTAGAGGGTGGTATCCCTAGGGGGTAGTTGTCCTAGAGGGCAGTTATCCTAGGGGTGGTTATCAGGGGGAGGATGTCCAGGGGGTAGGTGTCTGATACGATATGCACTATATCTGCCCATTGCAATAATATAGCTATTTCAACCCACTTCACCGAAGGCCCGCGAGGCCGAAAATAGCAATTTTAAATTTAACAAGTATTTAAGAGCAGCGGAAAGTTTTTCATTAAAGGTGTGGGACATCGGGAAACGAGGACTAAACATGCGAAAGGAGGCATAATTTTTTATATATAGACCAATCCCACAACGCAAGAGGGCAGCAGACTGTTCGACACAGTTCGACACAACGAACTAAAACATAGTTCTGTGGTTCGACATACCGTGGTGGGCGCTCCAACTTTTATAGTACACAAGTCAATAGCGCTGAGTGCGAAATTCACTCGCTTTTGACTCGTGAAGCCTGTTTGTGTGAGAAGCCGCATTCCCTACACATGTTTCCGTAAGCAATGTGAAGGAATTCGTCGCCACAGTGGGTAATAACATCAACAGGAAGAACTTTGAAGTCAAGAAACATTATCATTATGTACTTTGGCGTAAAGCTTAATAAGTGAAAACATGACTTAGTAAACAGGGTAAGATTGAGGGCTCCCGTTTACTGCGGCTTCTATGCTGCAATCAAACTTTTACTGACAACACTAAGTTGAAAAACCATCGAAAGTACAAAAATACCTCATACTTTCATCTGTCAGATATGGCCATTGTCTTACCTAATCTACCCATGTATCCATGCTTTATTTTATTGATCTAGAATAAAGTAAATGGAACAATATCAGGGCATATCTCATATCTTACATGCCTTTTGTACACAGAGCCAATAGCGGTCAGCGCGCTTGCGCATTGCAGCAATGGCGTCGCCGATAGAGGACCAAATACATAAAGCGGAGGTGAAATTGGTCTATACCCATAGCGCATTATTTGTGGTGAAGGTAAATACGATACGAGAAAAGTCGGCCTTGCGGGCTTTCGGTCTCGTGGGCCTTTGGTCAAGTAGGCGGACCCCATTTCATGACGTGTAAATTTTTGACGTTGTTATTGCTATGATATTTTAATTCTATCTATTATATTTTAATTACCATTGTGATTTTTGTCGTGTACCACCTGTTTGTAAATTGAACATTTTCAACCTACGAGCTGCTTGTTTGATTTTTTTTTTGACAGTTTACAATAAATCAATCTATCTATCTATTTTTCTAACTTCATTTGATTCTTCTTTTTATTTCAAATCTGATAAATTAAAAAGCCTGCTTAGTTCCGTCGCATATTCATGAGCATTTTTTGTCTTAAGTTATTAATGGGAAAGCAGTCTTATTGGAAAGGGTTTTAGTGAATACTTACAGACTATAGCATTATGCCCGGCCGTCGCTGATTATGTCATGATTATCCTAAATCGAGACTTATGATTACACCATGACCCGAACATTTTTTCCCACGAGAGCTCCGGACCCCATTACCTTAATGGTTGTCTGAGAAGTAAGACTAGCAATGAATTCGGGTATAAATCTCTAGAGAACGCTTTCTCGGCATCGGCTTCTCGTGGCTCAATCAGCAGAGTGGACGTGCCAATTAAACGAAAGGTCTCGGGTTCGATTCTCACTCTCAGTTTTGCTTTATTTTTTGCTGTAATAATTATTAATACCAATGGCGTTTTTCCATCAGAAATTGTTGTTGTTGTTGTTGTTTGGTTTATGGCACTTGTCATTCAAGAGTGAATATTCAAGTATCACGTACAGCTATTCTTGAATGCAATCGCTGATACTAATTGGGGTCCGGAACTCACGTTGGAAAAAAATTACACGATCCGGACTATGATCTCTTCACCGTGTAGAGTATAACGGATGCAATATGTGGAAATAAGATGGGATGGTGTGTGTATGGGGGGGGGGGGGGGAGGTCAAATAATGAAAACGCGTTAAAATAGTAGTTTGTGAGGGTTTCGGCAAATGATACGCATGCAGTTGGGATGACCAACTAGGCCGCTAAAGGGAAAAATACATAGATAGATAAATAAGTAAATGAATAAATGAATAAATAAACAATAAAAAATGAATGAATAAATGAATAAATAAAAACAACAACAAATGAATGAATGAATGAATAAATGATAAATGAAAAAAAAAATAAAACGAAAAACAGGGGGAAAGAGGATATTCCTTTTTAAGGTCAACCGCAATGTTTGAGATTTGTAACTTGTTTAGAAGTAAATTACTCAAAAAAGGACAAAAATGATACAGGCCTAAACTAAAAAAGGGTTTAACTTTGATCATTGAAAACTTGCTAAGGATCGTTTTGGAAACCTGTGGTCACGCCTGTTTACAGTAATATTCTGATTGGTGACTGCATCCCCTCACCCCCCCCCCCCCCCGGAATAAGATTGGATGCAAGTCTGTGCACTGTGTCCAACTTTAGCCTATGGGCATCCCCCACCCCTCCAAAGAGAAAAAAAATGAGGAGAGAAGAGAGAGGGAGAGAGAGAGAGAGAGAGAGAGAGTGTGTGGGTGTGTTCATACTACTGCTTGACACAATGTTCGGGGAGGGGTGGGCACTAGCGTATACTGTAATACGGGGACGTGCCCCTCCCCCTTTTTTATTTGCTTCCGATTGCCGTTAATTCTTAACACTTTAAAAAAAAAATTGTTGAAATTACTTTGTTAAATTAAGGGGGGAAAATATAAGTATGTTTAAATGGGAGTTTTCAGTTGAACTTACTTATTTTGCTTAATATGTTTCTACTCTATTAAATTGAGTTACATTAACGTAAATAATTAAAATTTTGTAATCATGATAGATAACAATTTATTAAAAACAAAAACTTATGACATAATTAAACACAAACGTCAATTGGATATTGGATATTGGATACCTATCTTAATTGCACAGTTCCAACTTACGTCTTAACCCACCATCTCTAATCACTAACAAACGCTATTCTGTACGCTTTAGGTTCAAAATTCTATGCATATATATACTTGATCGTAGCATCTTACAAACAAAATTGGTGACAATTTTCCTGAAACATCAAGTTTTGATTTGCTTTGAAAATTAATGAGTGCAATTCAAAATTGTCTCATCTTTGCTTAAATGAATTTTAAAATATTTTACATTCATTTAATTTTCAGTCAAACACAAAACTGAATTGTTTTATTTAATAACGAGATTAATTTGTTCCTAATGAATATTCATGAGATTATGTAAATACATAAATTACGCACTTCATAAGTATTTACTTAAGAAAAATAAGTAATATCAACACAAAGTTTGAGTAATACGTATAATTTCTTAATTTGAGTTAACATTATTAAATTCATTCAAGTTCAAATTACTTGAGTTTTCTTGTATTAAATTTCACTTTAAAATTTCACGTATATTCAGATAAATATAAAGTATGAGTTAGTAAGACTGAAATCGATTTCGTTAGGGGCAAGACTTATGTTTTTAAGTAACTTCTACTCGGGAAAAATGAGTAAAATTTACCAATGGCCATATTATTTCTTAGAGTGAAGATACCTGAAAATGACGATCTGTTTTATGAGCTTCCGACTGCCCTTCTCAAGATGCCAGAATGTCATAAATTGCCGTTCCCTATAATATAATAAAACTATAAAGGCGTAAAAATCGTCAAAATAAGTTTGTTTAATATCACTCATATCTGCGTGATGATTTTTACGCTAACAGTTTTCTTTTCTTCTTCTTCTTCTTCTTCTTCTTCTTCTTCTTCTTCTTCTTTAAGGTTGCAATTGCGATTAAAATGATCGCATTCGGAAGTGAGCCCTCTACGCTTTTCGCTCACCTGGTTATTTCCTCGCCGTTCCCCATTTCGGGGTTGGCTGAGGCATATCCCCATCAACATGAAACTTGAGTCCCCTCGGCCCCCCCCCCCCCCCCGCGCCGGATGCGCGTTTCCGTTTTACACCGTAGCCTAGGCAGTTTTTCGATTAATTGCATCAAACGTGCTGGTTTCAAAGTCTAGGTTTCGTTCAGCCATATAGAGATATGAATCTCTCTGTTTTCAGCTCTCACTACAACCAGCGGCGCACGCGCACCGATCGTGTACGTGTACAGAGAGAATGAGCAAAGAAAAAAATTACAGAAGGAAAAGGGGCCTTCAAGGAACTGAAGGCGAAGAAACAGACGAGAGGATTGCCCAAAGAAACGTAAAAAAGAAAGGTGGATCCATAGGCCTAGAAGTCCATAAAGAAAAGGGAAAGGTATAGATAAAAGAAAATAACAACACGAATACAATGAATTCTGTATCCTCTGTTCTTTCTTCATGTATTTCTTTGTTCTTCCTCTCATCTATCCTCTCCTATGTCCGTATGTTTTTATTTGTTCTTCCTTCCATCTATCTTCTTCTCTCTCCTTATGTATGTCATTGTTGTTTTTTCTCCTTTAGATAAGATCAGGCTCAGCCATAGTCATAGAGAAATAATAATAATAATAATAATTAGACCATTTATATAGCACAGTCACTATGTAAATATACTCTACTGCGCTGTAGTGTAACAGAGCTCCTAACATTGCTACAGCTCAAACAAATTAAACAATTATGCATATAATTCAATTAACTCTATGGGCTCAGGCGCTCAGCTCGTTCGCGCACATTATTACAATATATTATGTGCATGCAGTGGATATCTTGGCTGTCGTCCTTGCTGTCGTCTATAGACCAATTTCACAACGCAAGAGGGCAGCAGACTGTTCGACACAGTTCGACATACTGCGGTGGGCGCTCCAACTTTTATAGTACACAAGTCAATAGCGCGTTATGTACATTCGTTCGATTTTTTTTCTATTTTTACCAGTATGTGCAGATTTATTTTAATATTTGCAATGAGAAATTACCAGGGAAGTTCAGGTCGCAGCTGTGCGGTGCTCAAATGCCACAAGAATTAGAGAAAGTTTAAAAATTTGAAGCTAACTGAGTGCGAAATTCACTCGCTTTTGACTCATGAAGTCTGTTTGTGTGAGAAGCCGTACTCCCTACACAGGTTTCCGTAAGCAATGTGAAGGAATTCGTCGCCAGTGGGTAATAACATCAATAGAAAGGACTTTGAAGTCAAGAAACATCATTATGTACTTTGGCGTAAAATTTAATGAGTGAAAACATGACTTTGTAAACAGGGTAAGATTTAGGGCTCCCGTTTACTACGGCTTCTATGCTGCAATCGAACTTTTACTGACAAAACTAAGTTGAAAAACCATCGAAAGTACAAAAATACATCATACCTTCATCCGTCAGATATGACCATTGTCTTACCTCATCTACCCATGTATCCATGCTTTATTTTATTGATCTAGAATAAAGTAAATAGAACAATATCGGGGCATATGTCATATCTTACATTCATTTTGTACACAGAGCCAATCGCGGTCAGCGCGCTTGCCCACCGCAGCAATGGCGTCGCCGATAGAGGGCCAAATACATAAACCAGAGGTGAAATTGGTCTATATGTGCGCTGAGGACTTGGACTCTTTCACCAGAGCACTTGTAGGATTTTTTTCGCGAAAATGCCTAGGCAACGGTGTAAAACGGAAACGCGCCCCCCGGATTATGTATTCCTATCCTTGGGTCTCCAACCAGAGTTTGCCTCTTTGTATCATTCGACCGCCTTCAACACTCCTTCCTACATGTCCACAATTTTGCATCTTGTACGTCTGAGTCCTAGGAACATAACATTATTCAGGAAGGCTACTGCTGTTTGCATGCCTTCTTTCTCCCCTCCCCATCTCTCTCTCTCTCTCTCTCTCTCTCTGGAGAGAGCAGAAAGTCATACGTCATACTATTCTAGGGAAATCCCTTAGACTTTTGGACACTTTGCAATAGCTGCACCTCGCACTTGAAGAAAATTACAAAAGCAAAGCTGTACAAAAACAAATCATAGTGTGACTATCAAACCCGAACACTGCGAATAGTATAAGGAGCGCATTTTTTTTAAAATTATCACAATGATAGACACGCAGACTCAATGTCTGTTTTGTAGACTGATAATTTCTTTTCAACAAGTCGTAGGCTTGAAAGGTCGCTGTTCTCTGTTGCATTATCTAGCTTATTGCCTGCCTCTCCCTCCTCACACCCCCCCCTCTCTCTCTCTTTATCTCTCTCTCTCCATAGAGAGCAGGAAGTCATACTATTTGAGGGAAATCCCCTAGACTTTTGCACACTTTGCAAAACGTTTCAAACAATCTGAATATTTTAACAGGTGCGGTTCTTTATTTAATTCATTCAGCAGTAAAGTTTCCCACGAGGAACACGGCTTTGATTTGAATTCTCCAAATCGGAGTCTGATCTGCAGTTGTAGAATATCTATGTATTTTGGAAGCGACAGATCTTTGCCTCCAGTGACCATGACTTTCCACGGTACAGTATCAATATTTGTAAATATAGAACACATAATAGGCCTAAAGTAGGCTATTACGGGATATCTCGAAAATTTTTCATTTTTGTCTCCGGAAGAGGAAATAGTAATGCTTTTTTAATCGAGGACAGGCGATGCATGGAAAATTGTGGAGACTGGAGAGAAATAAATACTTTCATTTCCAAAATTTGCATAGGATAGGTGTATACATACAACTGAGAAAAAAACCACCAACATAAGTTTTAGCGACCGGCTACCAATATTCAGCGATGGCGTCTCCACATCAAGCAACAGAGGACTTCGAGGGAGTGAGTGGGCAACCCGGTGATGATGAGAATGATGGTGTAATTGCAGAGATTTCAGCCGGGGTGAATACGGCACTAAATAAAGCCGGGACCAAAATAAAGAAGATTAAAAACTATGCCCTCGGATTGGTAGACGAAGTGACGGACGGTGTTACGAACATCATTGACAAGTTCCTGGTCAGTTTACCAATTGCTCAGGTAGGTTGAACATGTTTTATATATTCACGACTAAACTTGGTTTCAACACAGCAGTTGCAGCACTTTAATTTCTTTTCAACCTCTTAGTTCTCTCATTCTCTCTCTCTCTCTCTCTCTCTCTTTCTCTCTCTCACTCTTTGGCAGTACAGAGGCTGATTGCAGTTGTTTAGAGAACTCAAACCATTATAATTATCAGTATGTATGCATAGGCGGCGATCCGGGGGGGGGGGGGGGGGGTCTCCCCTTAATTTTTTATTGGGGGATCGCCCCTTCTATTTTTAAAGCTTAATATTTTATTTTTCTATTTTGAGTCAGGTGACCAAATTTAGACCAACTACTTAAATGTTTTATAGGCCTAAAATGCATTTTAATGGCAAAATGAGGCTTCTTTCATTATTTTTTGCAGTTATCTTTAGCCCCCCCCCCCCCCCCCCCCCCCCCACTTTGCTCGCTCGCTCGCATGATAACGATCATCTCCCTTCCACTTCTCGAAACAGACTTTCGGCGGTGGCCTTCGGTGTTTCGATCTCCCCCCCCCCCCCCACTCGTTGCATGAAATCGCCGCCTCTGATTATGTCAAGTAGAAACTGCAGAACATGCACACAAAGGCGCCGGAACGCTGACAAAGGATGGGGGGGGGGGGGGGGAGCTCAGAGCATTGTAAGCGAACAATACTCGACGCCCCAACCCCTCAATTGTCCAGCTCTCTCACGATCACGGTGCTGTTTCATGCAAAATGGAATGTAAAAGTCATGCATTATATTACAAGTTACACTGATGAAACCTCAATGGCAGAAACTACAGGCATTAAAAGTCTATGTATGAATGTGCTTAGTGTAGCGTATGCTAGTATATAGCGTGATGTTCGTTTTTCCAAAGGCTCGTTATTCCGAAGGTTTGTTATTCCAAAGGTTCGTTATTCCGGAACACGCAAAGTGCGTATACCCAGATGTTGGTTAGTCCGCACATTTGTGGAATTATTCCGAAGGTTCGTTAGTCCGAAAATGAAATATGGTTCGTTATTCCGAAGGTTCGATAGCCCGAAAATGAAATATGGTTCATTAGTCCGAAAATAACAAGCGAACCAACGAACCTTATTTCGTTTTCGGACTAACGAACCTTCGGAATAACAAACCTTATTTCGTTTTCGGATTAACGAACCTTCGGAATAATGAACTGTAACTGCTAGTAGAAATGAAGAGTTTGATTGCGAAAACCGATAAAGGCCTTTCTTTTTTTTTTTTTTTTTACATATTTTTAAAGTAACACCACATTGTCACTATGAAACAAAAATGCCATCCATTTGATACTTCACTCATTATATATTGAGAAAAATGTTTGGAATTATGATCCGAGATATCATATATTTTCTAGTTATTTTTCTTTCTATTCTAGCAACTTCATTTGCAAATATGTCAAATTTACATAAATGGATATCGGGTTTTCAATATCAAACTTGTCATATCCCTCTTCTCTCTTTCTTTCTTCCTTTCTTTCTTTCTTTCTTCCTATATCGCTTTCTTTCTTTCCCTTTCCTCTCTTTTATTCTCCCTCCATATCATCCGTCTCTCGAGTTATCAATTCATCCACAATAATATGACCTGTCTTTATGATCAAAATACTATTTCCTGCAATAATAATTCATTCATTGCTGTTGGTACGATGTTTCATCATTTTTTTTGTTGTTTAATTGATATTTTTTTTTTCATTGCAACACATAATTTCTGTTCTTGCAGTTTATAACCAGTTTTGTACGAGATCTGTATCAATCTTTCTGACGATGTTATAAATACACTTTGAAAACTCTGTATCTGGTATAAAGTTTTTACTTGAGTTTAGGGCTTCATGATTTATTATTGCCTCGAGAACACACCCCCTCCCTCATGAACTTTGATTGCTCCTAATTTGTTCCTTTCGTCATCACATTTCGCTTCATTGACTTTTTAGTTCATTAGTTTATGACGACAGTGCTTTTTATCTATTTATGTGCAGGTTGTCGGGCCCGGAAGCGACGATGAGAACCTCGGTAACAATGTCCATTTACCAAGTCCGTTTCAGAATGGCGAGCCCTCTCGTTTTGGGTTGCACATCAAGAGGGATGATTTGGGCTACAGAATCGCCAGAATCTTTGAAAATACCATCGCACATCGTGCAAAGCTACAGTAAGTTTGGTTGATATTTTTTCATGGTCGTAATCTTTTTAGGGTGGTGTACGATTCGATTCAGGGTCATCGCAGTTGCTATAAGTCTCTTAATTAAAGTTTCTTAAAAGTTGTAAATCAATGTCCTCTAAATATGCGATATCAGTGACATCACAATAATGTTAACTCGCAGGCGCGGATCCGGGGGAAGGGCGAGCGTGTCTTGGCCCCCCCCCGACTCAAAAATTTGTGTTTTTCAGCCCATTTTTGACCATTTTGGGTACCTCATCCCCCCCCCCCCCCGAAAAAGAAGGGGGGAGAGAAAAAAGAAGAAGAAGAAGAAGAAGAAGAAGAAGGAGGAGGCAGAAATGGCAAATATAATGTACAACCTTTTTTTTTTAAATTTTTTTTGCTTGTCGCAAAATTTTTGGACCTGTAATAGGATAATAGAATACGCCTACTCCCCTAATACGGTTTTTACGACACACGCAACTTTTTATGCACCCCCCCCCCCCCCCCCGCACCGGGAGTTCACTGCCGGAATGTAATGTATAACATTTTTTCAGTCGCTAGAGTACAAAAAATTTTTCCATGGCCATGCCCCCCCCCCATCAAATCCTGGATCCGCGGCTGACTCCTAAAGTGAGGTCCTCCGCTAAATTATCACCTCTCCTTATCGCATCCTTCCACATCCCGCACTCACGAAATCCTTCACCTCGAAAGGTGGGTGTGTGTGTGTGTGTGTTTTGATTGCAATAGAATTACTGGCACATGAAATAAGAAGAGACAAAATTATTAAAGGGATAAGTTTGGGGGAGCATGAAATAAGGCAGGTCTTGTATGCCGATGATATGACATTTTTTTTGAAAGACATGAATTCAATAAAAAGGTTGCATTACATTTTTGAAGAATTTGAAAAAGTCAGTGGCTTAAGGGTAAATATGGACAAGACACATTTTATGTACATGGGTAAGGAAAATGGAAAACAAATGACCCTGTATATGTATTTGGCAAATATGTTAGGGAAGTTAAAATTTTAGGAGTAATATTTTCAGTTGACTTTAGATTAAAAGATGATCTGAGCTATAAAGAAATATTAAGTAAAATAAAAAAGCTTTTAGGTTGGTGGAAACAACGAGACTTGACTATTATGGGAAAAATACATTTATTGAAAACATATGCATTGACAAAGTTAAATTATGTTTCATCCATCCTTGTCCCCTCATGGGTGTATATAGAAATCAAGAAATTATCATTTGATTTTATATGGGGAGGGAAAGATCGCATTAAAAGAAAAATTATGTATCAGAATTATAATTGTGGTGGGGTTAAAATGATAAATTTTGAAATATTTGTTAGAACGCAGCGTATAATGTGGGTAAAAAGACTTTTGTATGGAGAAAGAAATCTGGGGTGGAAGTTATTTTTTGATTATTCCCTAAGTTCAGTTGGAGGAAGGTTAATATTTATATGTGATTATGAAATGAAAAAGATAAAAAGTAAGTTGAATATTCCATCTTATTATTTGGAAATGCTAGATGCTTGGCAAGAGATTGATAATTTAAGACATTTCAATGGCTCTAAAAATCCAATCATTTTCAATAATAAGAATATTTGTATAAAAAATAAAATGATATTTGATAAAGATTTATTAGAACGAGGGTTAATTAAAGTGATTACACAATGGTAAAAAATATTTTGATATATGATCAAGAATAGAATTCTAAGAAACATTACATTAAAAATATGATGATTTTCAATCGAAATCAATGCATTTTGGCTAATTTTATCATAAAAAGTCAAGAGCTGACCCAAAAAAATTTGAGGATGAGGTATGACGTAAAAGTGGGTACCCAGCTTCGCGCATTGCAGTTGTGCTGCGCGCTAGACTGTACAATATGTATTATACTTTGCGCGCATTTTACTATAAGTGCGCGACAAGGTACCCACTTTGACGTCATTTTGACGTAAAAGTGGGTACCCAGTTGAAACTGGGTCACAGCTGAGGGGTCAAAAATATCCTGAAATCTTACCACATTTGGGGGTTTCCTTGGCAACACGACTTTTAAAAAAACTTTAGGCAGATGATTTTCTGCTAACAAAATCATGCTCTTTCAAATGAGCTAACATTGTTTCAGCATTGGGTACCCCCTTTAAGGTTGAACATATCATTGACAATGGACATGTTAAACCAGTCGCATACTTTTTGAACCTTGGTATGGGAAGTGATCTTTTGTTTACAATAGGTGAAATATATCATGCAATTCCAAGTGATTGGAGAAATGATTTAGGTTCGATACAATTTTGTGAGATAGACTTAATTAACTATAATATAAACTTGCTTCTGTTGGGGAGGGAAATTAGCTTTAAGGAGGTACCATCAAGAAAAATATATGAATATTTTATTAAAGAATTGCAAAAGTCATATGATTTACAGATAAGAGATGGACAAAATAATTATAATTATACAGAGAAAGAAATTGGTGAATGTTTTTTAGACCAAGAATAACATTATTAATTGGAAGACAGAGGGAATTTCAATTTAAGCTTCTGCATGGGGCAATTTACACTAAAGTTAATTTGTTTAGATTTGGATTTGTTGAAGATAATCTCTGTTCGTACTGTAAACGGGAAACGGAAACATATTCACATATATTTTTGTCTTGCTTAGAGGTCAAACTGATATGGGAAACTTTGATACAGCGATTTGAATTAGATGAAATAAAGGACTTGAATTGGCGGGATATATTTGTTGGTTTGTCAGGCAATACAAATAGAATAAAAAGTTGTAATACTATTATCGTTATGGTAAAATATATATTATTTATATTTAGAAAGGAGGGGGTTTTACCAACCATTGACGATATACATAAACTTATTTTAGAATATAAGGATCAAGAAAAGAAAATAGCTATTAAAATGGGGAAATTAGGGCGGCACTTGCAAAAATGGGAAACAGTAAAATTGTGACAAAGTTAAGTTGTAAGTTTTTATTTACTTTCAATATATGTAATGCTTCTCCCGTGAGCTTGTTATATTCAAAATTGTTCATCGAATTGTTTTGTACTTTTAAACATGATTTATTTATGATGAGTGTGAGCAGATCTTCTGGACAGTGGTGTGTTGTGTGTGTGTGTATGTGTGTGTGTTCGTGTGTGTTGGGACGGGGGGAGGGAATGGGAGGGGGAAGTTTTGGTCTTTACGCATTTGTATAATAACTGATTTCATTGTTTTTTTTAAAAGATATATATGACTCATGATTTTATTAAGTTAATGAAAAAAAAGTGAAAATATGAAGTGTAAAGTATTATATATGATTTGAAATGTTAAATTGAAATATTATGTAACTTTTTGTTCATGAAATCAGAATAAAAACATTCCAAAAAAAAAAAGTGTGAGAGAGAGAGAGACAGAAAGAGAGTGGGAGAATGATAGAGAGAGGCATGCATAAAAGAAAGCAATAAAGAGAGGGGGTAAGTGGGAAAGAGAGAGGAGAGGAGGAGGAGGAGGAGAGAGAGAGAGAGAGAGAGAGAGATCAAGGGGAAATATGAATAACTGTGATGGAATTTTGATTTGCCGTTCCGTTATCATGAATATTATATCGTAACTGACATTATTCTAATACTTTTCCTTCTCCCCCCCCCCCCCCCAGAGAGGATGATATTCTGACACACCTGGATGATATTGACCTTTCTACAAAGAACCTTCTCGAGGTCAAACCCCTGTTCTATAAAGTGGGAAACCCTTTTAAACTGGTAAGTCAACTCAGCACGAAAAACATAATTATCCTGATTATCGTCAAATTCTAATGACTGCCTTTTAGATATTTTGATATTTCATCGTGTAATGATTACGGAAATTGGTCTGTTATTAACTCTCGTACTGTGTTATTTTTTTTTCTTAAATTGTCTGTGAAAGTATTTATCGTTTGTTAGTTTGTTTTGTTTGTTTTTGGTCATACATTTCTTTTTTTTTTCTTTTTTTGTTTCTTCTTGCTTCTTTGCCTTTTCCATATTCGCATTCAGACTGCCGCATATTCTCTTGCTTTTCTGATCACCTTTTCGATGACAATTCCACACGTTCTATTATCTCTGATTTTATTTTATCTCTGATTTTGATCAATAAACTTGCCGAAGTACATATACCATAATGGGATATGATGCTATTCAATTGTTAGCATGGGGGGACACAGAGACATTAAATTTTCAGATCATATTGGATTATTATATGAATGTATGATTACATATTTCTTTGATGGTTTCTTTTCTTCCCTATTTCTGAACCTAACATCGCCGCCACCACCACCACCACTACCAACCTTACCACCACCACCACCACCACCAACAACAACAACAACAACAATAACAACGACCAAAAAGTCAATTCTTCGAGAAGTGGAATCAGGAGAGAGAGTAAAGATCGACATCGAAATCAAAATCACCGGCGATGGTAAGGATTTGATCAAGTTCGATTCTGTACATGAAGCAGTGTAAATGTAGATGCCGGGAGTACATATATTAACCTCACTGAAAAGGTACGGTATAGGCTATCGGATATCAGACGCAGATTTGGCATTTTTGAAAGAGCATTTGAAAAAAAAATCAGTAATCATTTGGGTAAATTTGTACCTGTCAAATCACTGACATGACGACTGGATAATGAAGTATATGAAAATTTCACTTAGCTTATTAAAACCCTTTTCACAACAGCCACATTTCTATTATTGCAAGTTTTTCAGTAGCTTGTATTACAATTATTGCAACTTGTTATTGATAACAGTGAAACGGGGCGCAGTGTTCTACCTTTCCCATAGACAGCCCTGAGACAAAAAAAAAAATGCATTTCGGGGGGGGGGGGGTGTTTCATAAAGCTGTTCGTACGTTACGCACAACTTTACGCACGACTGGTGATATGTTCTTGTGCTACATGTAAATGATTGAGAATCTGATCAGCACCCAAGAAAATGTTTTATGAAACAACCCCTCCCCCAGGACTCAAATGTTCTGAAATGTAAAGACACGGAGGGGGCGAAAGTATTGCTGTTCACACGCGCGACCAGAAAAACGCGTGGAAAGGGTATGTATTGGTTTAAGTTAAAGTAAGGTTAGGGTTAATTTCAAGGGCACAATTAAATGTGGAGATTCGATGATTCCTTCAGAGAGCACTGTTTAGTTCAAGCATCATTTCCATGTTTCTTTGTTTATTTCTTTATCATGAAGAGGTTGGGCAGTCCGTTGACATCCAAGTGACAGTGAGACGACCACGTTACATCCCGGACAGCGACGATACCGTGACGCCCAAGTACATCACACAAGACCCGGATGGAGGATCTCAGCAGTATGTCAACATAGCATCGAATGGAACCTTGGTCTTGGGATATGAGCAAGGTATGCATGCAAGTGTGCAGGGGCAAAGGCGTCGATCGGGGGGGGGGGGGGGGCATGGATATCATTATGCTCCTCCCCCAATAATTTCCATAGTTGAAAAAAAAAATAAAAGAGAGAAAAGAAAGGAACAGGAAAGAAGAAAAGTGAAAAGAAAGCAGAAATCGAGGAAAAAACAAAGAAAATGGGAAACCGGGAAGCGCTTGCTCGCAAGTTTCTTATCCAATGCCAATGATAATTACTGTTCTTATGAAAAAGGGTTGCATCTTGTGTCTCTGTAATGTTATACTATTCTTCTTCTCATAGAATCTTAAGAATATCAAGGCTGAATATCACTCCAAGAAATTGAGCGGCAAATTGACCTAAAATAGAGATAAGTACACTTTCAGTAGATGACGGCCTGTATATTTTTTAAAAATCTTTTTTTTTCGTTCGGTCGCTCGCTGCTCTCGCTCGTTAAAGCTAGAAACAAGCTGATTTCACGCAGCAAGCAGCTTATTTCAGCAGCGAGATTCCAAAATATCATGGGCAGCACGGTGGTTGCCAAAAACCATTCTATTGTACGGTGACGAATCCAATTTTTTGCTGGTCTCTGACTTTGATCGCTCTTAGAAACAGAATGAATTCGGAGGGCAGGAGAGGACAGATTCCTGTTCGGCAGGTAATCGAATATATTATTTAAATATCTTATAGGTTAATTGTGAAATTGATGAGGAAATAACACCTCTACCATGAAAAATGGAATATTTTTCCTCGCTCCCTGCGCTCGCTCGTTTGATATTAATCGTTTTGGAAAGCAATCAAATTTGGTAAGTGAGGAGACCGAATAGATAATGTAGATTTTTCATAGGCTCACAGTGTAACGGTTTCTACTTCTACTAAAAACGAACGTGTGTTTCCTCGCTCGGGGTGTTTTAGGACAGTAAAAACTGGACTATCGTTGTACCAAAATAGAGTCATATCTGGCGATGTACCAAAATAGAGTCATATTTGGCAGCGAGGTGACCAGATATATATTTTTAATATCATAATAGGCCTAAAGTGTATTTTGATGATAAAACATTTCTATCATAAAAAGAAATTTGTTATTTTTCGCTCGCTCGCAAAATTAGATAAATTGGTTCAAAATCTAGCAAGATGTGACATTTCCCAAAAATATAAAATCGCTTCACGTACCCAGAGATCCCTTGTTTCGAGGTTACTGTTGTTATTGTTAACATGATAGTAATAACATAATACATAACGTACCCACACAGGTATTCATATAAATTCAAATTCACATTCAAATTTTATCATGTTTATTGATATAAAGTCCCGACACTGAAGGATTATCATCAAAGTCAAAACGAAACAGAACAAAACTGAACAGAAGCATGTTGAATAATACGAACAAAATATAACAAAGCAAAGAGACAATAATCAAAACAGAATTGTATATAGCTATCAAACCAAAATAAGAAAAGAAAAATAAGACATGATAGAAACATAGGCCTATCAAATACTTGATAGTTAAAGAATGCCGCTATCCTTAAAGCAATGACAAAACAAAACAAACGAAAAATATATAGACAAAATGTACGAAAATTATATCAGAACCAAATCGTTTTGTGTTTTTTTTTTGTTTTTGTTTTTTAAATATGGGATTATGCTCCACATAAAGTAAGGCCCTCCGGGTTATACCAACCCCGGGTCGACTAGGGAACATTTTATGCATGTTCTTTTACGTGAAATGTTTAGGTTCCCTATGGTCAACCCGGGGTTAGTCTACCCCAGGGGCCTACCTGGGGGACCCTACCCCGGGTGGACTCTCCTGTGGGCTATTTCCATTACTGCATGTAGATATAAAGTAGCAATGGAAATACCCAATGAGAGTCTACCCGGGGTATATAGGGTCCCCCAGGTAGACCAACCCCGGGTAGGGCCCACTCGGGTAAACCAACCCCGGGTTGACTAGGGAACTTAAAAATTTGATGTATGTTTTTACGTAAAATTCCCTTAAGGTAAGTTCCCTAGTCTACCCGGGATTGGTCTACTTGGAGTAGCCCCCCCCCCCCCCCCCCCCCCGGGGGGGGGGGGGGGAGGGGCTACTTCGGGTAGACTCTCATCTCTCATGTATTTCCATTGCTGCATATATACACCATGTACACATCGTCACGGGTTCATCTCCACTTGGTCGTGTCGTCATGCCCCCCCCCCCCCCCAAATCCTAAAAGCAGATCGACGCCTCTGTGCATGGGTGTGACTGAAGTCTGGTGTGAAAACTTAGTTCTGATCGGTCATCAAACCTATATATCAAACCAGCCCCAGGACCACAAATCATCGGACAAATCGACTAGCTCGAAAGCCAAATTTTAGAGCGGCTTGTGAGTCCCGAAACTCCCTAATGCCAGTATGCCACTCCTGGTGGGGCGGGGGGGGGGGGGGGGTGTAACATAAAAAATACAATCAATCTTACGATTGATATCAATCGTAAGTCCATTGGAAAACCATGTATGAAAGAGTTACAATTGATTGTAAGATTGATTGTATCTCTTTATGTTACACCTCCCTGATGTGATAAACATAATTTAGACAATAATCTTTGATTATAGGTGAATCCAGGGATACACCCATGCCCCCAATCTTTGGAAGATATACAATATACAACATGTAAACGAGCGTCTCAAGGGATGAACAAGGCAGCGTCCGCCCATCTCCTCTGGAGCCATACATGAGGGGGTGGGATGGGGAGGGGAGGGCATAAATTCCATGGAAAGAAACATTTAGATATTTTACTTCCTAACCCCTCCCCCCGCACACACACCCGCACACACACACACACACACACACACACACACACAAGCTCTAGAAGGTAGGCCTGGTCCAGATTCCTCCTATTAAACGTTCCTATTAAAAAAAAAAAAAGACGTAGGGACATTCCATCTTGTATTGTGTAATGTGCTATACAAGAACGGTGTATTGTTATTATTATTATTATTATTATTATTATTATTATTATTATTATTATCATTAAATGAATGTTTTCCTTGAGAAATGTTTCACCGTAATTTGAGATATAACACACAGAAGTTCTAATGAGCTACGTACTACCGATATACATGTGTGTGTTTTTTTCCACGCAGTTCCATTTGTTTTTGAGAATTATCATCTATTATTCTCTTCTGGTGGTCCACTGTTTCCAAGTATTCTAAAGACTCCTGATGGTAACCTTGCATTCAATTTCACTGAACAAAAAATGATGGTAAGACTCCTGAAAACAGGGGAGCGTTACATGAATTGTCTTTGTCACTGATTTTATTGACAGCTGTTATAAGTTACTGAAATCCTTGCATCTGATTGGCTGAGAGCAAATTTGTCAGTAAAAATCACTGTCAAGACACTTCATGAAACGCTCCCCTGGGATCGATTTGATTTGATTTTAGTAACAGGTTACAATCATATACGCACCCCACCCCCTTGGACAAGAAAAATGAGAGAGAGAGAGAGAGAGAGAGAGAGAGAGAGATAGAGAGAGAAGAGAGAGAGAGAGCCAAAAAAAAAAGAAAAAAAAAAGGAGAGAGCGAGGTGGGGGGAGAGGGAGAATGGGGGATGAAAGTCGAGATGATAGTGCTCTCAGTCTTGTTTTTCATCCACAAACAGAAAGTTCTGTGCCCTCTAAACATAAGAATAATCCATATGAGGTACAAGGGTAGACAGAGAGAGAGAGAGAGAGAGACAGACAGAGATAGAGAAGGGGAGGTATTGGAGAAAAAGACAGAGAAAAGAGAGCAATAACCTCATGTTTTCATATTTATTTTTAAAGAAAAACCACTGAAATCATTTTTTTTTTAAATATGCAACTACCATATCAACGACTTTCATGGTTTGATTTTGATGTCACACCGATCTTTCATTCATACAGGTTTTCAATGCCAGGAATATTGAATGCTATATGTTTAGAGCTACCGAGAGAAATGACGGATCATTTGTGTTTGAAAAATTATACAGACAGGGTAAATATTCAACTTAACTTTATCAAAGTTGCGCTTGGTTTTATTTGCTATGTTTTGATGTGCTTTGTTTTTTTTTATTCATTTGCCTCTTTTTGTTTTTATGTGGTATTTGGTTACTAGGAAAAATTATCAATGAACTTAGTTCACATTCAAGAAATTAAAAGTTATCTCTTGAGAGTTTCCTGTGTACCGATAGTATTTAATCATGGAAGTATATATATGTTTTACTGATTTCTTTCTTTTTTAAGGGGGTAGGGGGTGATGACCCAAGAAAAAAATTATATCGTGGAAGGCCACCGTGTCTACCTTACCCAGGAACGTTCACCCTGTATTTCGAAATCAAGTCTGTATGGGAAAGTTTGATTATCTAGCTCTTGTAAACACTTAGTGCTTGGAATACATACGCTCTAAAGAAAAAAGGTCCAATTTTGCACCCCAAATAGTATATTAGCAGCACCTGCTGCGGTGCAATCTTACACCTACATGACAAAGGTGCAATATGCACCCTTTTGTACTTGTTTGCACCCGAAAATGCCCATCTGCACCCTAAAAAGATGCAATTATGCACCTTATAGCGTGCGGAAAGTTTGCATCCAAAAGGGTGCAAATTTGCACCCCCTCCCCAAGGGTACAACTCTGCACCCTGAAGGGTGCAAAATGTAGTTCACTGCACCCTTAATGGTGCATAATGCTTCTTTGGCTGTAAAGTTACACCCGTAAAGGAGCTTCTAGTGTATCATTTGAAGGGTGCAAAATTGAACCATTTTTTTTTCTTGGTGTGTAAGGTTAACGAGAACATTCTACTCTTCAACGTAATCTATGCTATGTGACGCAGGGCAGCGACCGAGTGAGAAGATTCAATATTTGTTTTTATAGTACATGTATAAGTTTTTTTCTTTTAGTTTTTATTATGATATTGCATTCTAGAACTCCTTCAGAACCTAAGCAGTCATTACTCTTATGAGCTTACAGCGTGTCCCCAAAAGTTTTCGGTTGGAAAAAGTCTCGCCAAATAAATATCTCAAAATATTGTCAAGACATTTTCACATCTGCAGATAGCCCAGGGTGTCTTTTATCAAATGACATCGAAGAATCTTTAAATATTTTGTGCTTGAGTGAGCAAAAGTAATTTCCTGAAAGTGTGCAAAATTAAGACTTGACAAGAATTGGTGTTTGTTCTTATTCTTGTTGGTAACAGCGAAGTTGAGAGAGGAGTTGAAGCTTAGAAAATCACATATTCCGATGGCTTCAAGACAAATTAAGATTTTCTTAAGGATGTTTCACTAACCCAGGGGATCGACGTCGTAATACAGTGTACAGTAAAAACAGTACTCGTAGTCTCATATACATGGAATACCATCTTTACGATATCACCATAAAATATGTTTCTACAGGTGATGACGACGGCAGATACTTCCTTAACAACTCTGATGACAAGATCGAAGTGAAAAGATTTGAAGACCCTGACTCTGTACCATCCTCAGGACGATTCGTATTGTATTCGGCCACCGAGGATGATACGACTTCCGACAACGAGGATGATACGGCTTCGACCGACGATGATGACACACATTCGACCCCCAACCGACGAAGAGATAGATAATTATTGGCATGGAGATCATTTAGTGTTTCTGTTAAGAACGGAACATCATTTTAATTATTGTAAATTTTGTTGAAACTTGGAATGAATGATAGTAATGTGACTTATAATAATGAGGATGGTGATAATGATAATAATAATAAGAATAATGATAATAATAATAATAATAAGAATAAATAAATAGATGAATAATAATAATAATAATAATAATAATAATAATAGTAGTAATAATAATAATAATAATAATAATAATAATAATAATAATAAATAATTAGTAATGATGATGATGATGATAATAATAATGATAATAATAATAATGATAATAATGATGATAATAATAATGATAATGATTTTGATTTGATTTGATTTATTGTTTCCCATTCCACACAAATAAAAGTTTTTAAAATAATTGTTCAACAAAGAAAAAGAATATTGACAAAAATAATGGTTATAACTATAAACACAATCATGTGAAATATGAGGAACCTATCAAAAAGCAAAGCAAGGATGTGATGGTGATAATGGTGATAATAATGATAATGATAATAATGATTAAGTTAATTATAATGACGGTAATGATGATGATGATGATGATGATTATTTTTATTGAGGTAATTATGATAATGACTGTAATGATAATGCATTTACTCATCAAACTGACCCTTTAATGAACATAAGTTAAATACATTACCAATAACCATGATAACAATTCATTGTTAGTTTGAGTTGGGTAACCGAAGGTCCAGAATAATGGCTTTCCTGCATGCCGATGGTCATTATGGCACTAAAGACATGCATGGGTATGCTAGGTTCCTACCATCGTGCAACTTGTCACGAGCGTCACGCTTGGCCATGTATTCGCAGCTGATCGTGGAACTTTCACTTTTGGGGCAGCGTTACCCTTTCCCTTCTCTCCTCTAGTACCTTTGGGTGGCATTTCTCAAAGGCTCCAAATCGTTATAGATCACGGGAGATCGTGGAGTGGAGTTTAATGTGTTTGTCTTTTCCAAGGTTGATTCCGATAACCACGATTTCAAAGTACGATTAGATACGATCTGTTGCGCTTTGATACGATCTGATGCGATGATCACGTTCGACAATTAATCGTATTGATCGCAGAAAATTTTTGAGCAGTCCAGAATTTTTCTATGATCAACACGACTGCCACGATTGACCTCGAGATTTGATGAGATCTGATATCACTACGATTACTCCACGATTAAAACCGCGATTTCAATCGGGGCACGAATCGTGATAGTGGGAACATAGCATTAGTCTAGAGTTGGGTAATAATTTCCAACATCCCTTACAAAACTGTTCCTTCGGTTTTAGGAGTCGTGGTTTTGAAAGAAAGAAAGAGAATAAAGAAGGAATAACAAAGAACTTAAGGAAAGATGAATGATAAAGAAAAGTTAAAATGAGAAATACAGAGATATACATAGGTGAGAAATAGAGAAAAGGTACAAGGAGTTAGTTGTATAATAACTTTTGCTACAGTGATGATTATCATAAATTGACACGGACAGTGCTCTGATTTAAAGCTATGACGATGACGATGCTGACGACGACGACGATAATAGATAGATGGATGTAAACTTACACGTATAGAGAAACCTATCACGCACATCACATTCACTTTCTATTGATTGTATCTTTTTTGTTAAAGCAAAAGTCTAGGTTTTCTTATAACATCCAACTTTAGTATCATTTCACAAAACCATATGATTTTTTTAAGGGGGAAATAAGGAAAGGTATCATAAGAATCATAGGCGCCGGAAGCGGGGGGGGGGGGCAGTTGCCCCTCCCCCAATCATTTGAAAGGGGACAAAATCGATTTTTGCCCCCGAAAGGGCCTCCTTCAGAATAAAAAATAAATAATTTTTTGGATCATATACAACCATGTAAAATGAGCATATTGACATGATTAGTGATCTAAAATGCAAACTTTTATCATTCAAAAATCAAAATTTTCTTACTCGGTCGCTACGCTCCCTCGTATAGAACTTGGAAGCAACGTTTCTAAGTATTTAGATATTCCGTCTATCATCTATGAAAAACTGGCAGATGCTTGCTTCATTCGGAGGATTATTTTCATGGGCGCCAGAAGCGGCGGGGGCAATGCCCCCCCCCCTCCATCATTCGAAGGGGGGGGGGGCAAAATCGATTCCCCCCAAGGGCCCCCTCGGAAGAAAAAAAAGAAGATTTTTTTGGATCATATACAACCATGTAAATGAACATACTGACACGATTAGTACTCTGAAATGCAAACTTTCGACTTTCAAAAATCAAAATTTTCTTACTCGGTTGCCACGCTCCCTCGTACAGTAATTAGAAGCGACGTTTCTCAGTATTTAGAAACTCTGTCTATCATCTGTGAAAAAGGGGCAGATGCTTGCTTCATTTGGAGGATTATTTGCATAGGCGCCCGAAGCGGGAGAGGGGGCAGGGGGCATTGCCCCCCATCATTCGAAAGGGGGGCAAAATCGATTCCCCCAGGGCCCCCTCGGAAGAAAAAATAGACTTTTCTGGATCATATACAACCTTGTAAAATGAGCATATTGACATGATTACCGCTCTAAAATGCAAATTTTCAGCGTTCAAAAATCATAATGTTCTTACTCGGTCGCTACGCTCCCTCGTATAGTAATTAAAAGCAATGTTTCTCAGTATATAGAAATTCTGTCTATCATCTATGAAAAAGGGGCAGATGCTTACTTTATTCAGGGGATTATTTTGCCGCCCCTCCTCAGTATCCTCATATATTGGCATAAGGGTGCCCGGCCCGTATTTTTTCATATTTGGGCAATGCCGGAATATGACATTTCTGTACATTTTCACCACCAAAATTGTAAAAAAAAAAAAAAAAAGTTTGGGCGCTCGCTTCGCTCGCGCGGACAAAGTTGTGGAACTAAATAGTTGATTTTCGGGCGGAGGATGTCGGCCCCATCGCCAAAATTTACCAGTATGCCATGCATAACCCTCCCATTGCGATGCCCGGACTCCTGAGTCTCTCACGCCATCCTAACATGCTAGAAGCGGTGAAAAATAATCATGTTTCAGTACTAATGATGAGAGAAGACGGGAAACAGTTTTTGATAACAGTATTTTCTGAAATAAAAAAAAAAATATAAAGTTGCCCTTTTATACATAAAGAAATATGTATAAAGGGGGTGGGGAGAAAGGTGCTTGTTCGTGGGGGGGGGGGGTGTATATACGATATACGGTACGTTGTATGCTAGTAGTAAGCAATTGAGGTGGGCCGCCGTGAAGGTTTGGGGTAGGCTCCAAGAGTGTTACCCCCCCCCCCCCATGCTGGGACCCTTCCGGCGCGCTTGATAAGAGTGTACATAAAAATATGCATACAGTAATTATGGTATGATAAATACATGTATAACATGAATTTATAGTAAGCTTGCGAAGAGAACATTGCAATTATTATCAAATTTTGCCACCTTAAAACCCTGCATAATCGTTTCTAGACAATTTTTCTTTCTTTTTCACAATGTTTGACCTCAATTTCAGGAATGTACCCATGACATGAAATTTCATACTGTATATAGGCTTACATCGACTTGAATTCTTCCAAGAAAGTTATTTCCATCTATTGGGCAATGTATTGTAAATATAAAAATGTCAAAATATAACAAAAACATCTGTTGCAAATATAAAAACGATCATTTATATTTGTGTCATTTGAATATACATGCATGCACAACGTCAATATTTAATCAGTTATTGTCGACATTTGCTTTGATTTTTGTTGTTTGTTGGACTAATTAATTGTCTTTGTTTTGATTTTGTTCATTTCAAAGGTTTCTTTTTTTCGATCATTTACATTTGTGTCATTTGACTATACATGCATGCACAACGTCAATATTTAATCAGTTGTTGTCGACATTTGCTTTGATTTTCGTTGTTTGTTGGACTAATTAATTGTATTTGTTTTGATTTTGTTCATTTCAAAGGTTTCTTTCTTTTTTTCTTTAATTCTTTTTTTTTCGGGGGGGGGGGGGAGTTCCCACTTCATACATGTTATATACTATTTTGAATTTCCACTGCTGCGGAAAATAAATGATTTTGATATGTACATACTTGTATTAACCCAAACCGTGTCATTATTGTTGTCCATTTTGAAATAGACATTTTATTATTCAGGACATTAGTCAGCCATATGCAATACAATATTGTCCAGCTGCCAAAAAGAGTAGATGGTAAAAAAAAGAGAGAGAGAGAAGATAAAAGAAGGTGAAGATTAAAATGGTGTTTTTGAATAAAGGCTTCGTGTCAAGTTTTAATCATCAGTCTCCGATTTTAATAAAATACTTGGGATCGAATTATCTTCTATTGACATGTAACTCTGTATCACATTTGAAATTATATTTGTGTATTCAGTTTCAGCAAAACGCCATCACAAACAATCATACAATGGAACATGATATCGTTTTCTGTTTCTTTTTTCAAGCTGAAAATGAAATTTCTGAATTTATACACATGGCTTGATACGTATGTATTTTGTTAAATACAGTCATGTTTAGCAGTTGAAGTTATTATTAAGAGTAAAAAGCCATTAAGGGGCATTACAAGCTTCGGTGTTTTCAATAAGCCCCCTCGTTTTCACATGACTTAGTTTCAGCTTTCCGTCAGACTGTATACATATATTCAATTGGCCTTCTTTTGTGATAGTGTTTTCAGTTTCACTATCCGCTCCTTTGTTGTATTGTTTCTATTTTTGTATACATGTACATCGAACATGTGGAAATAAAGAAATAAAAATGAAATAAAACAATAATAAATAAAGCAAACACTCTTGGGAAAGAGCATTTCAGAACCGACTATCATAACATGCACTGTACAATAGCCAATAAGTTAAGATCATAATGTATAGAGAAAATTTCCTATACATGAAAATCTGTCAAGTCTAAACAGACATGTACCGCATACATTCTCATTTTTCATTGTTTGTAATCATCTTTTGAAAAATTGTATAACTCCATGCTTTTTAAACCGTATGGCCTATAATACCTCGTCTCATTGTCTCTTATTTTCGTGTAACACAATATCAGGTTGGCCACTTATCTCAGGACTTGACCACTTATCTCAGGGTGGGGGTGTATGCACTGGTTCTAGGACACCTGCCACTGGACATCCACCCGGATAACCATCCTCTAGGACAACTACCCCCTAGAGCAACCAATCCCTAGGACAACTACCCCCGGGACAGTTACCCTTTAGGAAGATTATCCCCTAGGGCATCCACTCTCTAGGACAACTACCCCCCGGACAACTATTCCACAGACAACTACCCCCTAGGACAACCAACCTCTAGGACAACTACTCCCGGTCAACTACCCCCAGACAACTACCCCTAGGACAACCAACCTCTAGGACAACTACCCCCAGACAACTACCCCTATCCCCTAGGACAACCACCCTCTAGACAACTACCCCCCCCCCCCGACAAATACCCCCTAGGACAACCACCCTGTAGGACAACTACCCCCAGGATAGCCACCCTCTAGGAAGCGTAACTCAAATTGGACTTAACCTTTTTTTAACGTCACATAGAACAAGATTGCTGCTCGTTCGCTACCCTCGCTCGCCAAAATGGAATTAAATATGGCCTTTAGCACAATTTTTGTCCCGACCTGCAACAATAATACACAGATAACATACCAAATCTTATTAAAGAGAAGTGTTTATTTTTGCTCATGCTTCATAGCTTAATTGTTCCTACTCCAACCGCTAACAATAAAACCTAGTTTATCGCATTAAAAAGAAATAGTATCGGGTTTGGATCAGAAAGCAACCTATCATAATCACGGTGAGGATAATCAGATCTTCACGCTTTTGAGACACCTAAGATTATTATGAAACAAAACACTTTTTGACACGCTCATTTCATTGGCATTTGGGGCAGGGGGAACAGTTTGGGAAGAAAAAAATGGGCACATTTCTGGCAAATTTCGACAAAAATTTCAGTAAATTCGGACAAAATTCTACAAAATCCGGTATCACAATACATAACATTAAGAAAAAATTGAGAAACTTAATTGAAAAAGAAAGAAAATCATGTTCACACATGACTTAACTTTCCGAAATCAATCCTTTTTAAAAGAAAAAAATACGTTTCACTTTCTGTGTATTATTTCAGTAACTATTGTTATTAAGAGGGATCAAAGGACACATCTGTTGGTATTGTAATCTTGGATAGCTCTATGGCATACAGCAGTTTTAATTGATTATGTGCAATGCAAATGAGAGTTATAATTATCATTTTGGGGTATAAATTCTGTCTGAATTTTACTCGCAGACCGTTGTAGATTGCTATTTTAAGTTCGCTATTTTAGTAGGAAACACCACAAAACTAATTTGTTTTATCTAAAAAGGAGATTAATTTGTTCTTAATGAATATTCATGAGATTATGTAAATATATAGATTACGCACTTCATCAGTATTTACTTAAGAAAAATGAGTAATATCAACACAAATTGTTTGAATAATACGTATAATTTCTTAATTTGAGTTAACATTATTAGATTCATTCAAGTTCAAATTACTTGAGGTTTCTTGTATTAAATTTCACTTAAAAATTTCACGTATATTCAGATAAATATAAAGTTTGAGTTAGTAAGACTTAAATCGCTTGCGTTAGGGGCAAGACTTATGTTTTGAAGTAAATTCTACTCGGGAAAAATGAGTAAAAATTATCAATGGCCATCTTATTTCTTACAGTGAAGACACCTGAAAATGACGACCTGTTTTATGAGCTTCCGATTGCCCTTCTCAAGATGCAAAAATGTCATAAATTGCCGTTCCCTATAATATAATAATAAAACTACAGAGTGAGTCAGAAAAAATGTCCCATCATTTTGAAGTTGTCTTGTCTGAAGTATGAACATTCAATGACGGGTTTCATGATATGTCTTGGTAGAGTTATCCTCCCAGCATTTATTGGTACCCTTCCATTTGGAGCTTTGCATGCATGACTGAATAACAGACAGTCTTTAGAAGACTGCAAAACATCACTTGCGCCAAGTGGATGGGTGAAGAATAAAACTGAGGCTGAACCATAATACTTGTGCTACTCACAAAGGGCTGAACATTAGTAACTGCTGCCAAACCAGGCGAGCCCTTTTGTAGGCAAGTACAACAAAGACACAGATTTCCATTGTTGCCATTGTTAACCAACAAACAAAAGTCATAACCAACGAGATACATTTCAGATATTACATTGGATTAATGTGCACTTGGTGATAACGATAATGATGACGACGACGACGACGATGATGATGATGATGATGATAATGATGCTGCTGCTGATGATGATAATGACGATGATGATGATGATGATGATGGTCGTGCTGGGGAGCGTTTCATGAAAGGACTTGTCGGATGTTTTATCCGACAAAGTCTGTTTTATCCGACAGTTGCCATAGTAACAATGCTTCTCAGCCAATCAAAATCAAGGAAAGATGTCAGATCTGACATCTTGTATGACAACAAATGTTGATGAAACGCCCCCTGGTGGTGGTGGTAAAAATTGTTAGGGAATCACCACTTAAACATTCAGCGATGCTTGGTAAAAAAAAAAAGCAATGCTTAATCTGAAAAGCACAAATGTTAACACTGCATTATGAGTTGGTTTTTTTGCTCTGTGTGTGTGGGTGTGTGTGTGTGTGTGGGGGGGGGGGGGGGGAGGGGATCGTGTGAGGGTGGGTGTGGCGTCGTGTGTGGGTGTGTGCACATAAGTTATAACTTCTTCCAAAAATTGTTTTAATCTTCATCCAGCCACTTGGCGCAAGTGATATTTTGCAGTCTTCAAAAGATTGTCTGTGATTCAGTCATGTATGCAAAGATCCAAATGAAAAGTGTACCAATAAATGCTGGTAGGATAACTCTACCAAGACATATCATGAAACCCATGATTAAATGTCCATACTTCAAACAAGACAACTTCAAAAGGATGGGACATTTTTTCTGACTCACTCTGTATAAAGGCGTAAAAATCGTCAGAATGAGCTGGTTTAATACCACGCATTCATAGTTTCTTCTTCTTCTTCTCCTCCTCCGCCTCCTCTTCCTTCTTCTTCTTTTTCTTCTTCTTCCTTTCCTCTTCTTCTTCTTCTTCTTCTTCATCATCTTCTTCTCCTTCTTCTTCTTCTTCTTCACCATCTTCTTCTTCTTCTTCTTCTTCTTTTTCTTCTTCTTCTTCTTCTTCTTCTTCTTCTTCTTCTTCTTCTTCTTCTTCTTTAAGGTTGCTATTGCGATTAAAATGATCGCACTCGGAAGTGAGCCCTCTATGCTTTTCGCTCACCTGGTTATTTCCTCGCCGTTCCCCATTTCGGGGTTGGCTGAGGCATATCCCCATCAACATGAAACTTGAGTTCCCCCCCCCCCCGGATTATGTATTCCTATCCTTGGGTCTGCAACGAGAGTTTGCCTCTTTTTATCATTCGACCGCCTTCAACACTCCTTCCTACATGTCCACAATTTTGCATCTTGTACGTCTGAGTCCTAGGAACATAACATTATTCAGGAAGGCTACTGCTGTTTGCATGCCTTCTTTCTCCCCTCCCCATCTCTCTCTCTCTCTCTCTCTCTCTCTCTCTCCCTCCCTCTCTCTCCATCTTCCTCTCTCGATCTCTCGATCTCTCGCTCTTTCTCCCACTTTCCATATCTTTCTTTTTTCTCTCTTCACTTTTGCTAATATGAAAAAATACGGGCGCACTTATGCCATTATATGAGGATACTGAGGAGAGATGGGGGGAGGCAAAATAATCCCCCGAATAAAGTAAGCATCTGCCCCTTTTTCATAGATGTAGACAGAATTTCTGTATACTGAGAAACATTGATTTTAATTACTATACGAGGGAGCGCAGCGACCGAGTAAGAAAATTTTGATTTTTTTAATGCTGAAAGTTTGCATTTTAGTGGGCTAATTATGTCAATATGCCCATTTTAGAAGGTTGTATAATTATGATCCAAAAAGTCTTTTTTTTTTTCTTCCGAGGTTGCCCTTTGGGGGGTGAATTCCCTCCTGCCCCCTCTCCCGCTTCGGGCGCCTATGCAAATAATCCTCTGAATGAAGCAAGCATCTGCCCCTTTTTCATAGATGATAGACAGAATTTCTAAATACTGAGAAACGCTTCTTCTAATTACTATACGAGGGAGGGTAGCGACCGAGTAAGAAAATTTTGATTTTTGAATGTCGAAAGTTTGCATTTTAGAGCACTAATCGTGCCAATATGTTCATTTACATGACTGTATATGATCAAAAAAATTATTTTTTTCTTCCGAGGGGGCCCTTGGGGGGAATTGATTTTGCCCCCCTTCGAATGATGGGGGGGGGGGGGGGGGGCAATTGCCCCCGCCGCTTCCGGCGCCCATGAAAATAATTCTCCGAATGAAGCAAGCATCTGCCAGTTTATCATAGATGATAGATGGAATATCTAAATACTGAGAAACGTTGCTTCCAATTATTATAAATCAAATCAAATCAAATTTTATTGATATTCAATCCACAATTTTGAATTATCATCAATATGAACAATGCAAAACAAACAAAGGATATACATAATCATATACATAATTGATGCAAAACAAACAAAGGATATACATAAGCATATACATAATTGAGGCAAAAGTATACATATTCGGCAAACTCAATGAATAAGTGGAACCAAAACCAAACAAAAACAACCCCCCCCAAAAAAAAGTGTAAAAGTGTACAAAAATAATATGATCGTGGTGTATTTTATATAACTGCAAGACATAATATATATATATATATATATATATATATATATATATATATATTGGAAGAAAATAAATGAAATGAAGCTGACGTAGCTCTCGATCATGTCCTTTTTATTATGGCAAGCTTTCGGCCAACATGGCCTTCATCAGGTCTGAACAGATAAGAAACGAACAGGCAAAATAATATACACATAGAAGTAATATCAAAATAATGTCAAAATAATACGTAATTGGAATAACTGAACAATTGAATATCAAAATAATATACCGAATTGATACGGAAATGATACTTAATGAACTTTATGAATGATGATACATAACTGAACAATTAATGTCGAAATAACAAATAAGTAAAGAAAATATAACGAAATGATAAGGAAATAATATTTGATTAACTTAGGAATATGGTAATTCAGAAATGATACAATGAATATAATTACCTCGGGTTGGAATTAGACCGAGCTCATCGGATTAGTAGAGGGTGAGGGGTACACTGCGAATAAGATTGTGATAAAGCATTCTGCTTAATTAGGACTATTTTATATACCACCAATTGTGAGCAGAGTATCAAATATAGTCATGCTCGTCAAACAACATTTTAAATCGGTAGTTTAGTAAACCACTTTCTTGTGTCATATGTAGTCGTGTTAAAAAGTACCTGGTAATCCTAATACAAAATAAGTAGTATAGTGCGTTTCCCCCCCCCCCAAAAAAAGGTCAAGGTAAGTGGTACAAAACCGTAAGTAAAATCTTCAATGATATTAAGTAGTTTACAAGTAACTAGTTAAATATGATATGTGCAATAACCTGTTGCTGCTTAAATAGAAAAAGTGAAAAATAACAGAAATATTTACCAAAATACTTGTACGGAGATGTTCAGTATGCTTCCTTGTGTGTGTATATAATGTGTAATGTGACGTGTGAGGGACAGTGTTATGGGTCATTGCACGCTAACTGTCAACATTGATGCCATTGGGTGCAAGGGTATTGAGGGTGCTTATCCAGTAGGATTCTCGGTGGAGGATTATTGAGCGGTATTTGTTGTGTATTTGTTCTATTGCCATTATCTGAACGTCACTAATGGAATGGTTGGGTGAATTGAAATGGATGACATAGGGGATGTTCTTGGTATTGTGATTGATGTCGGGTTTGTAGTTTCGGATTTCAGATCTGGTATTACTGAATCGGGTGTATAATGTATTTTCGGTTTTCCTACATATTGTTTTTTACATTTCTTGCACGTGATGAGGTAAATGACCCATTCCGACTTGCAATTGAGTACGGAGTTGATCGTGTATTTTTTACCTGTCACTGTACTTTTGTAGGTGGAACCTTCTGTTGTGTGTGCGTGCATCATGCACCGTTTGGATTTACAGTTTTGGAAACCGGTGTTGTTGCTGTTGTTGTCGTTGTTGTTATTGTTGTGTCTGTGGTGTCTGGGGGTGGGGTCGGCCGCTCTCGTCAGGAGATCGCGGAGTGTTCGCGTTCTTCTGAAGGCAACCATGGGGAGTCTTGGAAAGTGGTACTGAGTTGTTGGGAGTTGGATAATATGTGGTTGTGTTTTTTGATGATTTGTGGAATTTTTGCTGTTGTGGGGTCGTAGGTTACAACTAGGGGGGTTCGGGTGGAAGGGGGCGTTTAGCATTTTCAAGCAGACTTTCGCGTGGGATTTGGCGGGCTCTTTCAATTTGTTCTTTGGTGATTTGGGGGTCGTAGTCGCGGTTAGAGAAATGGTGCTGTAGGTCAGCTAGGTGCAAATCGCGGCGGTTGGGTTGTGAGCAGTTGCGAGTGACGCGTAGGGCCTGGCTGTACGGGATGCTTTTGAAAATGTGAGGGGGGTGGCAGGATGATGGGAGGAGGTAGGCGTGTGAGTCCGTTGGTTTGGTGTACATATCTGTTTCGATATTCTTGTTTTCGATTCGGACGGTAGTGTCAAGAAAGTTAACTTCTGATCTGGATGTGTTGAAGGTGAATTTTATGGTGGGGTGGGAGGAATTGGTTTCACTTTGGAATTTGGTCAGGAGTCGGGGAGATGTAGTCCAGACAAAAAATATGTCGTCGATGTATCTTTTCCATGACCCATTTAAGATGGAGTTTTGTCCTTGCAGTAATTTCTTTTCGATGGTTCCCATGGCGGTACCCTGAATTTGCAAGTAATTTGAACCGTTGAATTTGAAGTTGTTGAGTGTGAGGATGAGGTGTAGAAGGCGGATGAGGTGGTCCGTAGGGGGAGATCTGTTTTTTCGTGAGTCCAGTGCTATTTTGCATGCTTTGATACCCTCTTTGTGTGGAATATTTGTGTATAACGATGTCACATCCGCTGTTGTCCAGATAAAAAATCACGTGCAAGAAATGTAAAAAACAATATGTAGGAAAAACCGAAAATACATTATACACCCGATTCAGTAATACCAGATCTGAAATCCGAAACTACAAACCCGACATCAATCACAATACCAAGAACATCCCCTATGTCATCCATTTCAATTCACCCAACCATTCCATTAGTGACGTTCAGATAATGGCAATAGAACAAATACACAACAAATACCGCTCAATAATCCTCCACCGAGAATCCTACTGGATAAGCACCCTCAATACCCTTGCACCCAATGGCATCAATGTTGACAGTTAGCGTGCAATGACCCATAACACTGTCCCTCACACGTCACATTACACATTATATACACACACAAGGAAGCATACTGAACATCTCCGTACAAGTATTTTGGTAAATATTTCTGTTATTTTTCACTTTTTCTATTTAAGCAGCAACAGGTTATTGCACATATCATATTTAACTAGTTACTTGTAAACTACTTAATATCATTGAAGATTTTACTTACGGTTTTGTACCACTTACCTTGACCTTTTTTTTTTTTGGGGGGGGGGGAAACGCACTATACTACTTATTTTGTATTAGGATTACCAGGTACTTTTTAACACGACTACATATGACACAAGAAAGTGGTTTACTAAACTACCGATTTAAAATGTTGTTTGACGAGCATGACTATATTTGATACTCTGCTCACAATTGGTGGTATATAAAATAGTCCTAATTAAGCAGAATGCTTTATCACAATCTTATTCGCAGTGTACCCCCTCACCCTCTACTAATCCGATGAGCTCGGTCTAATTCCAACCCGAGGTAATTATATTCATTGTATCATTTCTGAATTACCATATTCCTAAGTTAATCAAATATTATTTCCTTATCATTTCGTTATATTTTCTTTACTTATTTGTTATTTCGACATTAATTGTTCAGTTATGTATCATCATTCATAAAGTTCATTAAGTATCATTTCCGTATCAATTCGGTATATTATTTTGATATTCAATTGTTCAGTTATTCCAATTACGTATTATTTTGACATTATTTTGATATTACTTCTATGTGTATATTATTTTGCCTGTTCGTTTCTTATCTGTTCAGACCTGATGAAGGCCATGTTGGCCGAAAGCTTGCCATAATAAAAAGGACATGATCGAGAGCTACGTCAGCTTCATTTCATTTATTTTCTTCCAATGTGTAATAAGATGAAGCACTGCACACGTTTTGTGAGGGGACATCTTTCTCTCTCTCTCTCTCTCTATATATATATACATAAACAAGTGCGGCTCCTGCCGTATTCCTACCTTATTCTGAAAAAAAATACAACAAAAATCTATAAGTCTGAATATTATGGTCCAACCTGCTCAATCTTTCCTATACATATTACTAATGGAGGGTACACATATTTTTGTTATATCATAATCGTTAGATTGTAGTAAATATATGAATTTTTCGTGTTCGTATTTATCCTTAAAGGTGGGCAGTACATTGTTTATGTTTTGGAATAGGGTTTCTCTTTCTTGTTTAAGGTATGGGCAGCACATAATAAAATGAAATTCTGTTTCTACATCTATTTGGCTAATGGGACATAAGCGTTTATTTATTTCCAAGTTTTTGTGTCTTCCCTGTTCTATCATTAATTTACTGTTACTAATTCTTATTTTCATAGAGTCTTTAATGTGTGATTTATTTACATCTAATAATTACTGTACGAGGGAGCGTAGCGACCCAGTAAGAAAATTTTGATTTTTGAATGATGAAAGTTTGCATTTTAGGGCACTAATCATGTCAGTATGTTCATTTTACATGGTTGTATATGATAAAAAAAAAAATTCCTTTTTTTCCCGAGGGGGGCCCTTTCAAATTCAATGCTTCCGGAGCCTATGATTCTTATGATACCTTTCCGTATTTCCCCCTATAAAAATCATAAGGTTTTGATTCTAAAGTTGGATGTTATAAGGAAACCTAGACTTTTGCTTTTACAAAAAAAATACAATCAATAGAAAGTGAATGTGATGTGCGTGATAGGTTTATCTATACGTGTAAGTTTACAAACATCTATCTATTATCGTCATCCTCGTCATCATCGTCATCGTCATAGCTTTAAATCAGCACTGTCCATGTCAATTTATGATAATCATCACTGTAGCAAAAGTTATTATACAACTTACTCCTTGTACCTTTTCTCTATTTATCACCTATGTATATCTCTATATTTCTCATTTTAACTTTTCTTTATCATTCATCTTTCCATAAGTTCTTTGTTATTCTTTGTTTATTCTCTTTCTTTCTTTCAAAACCACGACTCCTAAAACCGAAGAGCTGAGCAAGGAACAGTTTTGGAAATGATGTTGGAAATTATTACCTAACTCTAATGCTATGTTCCCACTATCACGATTCGCGCCCCGATTGAAATCGTGGTCTTAATCGTGGAGTAATCGTAGTGATATCAGATCTCATCAGATCTCGAGGTCAATCGTGGTAGTCGTGTTGATCGTAGAAAAATTCTGGACGATTCAAAAGTTTTCTGCGATCAAAACGATTAATTGTCGAACGTGATCATCGCATCAGATCGTATCAAAGCGCAACAGATCGCATCTAATCGTACTTTGAAATCGTGGTTATCGGAATCAACCTTGGAAAAGACAAACATATTAAACTCCATTGGGATCGCCAATCTCCCGTGATCTATAGCGATTTGGAGCCTTTGAGAAATGCCACCCAAGGGTACTCGAAGAGAGAAGGGAATGGCTCATGCTTCCCCAAAAGTGAAAGTTCCACGATGAGCTACGAATACATGGCCAATCGTGACGTTCGTGACAAGTCGCACGACGGTGGGAACCTAGCATACCCATGCATGTCTTTAGTGCCATAATGACCATCGGCATGCAGGAAAGCCATTATCCTGGACCTTCGGTTACCCAACTCACACTAACAATGAATTGTTATCATGGTTATTTGTAATGTATTTAACTTTTTATGTTCATTAAGGGTCAATTCGATGAGTAAATGCATTATCATTACAGTCATTATCATAATTACCTTAATAAAAATAATAATCATCATCATCATCATCATTATTACCGTCATTATAATTACCTTAATCATCATTATCATTATCATTATTATCACCATTATCACCATCACCATCACCGTCATTATCATTATTACTATCATTTTTATTATCATTATTATTATTATTATTATTATTATTATTATTATTATTACTATTATTATAATTATTATTATCATCATCATCATTATTATTATTATTACAGTTATCATCATCATAATCATAATCACATCGTCATTATTCGCCATCATTTTCATCATCATCATTATTATAAGTCACATTACTATCATTCATTCCAAGTTTCAACAAAATTTACAATACACAAAATGATGTTCCGTTCTTAACAGAAACACTTAATGATCTCCATGCCAATAATTAGCTACCTCTTCGTGTCGAACGTGTGTCATCATCGTCGGTCGAAGCCGTATCATCCTCGTTGGCCGAAGTCGTATCATCCTCGTTGGCCGAATACAAGACGAATCGTCCTGAGGATGGTACAGAGTCAGGCTTGTCATATGTTTTTACTTCAATCTTGTGACCAGAGTTGTCAAGGAAGTATCTGTCGTCGTCATCACCTGTAGAAACATATTTTATGGTGATATCGTAAAGATGGTATTCCATGTATATGAGACTACGAGTACTGTTTTTACTGTACACTGTATTAGGACGTCGATCCCCTGGGTTTGTGAAACATCCTTGGGGAAATCTTAATTTGTCTTGAAGCCATCGGAATATGTGATTTTCTAAGCTTCAACTCCTCTCTCAAATTCGCTTTTACCAACAAGAATGAGAACAAACACCAATTCTTGTCAAGTCTTAATTTTCCACACTTTCAGAAAACTACTTTTGCTCACCCAAGCACAAAATATCTATAGATTCTTTGATGTCATTTGATAAAAGACACCCTGGGCTATGTGCAAATGTGATGATGTGAAAATTTCTTGACAATATTTTGAGATATTTATTTGGCGAGACTTTTTCCAACCGAAAACTTTTGGGGACACGCTGTAAGCTCATAATAGTAATGACTGCTTAGGTTCTGAAGGAGCTCTAGAATGCAAACTTATACTATAATAATAAAAACTAAAAACAAACAAACTTATACATGTACTATAAAAAAAAGTATTGAATCTTCTCACTCGGTTGCTGCCCTCCGTCAAAAAGAATAGATTACGTTGAGGAGTAGAATATTTTCGTTAACCTTACACACCAAGAAAAAAAATGGTTCAATTTTGCACCCTTCAAATGATACACTAGAAGTTCCTTTACGGGTGCAACTTTGCAGCCAAGGAAGCATTATGCACCATTAAGGGTGCAGTGAACTACATTTTGCACCCTTCAGGGTGCAGAGTTGTACCCTTGGGGAGGGGTGCAAATTTGCACCCTTTTGGATGCAAACTTTCCGCATCCTATAAGGTGCACAATTGCATCTTTTAGGGTGCAGATGGGCATTTCCGGGTGCAAACAAGTACAAAAGGGTGCATATTGCACCTTGTCATGTAGGTGTAAGATTGCACCGCAACAGGTGCTGCTAATATACTCTTTGGGGTGCAAAACTGGACCTTTTTTCTTTAGAGTGTATGTATTTCAAGCACTAAGTGTTTACAAGTGTCGGAAAGTGGAATTTTCATTTAGTTACCCGAGAAGAATGTGCCTAATTTGCATAGTATTTTCGTACAGGTGTTTGGAATTTTCTTGATCGGCCGGATCACTAGATAGGGTTAGGATGATCGATGTATGTACGCTCGAAAAATATAATTCTAGTTATTTTCAAATCCTTGTTATGTAATTTACAGATTTTAAGGATTTGATTTCTCGTAATATTGAGTGAAACATTATATATATACTTCAATCCTTTTCATATTGGCCATTTCAAAGTTTAAGAAATCTTTAGCGGAATGATATTTTCTCGGTGGTTCCGCGACTCCACTGCTTGTTGGCATTTTACGTTAGGTAGATTATTGCACGTCCTGGTTCTGGTGCAGGTCGGACTGCAATCGAAGCAGGCCTGGGAAAGGGCTGATGTAAGTGTCGTTTATCTTATTCTTGCATAGCATTACAGCAAAGTGTAATTATTTATTAATCAATTGTTTCTGTACTATCATGGACAAAATTATGTGAAAAGAATGACTTGTTTTAAGATTGAATTTAGTCACTTTTACTTTCATGACTTTGGCAAAGCAAGTGTATCTCGGTCAAGTTCAAAGATAAGTTGTAACTTACGAAATATGAGAATATTTACTGGTTTACTTTTCATGCTAGACATTGTTGGGAAGAATGAATATAAGTAATACTTGATATTTGAAAGGTCAGAAATGTAGGATTACTTGTTGAATTGAAGCGAAAGTTTTAGTTGATTACTTAAAAGATAACATAGAGGGCGTTCTATAGTAAACATTGTATTCCAAAATGGCGGCGCCCATAGTAAGGTATGCTTCTAGCTTGTCTCGTTATATTATATTATATGTGATGATTTCTGATTATGGTTCTGAACTAAGAAGTAAGATCTGTGACTTTGCTTACTGAGCATACACCGATTGTTTGTTTGTCGACTTAAATTACTCTTTTAATTGCAGTATCAGATGAGTAAACTAATGTATTAGAGAATGGTTGTGTTGAGCTCAATAGACAGAAATATGCAGTTTGACTTCGTTCGATAAAAAAACTACTTGCTCTATTTCAAACACTTGGGCCTTGGTCAAAACTTTGGAATTAATGAACATAGTTTCTACTATTTTGGTTATTCATGCTTGCAAAAGACAACACTAGATATTTGTGAGTTGATATCACTACCAATGATTATCCATACTGAAAATAGTAGAATTGTTTGAGAAATATGATATGTTTGATATTAATTTAGGGGATTCTAAGCAATTTTATCATGATAACCTTGGAGTTATGATTATCTTGTGGTTACGATTGTTGCTTTCTTTTAATTATAGCGGGTCCGACTCATTTGATCCTCATCGAGTCTGAGTCTTGAGTCTTGAATAATGTAGAAGCTGCTACTCCTTTGTGGTATCCTGGGTGATGTAGGTGGTGTGCAACCACCAGTAGCCTCTGACTTTGGGTAGGCATTAATTACATGGACTCTCTATTTTTGTGTACAAAATGATTAATTTTAATAGAATATTGTGATTTATACAGAGTATGATGTATTCTTATGCCATCTAACTAAATCTGAGTAATATGCTGATTACAACTACTAAATAGTCTTGAGATAGCTACAACGATATTTACAAGCTGTTTTTGAGGAATGCATGTATTTTATCATTACAGTAAATGATAGAGATGAATACACCCCACTTTCAATATCAATATTTTGCCATGTATTCAATATCTGCAGTCTATTATGTACATTGTGTGATGCAAGTGCTAATAACATGTATTTGAAATGGTGTTATTGATAATCTTATTTCATTTCTGTCATTGCAGGGTTGTTGTTTTTGTTACTCCTTTCATTACGTTGGTTTTGCTAAACCTCAATAAAGTCGAAGAAGCTCAGATCTGGTGTCCCGCAGCATCTGTAAAGTTTGCTCTTGTTACGGTCTTAATTGGCTAACCCAACCCACCCCCCGACACAAGAGCTAGATAATCAAACTTTCCCATACAGATTAGATTTCGAAATACAGGTTGAACGTTCCTGGGCAAGGTAGACACGGTGGCCTTCCACGATATAACTTTTTCTCCGGTCATCATCCCGCCCTCCCCCCCCCACCCTTAAAAAAGAAAGAAATCGGTAAAACGTATGTATACTTGCATCATTGTACTATCAGTACACAGGAAACTCGAGAGAGATCACTTTTAATTTCTTTAAAGAAAGTTCACTGAGAATTTTTTCCTAATAACCAAATACCAAATAAAGACAAAAAGAGGCAAATGAATAAAAAAACAAAGCACATCAAAACATAGCAAGTAAAACCTAGCGCAACCTTGATAAAGTTAAGTTGAATATTTACCCTGTCTGCAAATTTTTTCAAACACAGATGACCCGTCATTATTCAAGGTAGCGCTCAACATATAGCATTCAATATTACTGGCATCGAAATCCTGTATGAATGAAAGATCGGTTAGTGTCGTTGTTATGGTAGTTGCCTATTTCAAAAAAATTATTTCAGTGGTTTTTCGTTAAAAATAAAAATGAAAACATGATGTTATTGCTCTCTTTTCTCGATCTTTTTCTTCAATACCTCCCTTTCTCTGTCTGTCTGTCTGTCTGTCTCTCTTTCTCTCTCTCTCTCTCTCTCTCCCTCTCTCTGTCTCTCTCTCTCTCTCTCTGTCTATCCTAGTACCTCATATGGACTATTCTTATGTTTAGAGGGCACAGAAAATTTTCTGTTTGTGGATGAAAAACAAGACTGGGCATGCTGGGAGCACTATCATCTAGACTTTCATCCCCCATTCTCCCTCTTCTCCCCCCTCCCGCTCTCTCACTTTTTATGCCTCCGCCCACGGTAGGTGGTTGCCGGAGGCATTTTTTTTTTTGCTCTCTCTCTCTCTCTCTCTCTCTGTCTCATTTTTCTTGTCCAAGGGGACGGGGAGCGTATATGATTGTAACCTATTATTAAAATCAAATCAAATCGATCCCAGGGGAGCGTTTCATGAAGTGTCTTGACAGTGATTTTTACTGCATGACAAATTTGCTCTCAGCCAATCAGATGCAAGGATTTCAGTAGTTTATAACAGTTGTCAATAAAATCAGTGACAAAGACAATTCATCTAACGCTCCCCCTGTTTTCAGAAGTCTTACCATCATTTTTTGTTCGGTGAAATTGAATGCAAGGTTACCATCAAGATTCTTTAGAATACGTGTAACCGAAGGACCACTAGAATAGACTGCACGATGTTTCTCAAAAACAAATTTGACTGCGTGGAAAAAAACACACACACATGTATATCGGTAGTTTGAGTAGCTCATTAGAACTTCTGTGTGTTATATCGCACATTACGATGAAACATTTCTCAAGGAAAACATTCATTTTATGATAATAATAATAATAACAATACACAGTTCTTGTATAGCACATTACACAATACAGGATGGAATGTCCCTACGTCTTTTTTTTTTAATTTTTAATAGGAACGTTTAATAGGAGGAATCTGGACCAGGCCTACCTTCTAGATCGTGTGTGTGTGTGGGGGGGGGGGTAGGAAGTAAAATATCCAAAAGTTTCTTTCCATGGAATTTATCCCCTCCCCTCCCCATCCCACGCCCTCAAGTATGGCTCCAGAGGAGATGGGCAGACTGCCTTGTTCATCCCTTGAGACGCTTGTATATCATCCAAAGATTGGGGCATGGGTGTATCCCTGGATTCACCTATCACTAAAGATTATTGTCTAAATTATGTTTATCACATCAGGAGTGGCATACTGGCATTAGGGAGTTTCGGGACTTTGTAGACTCAAGCCGCTCTAAAATTTGGCTTTCGAGCTAGTTGATTTGTCCGACGATTTGTGGTCCTAGGGCTGGTTTGATATATAGGTTTGATGACCGATCACAACTAAGTTTTCACAAAACACTTCAGTCACACCCCTGCACTCGCATATTTTTTTTTTTTTACACCGGAGTTCTGCCATATTTGCGATAAAATTCAGGAAAGCCGGTGATAAATGAGCCTAACTCGTCAGCGCACACAATATTAGCAAAAATGTACTGTACGTACGTATTATGCACACAAGGGAAGGCATATTGTGTCATGTCTGACTGCTCAGATATGGAGCAGGCTATTTAATAATGGAAAGGATCATAGACTGAGGGGAAGACAAAGAGATGCATAAGGAAAATAGGTGATAGGATGAAGGGAAAACAAATAAATACACAAGAAAAAGAGCAGGATAAGCAAAAATATTAAAAGATAACTAAATACAATGATAAAGGAACGGAATCAAAGAATGTAGGCCTGCATAAGGAAATAGGCTACAGTATAGAGAAGAGGAAAGGGGAAATATTGAAATAAGCAAGGAAAATATAAAGAGAATAGAAGGTATGATCAGAGGGGTATAAAACCATTTAACAAAACTTTTCAAATAAAATGTCCGAATTAACTTTACTTCATGCTGTAGCCTAACCATTACATTTTATACCATTTTATTTCATGCATACCAAATAATAACTGTTGTAAAAATTCATTTCACATATTAACCCGAAATTTAAATAATTGAAAACAAAAAGAAAAATCGATAATTGGTAAAGGCTGATGAATTTAAACAAAACCGTATAAACAATGTGGTCCAATATATAAGGTGTAGCAGTAACATTCTACAATTATTATTTGTTTCGTACCAAAACGGCATGCATATTGATAATATCATTTCTTAAAGTTCTCTGTATATAAAATAATGAGTTTCTTAATGAATAGTGTTTTGTGTGATTGTGTGTGTATATGTGTAAATGTGAAGAAAAAATATGATGATAATAACAAATCAGAACGAATGCAAATACAACTCTACTAACCATGAACAAAATAATGCTGCAAGAGAGAACTTTCGTTTCAAAATGAATGATAAAATCTATTGCAAGCTGTAACTGAACCTAGGTAGCCGAAAAGGAAGACGCAACGGGAGCGATCGCCCCATCCAAATACGCAAAAAAGGGGGAAGAATGTGAGCAAGAAAAGAAACAAAGTAAAATAAGGTAAGAAAAGGAGAAGAAAGAAAAAAAAAACGAAGACAAAAGCTCTGCATTTCTCCCACCTGGCAGGCGCACTTTATCATCACTATATACCGACCCCTCATTTCTACTAAAATCATAACTGAGAGTAATAATCACTGATACATTTTTAAACTAATTTTCTTCCTAACATCCGTGGAATTTTCCACGGGTACTGCTGCTATTGTATTCAAAGATTTATAGCTCTAGTGGAGAAAACAATGAATGTTTGATTTGTCATGTTCTGATTAATATTCCAATGTTCTAATCACATGTTCTGATTAAAAGAAAGAATGTTTTATCTGTCACGTTCTGGCTAATAGGCCTATACGATGCGACTGAGACTGCAATTTCCAAATGAACAGGTCACCTGGCTTAATAATAATAATAATATTCTGGATTTATATAGCGCCTAATACATCTCCAAGAGAGTCTCTAAGCGCTTTACAGAAATATTATTACCCCGGTCATCGGATTCAGGCTTGCCCGCATACAATGCATGCACCTTCTCCACTCCCTAGGGAGCATTCCAGCCAGTCGCCTTTTGCAGGCGCGCACAATGCTAAACAAATCACAATGACTTTCGCATCCTACCGGGTACCCACTTAACACCTGGGTGGGGAGTGGCAAATGTAGATTCATATCTTGCCAAAGGACATTAGTGCCGCCCCGGGATTTGAACTCGGACCACGAGATCTACAGTCCGATGACATATCCACTAGACCACGACACCTCTATAATATACAGCTTTGTTTAACCCATGATGAAGTCTTTTATGTACCTTGCCTTTACCCGTACACTGACCATTTTAAACATATATATTTTTTAAATGTTGTAAGTATGCCAAACATGTTAACATGAATTATCCAGCTTTAGCTGCTTTTCATAATGACTATGTACATGTTTATTCAAAATAAAACCATTTTTGACTGATTGACTGATTGATGATATAATCGCATACTGTTAGGATGTTTCTGTGAACCAAAAAGTTGAAATATCCTATAACAATTAGTGGTCAGCTTTAAACCTGAAATTCATACATGCCCTGTGATGACAACTGAAAATGCATTTCTTGCACATAATAGGCCTATACCTATTTCCTAGATCATAGCTCAGATTTGTGTGACTCCTTCAAAGGGGGGGGGGGGGCAGTGGCGTAACAGCCGGGGGGGCAGGGGGCAGAGTACCCCCTGAAGGATTTCAGCGGGAAAATCCACCAAACCACCGGGAAAAATGAAAGGGAGGGAAAGGAAGAAAAAGGAAGGGAGAAAGGAAAAGGAAGAAGAAGAAAGGAAAAGAAAGAAGAAGAAAGGGAAAGAAAAAAGGAAAAAAAGAGAAAGAAGAGGAGAGAGAGGGAAAAAGCGGAAAGGGGGAAAAAAGAATAAAGCAAAGGGAAACAAAAGAAATGAGGGAAAATTTTGTACCAAAACCCCGGAGTTTCCGGGTGCTCCACTCCCTGGACCCCCACAGTGGCTTTCCCTGTAGACCCCCATCAGGGGCCCTAAGCAAGAACCCTGGGCCCCACCCGCTAAGCGCTTCGCAACAAGCAACTCGCGGTGCAGGCTCACCTCCGCATATTCTATTTCTAGACTTAGATACCGGGAAATTTTCGGCTCTACTCCCCCTCCCCCGATAACAGGCAGAGAATGTAAGAGACCGGGAACAGTCAACGAACAATTCAAAGAAACGTCAGAGCTTCCGCGCTTAGCGCGGGAAGGGAAAATCCCCATCCCTGCAGTGCCTGCACCCTCCCCTAGCATGCCTAGGGAGCGCACTTTGCACTATCGTGCTCCTAAAATGAAATCCTAGCGATACCACTGATTCTAGACTTAATTACCGGGAAATTTTGGCTATGCGTATGCCCCCTCCCCCCCCCCCCCCCCGATAACAGGCAGAGAGCGTAAGAAGAGCGGGATCTCACAGCGAAAAAACGTCGGAGCTTCCTGCACCCTCCCCCTAGGGAGCACTACCATCTCCCTAAAATGAAATCCTAGTTAAGTCGCAGAAGATAGACTTTATTACCGACAACTAACAATTCTAAGAAACGTCGGAGCTTCCGCGCTTCGCACGGGAGGGGGGAAACTCCCCCTCCCTGCACCCACCCCTCTAGGGAGCACTACCATCTCCCTAAAATGAAATCCTAGTTAAGTCGCAGAAGATAGACTTTATTACCGACAACTAACAATTCTAAGAAACGTCGGAGCTTCCGCGCTTCGCACGGGAGGGGGGAAACTCCCCCTCCCTGCACCCACCCCTCTAGGGAGCACTACATTGGCGTAAATTCCGGGGGGTGGGGGATCTATCACCCCCGTTTGGGGAAGAGGGGGGATGGTGTGTACAAATTTCCCTCATGCAGACACACTTTTTAAAGCAGAAAATATATTTTAATTAATCAGTTATAGTAAAAATTCTGAATATCTATCATAAACAACCATCATATTTTAAAATTTATATTTGAAAATGCTACTGAAAACAAAAAGTGGTTATTTTTGGCTCGCTCACTTCGCTCACATATTTTAGAATTCTTATTCCAAAATGCGATTCAAAACCGGAAAAGTGGTTATTTTCTGCTCGCTTGCTTCGCTCGCTCGCAAAATAGATATCAAAATGCGTGTGAGAGGGAAAAAAAATCCATAATATTTCTTTCATCCCCCACTCCTCAGACATAGACTATAGTTACCGGGAAATTTTGGGCTCTGCCCCCCCTGATAACAGGAACCTGTTACGCCCGGGGGGGGGGGGGGATATTGTTGCTGTCTTTGTACATTGTGTGAAACAAATTTAGTTGAGTGTCAGAGTGTCATTCATCTTTCTGTGAATTTCCTTCCCCTTCTCTCCTATTCTCTTTCTATCATACTTTTAATTCTCTCTCTATTTTCCTTGTTTATTTCAATCTTTTCTCTTTCCTCAAAGCTGTTTTTTCTTTGGTTTTTCGTTGAATGTTTTCTTATCTTCGTTGTTTCCCTTTACCCTGCTCTTTTCTAATGTATTTCTTTGTTTTCCCTTCAATATTTCACCTCTATTCTTTGATTTCCTTAATCTCTCCCCTGCAGTAGCTATAGTTTGTTTTCCTTTCAAGGCCGCTCTCCCATTCTCCTTTACCTAATTACGTTTTCCTTTGTTTTCCCTTCAATTTCACCCCTGCTCTTTTCCTTATTTATTTATCTGTTTTCCCTTCAGTCTATCACCTCTTAAATTCGTTATTTTCTTGATTCACTTGTTGTTTAAATACTCGCTGCAGTATTTCCCTTCCCTTGTGTGTATGGTGGGGGGACTATACAGTGCGTCCCCAAAAAAACTTTACACTTTTGAAATGGCTGCCAAATGAAAAAATACACGATTCTGGAAGAAAAGGTTTATAGGTACGGATAGCTCATGGACTCAACTTTCATATGAGACCAAAAAGGCTGAAAATAATTCATGCTTGGGTGAGCACTGCTCACTTTTGTAAAGGGTATGAAAATTAGGTTGCGCAGGAATTGCACCTTTCAATTTGTGAGAGGTGAGTCCTTTGGAGGTTACAGAATTGAGGGTGATATGATGAATTCATGATCAGTTGCAATCAGTTTAGGTTTGCCGAGTGAATTTTATGGTTTATCAAATCAAAATCTTATGCATGAGTGAACGGGCATTGCATTCATTATTGTAGCACTGTACCTTTCCCTGGTAGACTCTGGTGTGTTCATGGGAGTCAGGATTGGGTGGAGGTACATGTTGCAGGGGAGGTGAGATAGGGTAAGACTTTGTTGGCTAGATGGGATAAGGGTCAAGAGGACAGTATGCCCCCATCCCCCCCCCTCTCTCTCTCTCTCTTGCTTCCTGTGTGTTGGTGCATATCTTGACAATTCACATTCTTTGGTCTCCACTCCAAAATATCCAAACCACCTTCCCTTATCCCTCACGAAGAGAGCAAGATTGTGCATCGAAGGACGAGGTGGACATGTGGACCATTGAACTAGCAGACTTTGATTTTTAGTTTCCATCATCATTTATTTTCCCCCTTTTTTCTCTTACAAGATGGATGAAACAGTTGTAAATTTGAAATGAATGAAAATCAACTGAAAACAAAGACTGACATATTCATTTTACCAATTTGCGTTACACTGTACCGTTTTTCTTGTGCGAAACTCAACTGCTAAAATGACTGGTTGGTTGGATAAACTTTGATTGAGTGATTGACTGAGTTATTGATTAATTATGATTTATTTAATGAATAATTCATTGATTGAAACAGCTAAATGCTTGATTGATTGATTGATTGACTGATACATTGATTAGTTGATTGATACCTAAATTTTGCTTGTCTAATTTACGGTATTGATTTTAATTGGCCGATAGAATGCAATTGACTTCAGGTGTCAATGGGTGATACCAGTCCCAGTCCAATTTTGGAAATGAAGGTAGAATTCGGGATAAGGGAATGTGGTCGGGATATTTTGGAGAGGAGACCAACGGATGTGAATTGTCAAGATATGCACAAGCACACCCAGGAAGAGAGAGAGAGAGAGAGAGAGAGGGAGGGGAGGGGGGGGGGGGGGAGCATGCATGTCCTCTTAACCCTTATCCCATCTACCCAACAAAGTCCTACCCAACAACTCACCTCCCCTACACCATGTACCATCACCCAATCCTGACTCCCATGAACACACCACTGAGTCTACCAGGAAAAAAGGTACAATCCTACAATAATGAATGCAGTGCCCGTTCACTCATGCATACAATTTTGATTTAATAAACCATAAAATTCACTCAGCAAACCTAAACTGATTGCAACTGATCATGAATTCATCATATCACCCTCAATTCTGTAACCTCCAAAGGACTCACCTCTCACAAATTGAAAGGTGCAATTCCTGCGCAACCTAATTTTCATACCCTTTACAAAAGTGAGCAGTGCTCATCCAAGCATGAATTATTTTCAGCCTTTTTGGTCTCATATGAAAGTTGAGTCCATGAGCTATCCGTACATATAAACTTTTTCTTCCAGAATCATGTATTTTTTTTTATTTGGCAGCCATTTTAAAAGTGTAAAGTTTTTTTTGGGACGCACTGTAGTTCGCGCACATTTTAATTTTTAATGAAGGCAATTTTTGATCCATAATTTCTCAATTTTACCAAAAAATTATTCAGATTTAAATGACACCAAAGGCAAAGCAAAGTTTCAGATTTCAAACGGGCGCAAGAAGAACATGTTATTTACGAAGAATTCCAGAGATATCGCGATCGGAAAATTCGATGTCGTATCGCACCGCTCTGGACCTGGAAAAGTATTACAAAAATAACGAGCCCTAACTTCGCGCACGCCAGTTTTCAAGTGATAAATACAAAATAGAGATCCATAAAAGGTAAGATAATTGCATTGCTAGGAAGGCAAAATGCCACTGAATAATTTGATACCACATTTTACTTACAATTTTAATGACATCGTCTCTCGAAAAAAGGAATTCTAGATCATTGTCGACAAGTCCAGTTTTTGTCGGAACGAACGCAAAACGCTGCCAAATTTGCCGATTTTTCATTCATAATTTCAAAATTCCTTCTCTAATTTCAAAAGGAAAATAACTTCCATGGTAATTTTAGGGTGCTCTGTCCGTTTGTGCTACCAGTTTTTCACAATCTTTTCCCGTTTTCTAGATATGGCCCTGTGCGCGAAGTTTGGGCCTGCGCGAAGTTAGGTCACTCTGCCATACATTACATGTGCGCTCGTAGCGTGCACAAATTCACGTTTGCTGTTCGACGTTCGAGATCATGTTCGAGATCAATGTTCGCTGTACATGTGCGCTGACGGGTAAGACTCATTTACCACCGGTTTTCTTGAATTTTATCTCAAATATGGCAGAACTCCAGTTTATAAAAAATATGCGCCCCCTGCACAGAGGCGTTGATCTGTTTTTAGGATGGGTGGGGGGGGGGGGGGGGCATGACGACACGACCAAGTGGAGATGAACCCGTGACGATGTGTACATGGTGTATATATGCAGCACTGGAAATACTCACATGAGAGATGAGAGTCTACCCGAAGTAGCCCCCCCCCCCCTTACTCCAAGTAGACCAATCCCGGGTAGACTAGGGAACTTAAACAGTTTACGTAAAAAAAAAATACATCAATTTTTTAAGTTCCCTAGTCATTCCGGGGTTGGTTTACCCGAGGGGGCCCTACCCGGGGTTGGTCTACCTGGAGGACCCTATATACCCCGGGTAGACTCTCATTGGGTATATTCATTGCTGCTTTATATCTACATGCAGTAATGGAAATAGCCCACAGCAGAGTCTACCTGGGGTAGGGTCCCTCCAGGTAGGCCCCCTGGGGTAGACCAACCCCGGGGTGACCATAGGGAACCTAAACATTTCACGTAAAAGAACATGCATAAAATGTTCCCTAGTCGACCCGGGGTTGGTATACCCCGGAGGGTCTTACTTTATGTGAAGCATAATCTCATATTTAAAAAAAAAACAAAAACAAAAAAAAAGAAGAAATAACCCCCCAGAAACGATTTGGTTCTGATATAATTTTCGTTTGTTTTGTTTTGCCTTTGCTTTAAGGATAGCGGCATTCTTTAACTATCAAGTATTTAACAGACCTATGTTTCGATCATGTCTTATTTTTCTTTTTCTTATTTTGGTTTGATAACTATGTACAATTCTGTTTTGATTATTGTCTCTTTGCTTTGCTATATTTTGTTCGTATTATTCAACATGCTTCTGTTCAGTTTTGTTTTGACTTTGATGATAATCCTTCAGTGTCGGGACTTTATGTCAATAAACATGATAAAATTTGAATGTGAATTTGAATTTATATGAATACCTGTGTGGGTAGGTTATATATTATGTTATTACTATCATGTTAATAATAACAACAGTAACCTCGAAAAAAGGGATCTCTGGGTACGTGAAGCGATTTTTTTATATTTGGGAAATGTCACATCTTGCTAGATTTTGAACCAAGTTTTTCTAATTTTGCGAGCGAAAAATAAATTTCTTATTACGATAGAAATGTTTCATCATCAAAATACACTATAGGCCTATTATGATATCAAAAATATATATCTGGTCACCTCGCTGCCAAATATGACTCTATTTTGGTACATCGCCAGATATGACTCTATTTTGGTACATCGATAGTCCAGTTTTTACTCTCCGTAAACACCCCGAGCGAGGAAACACACGTTCGTTTTAGTAGAAGTAGAAACCGTTTCACTGTGAGCCTATGAAACATCTACATTATCTATTCGGTCACCTCACTTACCGAATTTGATTGCTTTCCAAAACGATTACGAGCGAGCGCAGGGAGCGAGGAAAAATATTCCATTTTTCATGGTAGAGGTTTTATTTCCTCATCAATTTCACAATTAACCTATAATATATTCGATTACCTGCCGAACATGAATCTGTCCTCTCCTGCCCTCCGAATTTATTCTGTTTCTAAGAGCGATCAAAGTCAGAGACCAACAAAAAATTGGATTCGTCACCGTACAATAGAATGGTTTTTGGCAACCACCGTGCTGCTAATGATATTTTGGAATCTCGCTGCTGAAATAAGCTGCTTGCCGCATGAAATCAGCTTGTTTCTAGCTTTTACGAGCGAGAGTAGCGAGCGAGCGACCGAACGAAAAAAAAAATGATTTAAAAAAATCTACAAGCCGTTATCTACTGAAAGTGTACTTATCTCTATTTTAGGTCAATTTGCCGCTCAATTTCTTGGAGTGATATTCAGCCTTGATATTCTTAAGATTCTATGAGAAGAAGAATAGTATACCATTACAGAGACACAAGATGCAACCCTTTTTCATAAGAACAGTAATTATCATTGGCATTGGATAAGAAACTTAAATGCGAGCAAGCGCTTCCCGGTTTCCCATTTTCTTTGTTTTTTCTTGATTTTTGCTTTCTTTTCACTTTCCTTCTTTCCCTTTCCTTTCTATTCTCTCTTTTCTTTTCTTTTTCAATTTTGGAAATTATTGGGGGAGGAGCAAAATGATATCCATGCCCCCCGAAATTTTGTTTGGGGCGACTGCCCCCCCCCCCCGATCGACGCCTTTGCCCCTGCACACTTGTATGTATACCTGGCTCATTTCCCAAGAACAAGGTTCCATTCGATGTCATGTTGACATACCGCTGAGATCCATCCTCCATGTTTTGTGTGATGAACTGGGGCGCCACGGTATCGTCGCGGTTCCAGATGTAATGTGGTCGTCTCGCTGTCACTTGGATGTCAACGGACTGCCCAACCTCTTCATGATAAAGAAATAAACAAAGAAACATGGAAATGATGCTTGAACTACACAATGCTCTCTGGAGGAATCATCGAATCTCCACATTCAATTGTGCCCTTGAAACTAACCCTAACCTTACCTTTACTTAAACCAATACGTACCCTTTCCACGCGTTTTCTGGTCGCGCGTGTGAACAGCAATACTGTCGCCCCCTCCGTGTCTTTACATTTCAGAACATTTGAGTCCGAGGGGGGGTGGGGGGGGGGAGAGGGGGTGTTTCATAAAGCTGTTTGTAAATTACGCACGACTTTACGCTGGAACATGTTCTTGGGTGCTAATCAGATTCTCAATCATTTACATGTAGCATAAGAACATCACCGTTCGTGCTTAAAGTTGTGCGTAACTTACGAACAGCTTTATGAAACACCCCCCCCCCCCCGAAATGCATTTTTTTTTTAGTCTCAGCGCTGTGTATGGGAGAGGGAGAACACTGCGCCCCGTTTCACTGTTATCAATATCAAGTTGCAATAACTGTAATACAAGCTACTGAAAAACTTGCATTTGATTGGCCGAGAGCAAATTTGTCATAATAGAAATGTGGCTGTTGTGAAAAGGGTTTTAATAAGCTATAGGTGAAATTTTCATAGACTTCATTATCCAGTCGTCATGTCAGTGATTTGACAGGTACAAATTTACCCAAATGATTACTGATTTTTTTTCTAATGCTCTTTCAAACATGCCAAATCAGCGTCTGATATCCGATCGCCTACCGTACCTTTTCAGCATGTTCAGAGAGGTTAATATATGTACTCCCGGCATCTACATTTACACTGCTTCATGTACAGAATCGAACTTCATCAAATCCTTACCATCGCCGGTGATTGTGATTTCGATGTCGATCTTTACTCTCTTTCCTGATTCCACTTCTCGAAGAATTGACTTTTGGGTCGTTGTTATTGTTGTTGTTGTTGTTTTTGGTGGTGGTGGTAAGGTTGGTGGTGGTGGTGGTGATGGCGGCGATGTTAGGTTCCAAACATGGAAGGAAAAAACCATCAAAGAAATATATTATGATACATTCATTATAATCCAATATGATCTGAAAATTTAATGTCTCTATGTCATCATATGCTAACAAAGTGAATAGCATGATATCCCATTATGGTATATGCACTTCGGCAAGTTTATTGATCAAAATCAGAGATAAAAGAAAACCAGAGATAATAGAACGTGTGGAATTGTCATCGGAAAGTTGATCAGAAAAGCAAAAGAAGAAAAAAAAAAGAAAAAAGAAGAAATGTATGACCAAAAAACAAACAAACAAAGAAACTAAAACGATAAATACTTTCACAGACAAATTAGGGAAAAAAAATAACACAGCAAGAGAGTCGATAGACCAATTTCCGTAATCATTACACGACGAAATATCAAAATGTCTAAAAGGCAGTCATTAGAATTTGACAATAATCAGGATAATTATGTTTTTCGTGCTGATCGAGTTGACTTACCAGTTTAAAAGGGTTTCCCACTTCATGGAACAGGGGTTTGACCTCGAGAAGGTTCTTTGTAGAAAGGGCAATATCATCCAGATGTGTCAGAATATCATTCTCTCTGGGAAAAAAAAAGAAGGAAAAGTATTAGAATGATGTCAGTTACGACATATAATATTCATGATAACGGGACAGGCAAATCAAACTTTCCATCACAGTTATTCATATTTCCCCTTTCCCTCTCTCTCTCTCTCTCTCTCTCTCTCTAGCTCTATACCCCTCTCCTCTTCTCTTTTTCCCACTTACCCGCTCTCTTTATTGCTTTCTTTATTTATGCATGCCCCTCTCTCTCTCTCTCTCTCTCAACACACACACACACGCACACACACCCACACATACTCCTTTTCGGGGTGAGGGATTTCGGGAGTGAGGGATGTGGAAGAATGCGATAAGGAGAGGTGATAATTTAGCGGAGGACATTACTGTATGGGTTAACATTATTGTGATTACACTGATATCGCATATTTAGAGTACATTGATTTACAATTTTTAAGATTAATTCAGAGACTTAGAGCAACTGCGATCGTGACCCTGAATCGAATCGTACACCACCCTAAAAAGATTACGACCATGATAAAATATCAACCAAACTTACTGTAACTTTGCGCGATGTGCGATGGTATTTTCAAAGATTCTGGCGATACTGTAGCCCAAATCATCCCTCTTGATGTGTAACCCAAAACGAGAGCGCTCGCCATTCTGAAACGGACTTGGTAAATGAACATTCTTTCCGAGGTTCTCATCGTCGCTTCCTGGCCCGACAACCTGCACATAAACAGATAAAAAGCACTGTCGTCATAAACTAATAAACTAAAAAGTCAACGAAGCGAAACGAGATGACGAAACGAACAAAATTAAGGAGCAATAAAAGTTCGTGGGGGAGGGGGTGATGTTCTCGAGGCAAACGCAAGGATGAATCATGAAGCCCTAAACCCCTAAACTCAAGTAAAAACTTTTATACAGAGTTACACTGTTAGAAAAAGTACTCCGATAAGAGCCATTGTGAGTTTCAAATTTTCAATCTTTATTTTTAGATCATCTTCAGGAAGTGCAGCATTGAGTGAGATGAACTGTTTATATATAGAAAGTTGTTTGTAAACCATATCGCTATCAATTATCAACATTCTTAGTGTCAACATGTGTTTATTCGCATTCCAGTTGCTTAGTATACTTCCTAAATTACTCTCCTTTGTATTCTTTTCCCTTTCTGTTTGTAATTGATCTGACTTCGTTCATTTGTTGTCAGATATTTTCACACAATGACATTCCCAGTCAACATTCTTACTGTAAACACAAACATTTGTTTATCCTAGTCTATTTGTTTGGTACCTTTTCAATCTCATTCCTTTTGTTGGTAATATAATTGATGTAGTTCATTTGTTCTCAAACTTTCCTACTATATATAAACAGTTCATCTCACTCAATGCTTCAGTTCCTGAAGATGATCTAAAATAAAGATCGAAAATTTGAAACTCACAATTATGGCTCTTATCGTAGTACTTTTTCTAGCAGTATATCTTCATATCTTCTGCGGCAATATTGGATTCTATACACAGTTTTTAAAGTGTATTCATACCATCGTCAGAAAGATTGATACAGATGCCGTACAACACAGGTTGATAAATCGCAAGAACAGAAATTATGTGCTGCAATGAAAAAATCTCAATTAAAGGAGAATGCAACCCAGGTATCAGTGTGTTTCCAGTGAATGAAGAAGAACAAGAAGAGTAAACAGTGAAAGTTTGAGCAAAATCAGACAATCCGTTCAAGAGTTATGAACTTTGAGAGTTTAAATAAATCCTTAGTATGGGGATCCTTCAGTTGGCAACTCCACCAGCATCTGTGATTTCATCGTGGACAACTCTCCATTCATTTGGTACACAGAATTTCACATTTTCCTCATTTTCAAGAAAAATAGAATTTTTTTATTTATTGTTTGAGTATGACATGGCTACAACAATTCTGCAACCATTTGGGGAAGAATTATGTTGATTCCTGACTTGAAATTTCATAAAAATCAATTTTTTTTTTAAAAGATTTATGCACAAAATGAATGGGGAGTTGTCCACGATGACATCACAGATGCTGGCAAAGTTGCCAACTCAAGGATCCCCGTAATAGGGATTCACTGAAACTTTCAAAGTTCATAACTTTTGAACAGATTGTTCGATTTTGTTCAAACTTTCACTCTTCTTGGTCATCTCCATTCACTAAGAGCACACTGATGCCTGGGTTGCATTCTCCTTTAACCCATTCGTGACAGAGGGTCCACATTATGCGGTTTGGCCTAATAACTTTTGATGCAGAGCCCTAAATATCATACCAACTACATGAGCAGAAAGAGCAAAAAATTCTACACATACTCATGTGCCCATTTTCGTTGCATCAATATTTGTTGTTTGATGCTGATATTTTTTAAGGAAAAAAAGCATTAAAATCCTTAAATTGGCAATGCGATGAAAATGTTAAAATTACTGTTTTTCCCTGCAAATTGGCAAATTGACATGTTATGTCATGTTGGTCTGTGGCAGCCCATCTCCCATTTCCTCTTTTTAATTTCTTGCTATTTTCTCCTCTTTTCCCCCTTGTGTTTCCTGTCTGTTTGTCTTGTCTTTTCTTGTCTTGTCCCTCTTTCGTCTTGTCTTGTCTTGTCTTATGTTATCCTGTCTTATTCTCCCTTTTCCTATTGTCCTTTCTCTTCTTTAATTGTCTCAAATGCGTAATGCATCGTTCATCTGGCGGAGTCCTCACTGTGTGACTGAATCTGCAACTGTAATATATACTGCTGTTTCACCTACCTCTGTATCATACATTCTTCTGTTTTCTTTACTTTCCTTTTTCTTTCTTGAGGAATCCACGTCACTACAAGCATTGCTTTATTGTGGATTTCTCTTTTCCAATATCATTTTTTTCTTTTAATACACTATGTCAAGCAGACATTTAATTTGTTTTGATGTTAATAAGAGGAAAAAATGTTGTATGTTTATTTACGATATTTCTGCTTTAAAAAAGTAAAAAAAAATGTCTTCTGTTATATTGGAAATAAAAACCTGAACTTGAACTTGAACCTTGAACTTTATGACTTCTCATCATACATTCTGTCAATTTATATTTATTTCAGATACATGATGTTCTATAAGAAAAATGTAGCAATAAAAGAAAAATGTTGGTGTTGCCAATTTGAAGAATAAAAGCTGATCAAATTAGGCTTTAAATAATTCCTGTCACGAATCGGTTAAACAACAACAAATAATCATGAAACAACATCAATAAAGGAATAATTATTTCAGGCAGTAGTATATTGATCATAAAGACAGATCACATTGTTGTGAAAGAATTGATAACTCATTTCCTTTTCTCATCTATTTATATGTGTATCTATTTTCAGTTTAGTAGTTTTTACTGTTAAACACGCAATGCATGAGGAAATCCTCTCAAAAATACTGTCATTACTTCTTAAAGAACTGTTTTTCAATGAGATTACTGGATAGAGTGTATCAATATGCCTCACAAATACAAAAGAGTTTGCAACATTCTTCTCACTCTTCCTATAAAATAAAGGATATATATGTATGGTTAGAAGGAATACAAGAAGGAATGACAAGAAGAAGAAAATATGTGCTGTATTAACAAAATATGTTGTTATAATGTTGTATAATATCTTAATATTATCATACCTGAACTATGGAATCTTTGGGATCTTCAAATAAATGCTTATTAAACAGAACCTTAGTTTTACAAAAAAGAAAGATTAATTAGAATGATATCTCATTCTGGTTTCAGAGCACACAGCCCCACTTTTTCTAAAATTTAAAATCTTGCCAGTATATGATTATATGATTATAATCTTGGTATTTTCATATATTTATACTATAAGAAAATATTGCCATTAAACTTCCATTATTTATTTTGTAGAAATTTCAATATTCACAATTATGATGCAAGGGGAAAATCTGATTGCCGTGTTCCATGTGGAAATTTGTCCTAATCTAAGAAATCATTATCTCACAATGGCCCTGTATTTTGGAAAAGTCTACCTAAAAATATGAAGAATCCACAATCCCTTAACATGTTCAAATCCAAACTTAATGCATACCTTTCACATAAACGATAATTTTCCTGTTCATTTACCTCATCTAAATACTATGTTTATTTTATGAATATTTTTGCTTGTATTATTTTCTTTAACCTCAGTCTTTCTTTCCCAACTTGAAACATTCTTTTTAATACAAATTCGGGGTTATGTTGTTAAGTCTCTGACTTTTCAAATAATCCCACACATTTACATAATTTGTCCTTATTGTTACTTATCTTTCTGCTTGGGTATTGTTGATGTCTTTCT
>CM057168.1:11465556-11489203 GCA_029962745.1 Echinometra lucunter
ACATTATTAAATTTATTCAAGTTCAAATTACTTGAGTTTCACTTTAAAATTTCACGTATATTCAGATAAATATAAGTTTGAGTTGGTAAGACTTAAATTGATTCCGTTAGGGCAAGACTTATGTTTTTATGTAAATTCTACTCTGGAAAAATGAGTAAAAATTACCAATGGCCATATTATTTCTTAGAGTGAAGATACCTGAAAATGACGATCTGTTTTATGGGCTTCCGATTGCCCTTCTCAAGATTCCAGAATGTCATAAATTGCCGTTCCCTATAATACGATAAAACTATAAAGGCATAAAAATCGTCAGAATAAGTTTGTTTAATACCACGCATATCCGCGTGATGATTTTTACGCTAACAGTTTTCTTTTCTTCTTCTTCTTCTTCTTCTTCTTCTTCTTCTTCTTCTTCTTCTTCTTCTTCTTCTTCTTCTTCTTTAAGGTTGCTATTCCGATTAAAATGATCGCACTCGGAAGTGAGCCCTCTACGCTTTTCGCTCACCTGGTTATTTCCTCGCCGTTCCCCATTTCGGGGTTGGCTGAGGCATATCCTCATCAACATGAAACTTGAGTCCCCCCCCCCCCCCCCCGGATTATGTATTCTTATCCTTGGGTCTGCAACCAGAGTTTGCCTCTTTTTATCATTCGACCGCCTTCAACACTCCTTCCTACATATCCACAATTTTGCATCTTGTACGTCTGAGTCCTAGGAACATAACATTATTCAGGAAGGCTTCTGCTGTTTGCATGCCTTCTTTCTCCCATCCCCTCTCTCTCTCTCTCTCCCCCTCTCTCTCCATCTTCCTCTCTTGATCTCTCTCTCTCTTCCCCCCCTCTCTCTCTCCATCTTCCTCTCTCAATCTCTCGCTCTCTCGCTTTTTCTCCCTCTTTCCATATCTCTCTCTTTTCTCTCTTCACTTTTTCTTCACTGTTTTGGCAGCTGGACAATATCATATTGCATATGGCTGACTAATGTCCTGAATAATAAAATGTCTATTTCAAAATAGACAACAATGATGACGCGCTTTGGGTTAATAAGTATGTAAATATCAAGTACAAAGTCATTTATTTTCCGCAGCAGTGGAAATTCAAGATAGTATAAAACATATATGAAGTGGGAACTCCCCCCCCCCCCCCCCCCCAAAAAAAAGAATTAAAGAAAAAAATAAAGAATCCTTTGAAATGAACAAAATAGACGGAATATCTAAATACTGAGAAACGTTGCTTCCAATTACTATACGAGGGAACGTAGCGACCGAGTAAGAATTTTTTTTCATAATTGTGTGTTTATTGAAGGATCAACAACTAATTATCATATTTACAAATAATCAGATTAATTGTGAGCAAAACAAAACAAATTACAACATTTACAACAGATTGGGTAAAATTAGAAGAAAATAAAAGAGGGGGAGGCAGAATTAGGACTTAGAACATATATCGCTTAGTTAGTAGTACCATATTTGGAAGTTAGTACTACCATTAACCAAAACAAAGGAGACAATAATAGAATACTGATCATGGCATTACATGGGGTTTGTGATTTACATAAAAACTTCGTAAAGGAACAGATACTTGTATTTACCTTGGTCGAGGGTTGCAGAAGTAGACATACATGTAGACAGGGCATAACATACATGTAAAAAATGTATGTGAGAGATTGTCAACAGTTAGATATTCACACTATTCATTGTATACATCACGATTACACATTAGAGTGGATGGCATGATCCATCAAGACAAAAAATCAAGACTTATATAAATTATCAAAGAAAAAAAAATCATAAAATGAAACGCTATTTCTTGAAATGAATGGGTCATTTGTTTCTTTTCTTGGCTAACAAGTATTCGATTTCTCTCTGTTTTCTAACAAAGGATTGAAATACCGCAAAATTTGGAAGATTGTTTTTAAACTTACAAGTATAAATATGGAATTTCAAAAGTAAAAATAAATACGAGACAAACTTATCACTGTAAATTCCAAAGAGTTTTTCAAAGTTGGTTACATTAACAGGATTTTCACATTTCTGAGATATAATATCCAGTAGATCATGCCAGATTGGAGTGACCTTCTCACAATCACAGAATAAATGAACCATAGTTTCCACTTTTTCATTACACAGGGAGCAGTTAGGAGAATCTCTTCTTTTAATTTTGTACAGAAAATCATTCAGAGCAATGGCCTTATGGAAAATCATGAAATAAAAAGATCTCATTTTTGTATCAATAGTACACAAAAAATTAGTATAGTGTATTTTATCCCAGTTTAAATTTACAGGTACAGGTAAGTTGTCCCTCCAGTAAGCATATCTCTTGTCAGGAACATGGGGACCAAATGGAACAGTATATGCATTCTTGGGGACTTTTTTTGTACTTAGCAGCTTTTGGACTATGGTTTCGTGAACTCCAACAATATCAACGTCAAAATTTTTCATCCAATCTTCTGGAATACTTTTAATTAAAAAATTAAATTTCCTTCTATCTCCTGAGGGAATATCAAAATCTAATACTAATTCTTCAAAAAGCTTATGACCAGGAAATGGAGGGTTAAATAAGTCAGAGATAGTACATACATTGTTATCAAACCAAGAAGCGTAAAAAAAATATGATTTAGATTTTGAGCGAATTGACCTGTTGAACCAAAGAGATTGACAAGCGCTTAGTTCTGAAAATTTGTAGTCATAAAATTCTTTAGTAGCTTCTTCTCTATATAAATACCAAACGCGCAGTGATTCAGCTAGTTGCATATTGCCCAGTGATTTCAGGATACTCTCTGGAGCAAATGACTTCCACAAAAGAGAAACATCTGCATTAAATTTTTCCAAAAAAGATAATTCAATACATTTCCAAGGAGCAGTAAAATTTACAGCAAGAAGATTTTTCACCCGAAACATTTTTTGAGAATTTGCAAAAGTTAAGGGGTCAATCATTTTTAAACCAGCTTGGATATAATCATTACACATAATCTTTCTCTTAACTCTGTCTTTGCCCCCATTCCAAATAAATTTAAAACAAATTTTATTCAACTCTTTAAAAAAAGAAAGGGGTATTCTAATACAAAGAACCGAGAAAAGATATATCAGTTGTGGCAATATAATTGTTTTTATAACACACACTTTACCAATCAAAGAAAGATTTCTCATACGCCAGCAATTTATGGTCTGCTCAATTCTTTTCGGTTTTTCTTTATGATTTAAATGAAATATTTGATCTGTATTTAAGGAAAATTTATTCATAAACATTTAAAATGAGATTTATTCCATGAAATACCATGGCTAGTATAGGGAAAATCCTGACATCCTTTTTTAGAGCCAATCCAAATAGCTTCGGTTTTACCGAAATTAAGTTTACATCCCGTATACAGACCAAATTTAAATAAAGTTTCAAGAAGCTGAGAAAAAGAGTCATCTGACCATCTGAAAAACAGACAGAGTCGTCCGCAAATAAAGAAATTTTTGCCTCTTGGTTTTCAAATGGAATACCTTTAATTTGTTCATTCTGACGTATAGATAAGGCCATTATCTCAATGACAAAAAGGAATAAGTATGGAGAAATTGGACAACCTTGAAAAATGCCTCTTTTCATTGGAATGCGATCAGATAGAAAACCATTATTAATTACGTAGCTTTGGCGATTAGAATACAAAGTTTAAATGGAATCAATGAAATTATGACCAAAACCAAATTGCTCTAGGGTTTGAAATAAAAAATCATGGGAGACACTGTCAAAAGCCTTCTCGATATCAAGCAATAACCTGGAATATCGTTAGTTTCAGTATACTCAATAATATCCAAAATAAAACGAATATTATGACCAATATTTCTACATTTCATAAAACCAGATTGGTCAGGGTGGATAAGATAATGCAAACAACGTTTTAAACGGTTAGCAAGGCATTGGCTAAAATTTTATAGTCTGTTGTCAATAAGGTAATTGGCCTATAATTCTTAACAGGGGATCCTTGTCTTTCTTAGGAAGAAGAGTAATAATACCATTTCTCTGGGAAGGCGACATTGAACCATTTTGTAGAGAAAAATTAAAAGAGTTTATTAATAACTCACAGATATCAGGCCAAAAACAACATAAAATTCAACTGGCAAACCATCAAAACCGGGAGTTTTATTCGTCTTCATAGATTTAATTACTTCATACAGTTCATTTTGGGAAAGAGGAGCTTCTAAAAATTGTATGTCATCCTCATGTAATTTGGGAATAGTAATATTGTCAAAAATTGTTCCATGAACTTCAAATTTATCTGCTGCCTGTAAATTGTTTGGTACAGAGTATAACTTACTGTAAAATTCGTGTATATTTTTCAAAATAGATTTGGAATCCATAATCACGTTATTACCATTATCCAACAATTTGTTAATATTTTTCCTTTGCCATGCTCTACTTTCCAAATTACAAAAATATTTACTGCTCTTTTCACCTTCCTCTAACCATCTAACCCTGGATCTAATTATCAAGCCCTTGGTTTCGAATTCATAAATTTTGCTTAATTTGTCTTCCATTTCTTTCAACTGCAAAAATAGCGGGTCGTCTGATGTAACTTGAGTACTTGTTGATAATTGTAATTTGATGTTATCAATGTCATCTAATATTTTTTTTCCAAGTTTCTTTCCCTTTTCTTGCGTGCAGAATACTCTATAGCAACCCCAGTGATATAACATTTAAAAGAGTCCCACAATATATTAGCATTACACTGGGAGTCTTTATGAATAGTCTTGAAATCTTTAATATTTTCCTTAATCAAATTGATAAAATCAATATCATGATTTAAATAATGTGTATTCAATTTCCAGTAGCCTCTACCTTTGGGAGGTTGATTATCATCAAATTCAAACATCACAACTGAATGATCCGATTGAATTCCAGGCAAAATGAGTAAGAAAATTTTGATTTTTGAATGTCGAAAGTTTGCATTTTAGAGCACTAATCGTGTCAATATGTTCATTTACATGGCTGTATATGATCCATTTTTTTTTCTTTAGAGGGAGGCACTTTGGGGGGCAAAAATCGATTTTGCCCCCTTTCAAATGATTGGGGGGACAATTGCCCCCCCCCGCTTCCAGCGCCTATGATTCTTATGATACCTTTCCTTATTTCCCCTCTAAAAAAAATTCATAAGGTTTTGCGAAATGATACTAAAGTTGGATGTTACAAGAAAACCTAGACTTTTGCTTTTACAAAAAAGATAAAATCAATAGAAAGTGAATGTGATGTGCGTGATATGTTTATCTATACGTGTAAGTTTACATCCATCTATCTATTATCGTCGTCGTCGTCATCATCGTCATCGTCATAGCTTTGAATCAGCACTGTCCATGTCAATTTATGATAATCATCACTGTAGCAAAAGTTATCATACAACTAACTCCTTGCACTTTTTCTCTATTTCTCACCTATGTATATGTCTATATTTCTCATTTTAACTTTTATTCATCATTCATCTTTCCTTAAGTTCTTTGTTATTCTTTGTTTATTCTCTTTCTTTCTTTCAAAACCACGACTTCTAAAACTGAAGAGCTGAGCAAGGAACAGTTTTGTAAGGGATGTTGGAAATTATTGCCCAACTCTAATGCTATGTTCCCACTATCACGATTTGCGCCCCGATTGAAATCGCGGTCTTAATCGTGGAGTAATCGTAGTGATATCAGATCTCATCAGATCTCGAGGTCAATCGTGGCAGTCGTGCTGATCGTAGAAAAATTCTCGACGGTTCAAAAATTTTCTGCGATCAATACGATTAATTGTCGAACATGATCATCGCATCAGATCGTATCAAAGCGCAACCGATCGCATCTAATCGTACTTTGAAATCGTGGTTATCGGAATCAACCTTGGAAAAGACAAACACATTAAACTCCACTGGGATCGCACGATCTCCCGTAATCTTTAACGATTTGGAGCCTTTGAGAAATGCCACCCAAGGGTACGAGAGGAGAGAAGGGAAAGGGTAACGCTGCCCCAAAAGTGAAAGTTCCACGATCAGCTACGAATACATGGCCAATCGTGACGTTCGTGACAAGTCGTACGACGGTGGAAACCTAGCATACCCATGCATGTCTTTAGTGCCATAATGACCATCGGCATGCAGGAAAGCCATTCTTCTGGACCTTCGGTTACCCAACTCACACTAACAATGAATTGTTATTATGGTTATTTGTAATGTATTTATTTTTTATGTTCATTAAGGGTCAATGTGATGAGCAAATGCATTATCATTACAGTCATTATCATAATTACCTTAACAATAATAATAATCATCATCATCATCATCATCATTATTGCCGTCATTTTAATTACCTTAATCGTCAATATCATTATCATTATTATCACCATTATCACCATCACCATCATTATCATTATTATTATCATTATCATCATCATTATTATTATTATTATCATTGTTATTATCATCCTTATTATTATTATCATCATCATTATTATTATTATTATTATCATTTATTATTATTATTACTATTACTATTATTATTATTAGTATTATTATTATTATTATTATTATTATTATTATTATTATTAATATTATTATTATTATCATTATTATTATCACAGTTATCATCATAATCATATTCATAATCACATCATCATTATTCGCCATCATTTTCATCATCATCCTCCTTATTATAAGTCACATTACTATCATTCGTTCCAAGTTTCAACATGATTTATAATACACAAAATGATTTTCCGTTCATATCAGTAACACTTAATGATCTCCATGCCAATAATTACCTATCTCTGGGGATCGGATGCAAGAAGAATCGTCTTGAGGATGTTACAGAATCAGGTTTTCGTTTTTCAAGTCTTTTCACTTCGATCTCATCATCACAGTTTTTGTTAAGGACGTATCTGCCGTCGTCATCACCTGTAGAAACATATTTTATGGTGATATCGTAAAGATGGTATTCCATGTATATGAGACTACGAGTACTGTTTTACTGTACACTGTATTAGGACGTAGATCCCCCAGGTTAGTGAAACATCCTTAGGAAAATCTTAATTTGTCTTGAAGCCATCGGAATATGTGATTTTCTAAGCTTCAACTCCTCTCTCAACTTCGCTGTTACCAATAAGAATGAGAACAAACACCAATTCTTATCAAGTCTTAATTTTCCACACTTTCAGAAAATTACTTTTGCTCACTCAAGCACAAAATATTTATAGATTCTTTGATGTCATTTGATAAAAGACACCCTGGGCTATCTGCAGATGTGAAAATGTCTTGACAATATTTGAGATATTTATTTGGCGAGACTTTTTCCAACCGAAAACTTTTGGGGACACGCTGTAAGCTCATAAGAGTAATGACTGCTTAGGTTCTGAAGGATTTCTAGAATGACAACTTATAATATCATAATAAAAACTAAAAGAAAAAATATTTATACATGTACTACAAAAAAATATTGAATCTTCTCACTCGGTCGCTACCCTCCGTCACATAGAATAGATTACGTTGAAGAGTAGAATGTTCTCGTTAACCTTACACACCAAGAAAAAATGGGTTCAATTTTGCACCCTTCAAATGATACACTGGAAGCTCCTTTACGGGTGCAGTGAACTACATTTTGCACTTCGGGGTGCAGAGTTGTACCCTTGGGGGGGGGGGGGGTGCAAATTTGCACCCTTTTGGATGCAAACTTTCCGCACCCTATAAGGTGCATAACTGCATATTTTAGGTGCAGATGGGCATTTTCGGGTGCAAACAAGTAAAAAAAATGGTGCATATTGCACCTTTGTCATGTAGGTGCAAGATTGCACCGCAAAAGGTGCTGCTAATATAGCATTTGCGGTGCAAATTGCACCTTTTTTCTTTAGAGCGTATATATTCCAAGCACTAAATCATTATGAATATGACCGACAAAGAAAGTGGACAAAATAAACAACCCCTCATTCTACCCTTCCCAATGGTTCTGGTAGTCAAGAGAACATCCCTTCACTGCTATTGCCTAAAATATGTGGAACAGGTGTCACATGCATATTCACCTGGAACTACATAATTAAACATAATAGCTGTGAAGGGATGTTATTTTGACTACCAGAACCATTGTGAAGGGTAGAATGAGAGGGTGTTTATTTTGTCCGCTTTCTTTGTCCGCCATGTTCATAGTGAGTGTTTACAAGAGCTAGATAATCAAACTTTCCCATACAGACTAGATTTCGAAATACAGGGTGAACGTTCCTGGGCAAGGTAGACACGGTGGCCTTCCACGATATGATTTTTTTTCTTGGATCATCACCCCCCTCCCCTTAAAAAGAAAGAAATCGGTAAAACATATGTATACTTGCATGATTAAATACTATCGGTACACAGGAAACTCTCGAGAGATAACTTTGAATTTCTTTAATGTGAACTAAGTTCATTGAGAATTTTTTTCCTAGTAACCAAATACCACATAAAAACAAAAAGAGGCAAATGAATAAAAAAACAAAGCACATCAAAACATAGCAAGTAAAACCTAGCGCAACCTTGATAAAGTTAAGTTGAATATTTACCCTCTCTGTAAAATTTTTCAAACACAACTGATCCGTCATTTTCCTTGTTAGCTCTCAACATATAGCATTCAATATTACTGGCATCGAAAACCTGTATGAATGAAAGATCGGTTAGTGGGCAGTTTGATCAAAATCAAACCATCAAAGTCGTTGATATGGTAGTTGCATATTTCAAAAAAAATATTTCAGTGGTTTTTCGTTAAAAATAAAAATGAAAACATGATGTTATTGCTCTCTTTTCTCGGTCTTTTTCTTCAATACCTCCCTTTCTCTCTCTATCTGTCTGTCTGTCTGTCTCTCTCTCTCTCTCTCTCTCTCTCTGTCTATCCTTGTACCTCATATGGACTATTCTTATGTTTAGAGGGCACAGAACTTTCTGTTTGTGGGTGAAAAACACGACTGGGAGCACTATCATCTAGACTTTCATCCCCCATTCTCCCTCTTCTCCCCCCCCCCCCCCCTCCCGCTCTCTCCCTTTTTATGCCCACGGTAGGTGGTTGCCGGAGGCATTTTTTTTTTTTTTGCTCTCTCTCTCTCTCTCTCTCTCTCATTTTTCTTGTCCAAGGGGACGGGGTGCGTATATGATTGTAACCCGTTACTAAAATAAAATAAAATCGATCCCAGGGGAGCGTTTCATGAAGTGTCTTGGCAGTGATTTTTACTGACAAATTTGCTCTCAGCCAATCAGATGCAAGGATTTCAGTAGCTTATAACAGTTGTCAATAAAATCAGTGACAAAGACAATTCATGTAACGCTCCCCCTGTTTTCAGAAGTCTTACCGTCATTCTTTGTTCGGTGAAATTGAATGCACGGTTACCATCAAGAGTCTTTAGTATACTTGGTAACAGAGGATCACCAGAAGAGCATTGCTGATAATTATCAAAAACAAATGGAACTGCGTGGAAAAAACACACACATGCATATCGGTAGTTTGAGTAGCTCATTAGAACTTCTGTGTGTTATATCGCAAATTACGGTGAAACATTTCTCAAGGAAAACATTCATTTAATGATAATAATAATAATAACAATACACAGTTCCTGTATAGCACATTACACAATACAGGATGGAATGTCCCTGCGTCTTTTTTTTTAATAAATAAAAATAGGAACGTTTTTTTAGGAGGAATCTGGACCAGGCCTACCTTCTAGATCTTGTGTGTGTGGGGGGGGGGGGGAAGGTTAGGAAGTAAAATATCCAAATGTTTCTTTCCATGGAATTTATCCCCTCCCCTCCCCATCCCACCCCCTCATGTATGGCTCCTGAGGAGATGGGTGGACGCTGCCTTGTTTATCCCTTGAGACGCTCGTTTACATGTTGTATATTGTATATCTTCCAAAGATTGGGGGCATGGGTGTATCCCTGGATACACCTATCATCAAAGATTATTGTCTAAATTATGTTTATCACATCAGGAGTGGCATACTGGCATTAAGTTCCCTGGTCAACCCGGGGTTGGTTTACCCGAGGGGGCCCTACCCGGGGTTGGTCTACCTGGGGAACCCTATATACCCCGGGTAGACTCTCATTGGGTATTTCCATTGCTGCTTTATATCTACATGCAGTAATGGAAATAGCCCACAGGAGAGTCTACCCGGGGTAGGGTCTCCCCAGGTAGGCCTCCTGGGGTAGACCAACCCCGGGTTGACCATAGGGAACCTAAACATTTCACGTTAAAGAACATGCATAAAATGTTACCTAGTCGACCCGGGGTTGGTATACCCCGGAGGGCCTTACTTTATGTGAAGCATAATCCAATATTTAAAAACAAAACAAAACAAAGAAATAACCCCCCCCCCCCCAAAAAAAAAAAAAAAAAAAAAAAAAATGAAAAAAAAAAACGATTTGGTTCTGATATAATTTTTTACGTTTTTTCCATATATTTTTCGATTGTATTGTTTTGCCTTTGCTTTAAGGATAGCGGCATTCTTTCACTATCAAGTATTTGATAGGCCTATGTTTCCATCATGTCTTATTTTTCTTCAGTGTCGGGACTTTATGTCAATAAACATGATAAAATTTGAATGTGAATTTGAATTTATATGAATACCAGTGTGGGTAGGTTATGTATTATGTTATTACTATCATGTTTTTTTTTTAATTATATGTTTTATTGATATTACTATCATGTTAATAATAACAACAGTAACCTCGAAAAAGGGATCTCTGGGTACGTGAAGCGATTTTATATTTTTGGGAAATGTCACATCTTGCTAGATTTTGAACCAATTTTTCTAATTTTGCATGCGAGCGAAAAGTAACAAATTTCATTTTATGATAGAAATGTTTTATCATCAAAATACACTATAGGCCTATTATAATATCAAAAATATATATTTGGTCACCTCACTACCAAATATGACTCTATTTTGGTACATCGCCAGATATGACTCTATTTTGGTACATCGATAGTCCAGTTTTTACTGTCCGTAAACACCCCAGCGAGGAAACACACGTTCGTTTTAGTAGAAGTAGAAACAGTTACACTGTGAGCCTATGAAAAATCCACATTATCTATTCGGTCACCTCACTTACCGAATTTGTACTTTCCAAAACGATTAATATTAAACGAGCAAGCGCGGGGAGCGAGGAAAAAATATTCAGTTTTTCATGGTAGAGGTTTTATTTCCTCATCAATTTCACAATTAACCTATAACATATTTGAATAATAATTTTATATTCGATTACCTGCCGAACATGAATCTGTCCTCTCCTGCCCTCCGAATTCATTCTGTTTCTAAGAGCGATCAAAGTCAGAGACCAACAAAAAATTGAATTCGCCACCGTACAATAGAATGTTTTTTGGCAACCACCGTGCTGCCCATGATATTTTGGAATCTCGCTGCTGAAATGAGCTGCTTGCTGCGTGAAATCAGCTTGTTTCTAGCTTTTACGAGCGAGAGTAGTGAGCGACCGAACGAAAAAAAAAATGATTTAAAAAATCTACAGGCCGTTATCTACTGAAAGTGTACTTATCTCTATTTTAGGTCAATTTGCCGCTCAATTTCTTGGAGTGATATTCAGCCTTGATATTCTTAAGATTCTATGAGAAGAAGAATAGTATAACATTACAGAGACACAAGATGCAACCCTTTTTCATAAGAACGGTAATTATCACTGGCATTGGATAAGATACTTAAATGCGAGCAAGCGCTTCCCTGTTTCCCATTTTCTTTGTTTTTCCTTGATTTCTGCTTTCTTTTCACTTTCCTTCTTTTCACTTTCCTTCTTTCCTTTTTTTTTTTCAATTTTGGAAATAATTGGGGGGAGGAGCAATGTGATATCCATGCCCCCCTAAATTTTGTGTGGGGCGACTGGCCCCCCCCCCCCCGATCGACGCCTTTGCCCCTGCACACTTGTATACCTTTGCGCTCTTCAAATGATACACTAGAAGCTCCTTTGCGGGTGCAACTTTGCAACCAAAGAAGTATTATGCACCATTAAGGGTGGTGAACTACATTTAGCACCCTTCAGGGTATACCTTGCTCAATTCCCAAGACCAAGGTTCCATTCGATGTCATGTTGACATACAGCTGAGATCCATCATCCGATTCTTGTGTGATGTACTGGCCAGGCGTCACGGTATACCTGGTGTAATCTCGTCTCGCTGTCACTTGGATATCAACGGACTGCCCAACCTCTTCATGATAAAGAAATAAACAAAGAAACATGGAAATGATGCTTGAACTACACAATGCTCTCTGGAGGAATCATCGAATCTCCACATTCAATTGTGCCCTTGAAACTAACCCTAACCTTACCTTAACTTAAAGCAATACGTACCCTTTCAACGCGTTTTTCTGGTCGCGCGTGTGAACAGCAATACTTTCGCCCTCTCCGTGTCTTTACATTTCAGAACATTTGAATCCTGGGGGGGGGGGGGGGGGGGGGTGTTTCATAAAGCTGTTCGTAAGTTACGCACGACTTTACGCTGGAACATGCTCTTGGGTGCTAATCAGATTCTCATTCATATACATTAACATATCACCAGTCGTGCGTAAAGTTGTGCGTAACTTACGAACAGCTTTACGAAACACCCCCCCCCCGAAATGCTTTTTTTTTTTTTTAAATCTCAGCGCTGTGTATGGGAGAGGGAGAACACTGCGCCCAGTTTCACTGTTATCAATCAAGTTGCAATAACTGTAATACAAGCTACTGAAAAACTTGCATTTGATTGGTTGAGAGCAAATTTGTCATAATAGAAATGTGGCTGTTGTGAAAAGGGTTTTAATAAGCTAGGTGAAATTTTCATATACTTCATTATCCAGTCGTCATGTCAGTGATTTGACAGGTACAAATTTACCCAAATGATTACTGATTTTTTTTCTAATGCTCTCTCAAACATGCCAAATCAGCGTCCGATATCCGATAGCCTACCGTACCTTTTCAGTGAGGTTAATACGATGTACTCCCGGCATCTACATTTACACTGCTTCATGTACAGAATCCAACTTCATAAAATCCTTACCATCGCTGGTGATTTTGATTTCGATGTCGATCTTTACTCTCTCTCCTGATTCCACTTCTCGAAGAATTGACTTTTTGGTCGTTGTAATTGTTGTTGTTGTTGTTGTTGTTGTTGTTTTGGTGGTGGTGGTAAGGTTAGTGGTGGTGGTGGTGATGGTGGCGATGTTATGTTCACAAAACATGGAAGGAAAGAACCATTAAAGAAATATATTACCATACATTCATTATAATCCAATATGATCTGAAAATTTAATGTCTCTATGTCCTCCTATGCTAACAAATTGAATAGCATGATATCCCATTATGGTATATTCACTTCGGCAAGTTTATTGATCAGAATCAGAGATATGTAGTGACCCTTATATTGTTTCCATATCGTTGCGTTTGTTTTGACTGGTATGCTAATGAACTGGAAACATTTTGTTGAACTTGGACTGACTGTAATCCAACTTCAATATGTAATCCAATGTAAGTTGCAGCAGTCGCCCTAATTCCGCAAGAGAAATATACAGCAATTGTCTATTCATTATCACCTGGCTAAATTCTTTACCGCGTACTTCGCGTTCCTCAGTTAGTGTTATTTTTCAATTAACATTCCAACTTCGAAATTGGGACCAATCGTCTCGCCAGGTTTTCCTGTCTCCCGGAGCGTCCGCATGAGCCACGAGGCTGGCTCGTTTTTTTTTACTCTCAAGGAAACTTTCGTAAAGAACGGACTTCTACGTTTTCGCCCTCCACACCTGGCATGGATTTTTTTAGGAATATTATCTTCACTTCATTACTTGATATTATCACAAGGATAATTTTGGAATATACTTTTCTTTATTTGGATCATTTACGCGTAGTTAGTTTGACTTAGAAATTCAGATCAGCGGGACAGCAAAAGTAGGCCTCTCCGCACATTTTCTTTCCTTATCAACTCAGCAAAATCGCTTATTAATTTCTACGGGACTTGTGCAATAACTCCTGAACTTCTCATAATTATTCGCGGATACGCAAACGTTATATTATAACTCGGTATTCGTCGACACTACTGAGCCAGAACAACCGGGCTCTACAGCCATTAGTATTTTCGGTGAGTAGGAAACTTTACTTTAAATATCACCGACATTAAATTTTCCTATAGATAAAAGAAAATCAGAGATAATAGAACGTGTGGAATTGTCATCGAAAAGGTGATCAGAAAAGCAAAAGAATATGCGGCAGTCTGAATGCGAATACGGAAAAGGTAAAGAAGCAAGAAGAAACAAAAAAGAAGAAAAAAAAAAAAGAAAGAAAAGTATGACCAAAAACAAACAAATAAACAAACTAAAACGATAAATACTTTCAGACAATTTAAGAAAGAAATAACACAGTAAGAGAGTCAATAGACCAATATCCGTAATCATTACACGACGAAATATCAAAATGTCTAAAAGGCAGTCATTAGAATTTGACAATAATCAGGATAATTATGTTTTTCGTGTTGAGTTGACTTACCAGTTTAAAAGGGTTTCCCACTTCAGAGAACAGGGATTTGACCTTGACAAAGTTCGTTGTAGAAAGATCAATATCATCCAGATGTGTCAGAATATCATTCTCTCTGGGGAAAAAAGAAGGAAAAGTATTAGAATGATATCAGTTACGACATATAATATTCATGATAACGGGACAGGCAAATCAAACTTCCATCACAGTTGTTCATATTTCCCCTTTCTCTCTCTCTCTCTCTCTTTCTCCCTCTCTCTATCTCTCTCTCCCTCTCTCTAGCTCTCTACCCCTCTCCTCTCCTCTTCTCCCTTTCCCACTTAACCCTCTCTTTATTGCTTTCTTTTATGCATACCTCTCTCAATCTCTCTCTCTCTCTCAACAACACACACGCACACACCCTTTCGGGATGAGTGATTTCGGGAGTGAGGGATGTGGAAGGATGCGATAAGGAGAGGTGATGATTTAGCGGAGGACATTACTGTATGAGTTAACATTATTGTGATTACACTGATATCGCATTTGTAGAGTACATTGATTTACAATGTTTAAGAAACTTTAATTCAGAGACTTAGAGGAACTGCTATCGTGACCCTGAATCGAATCGTACACCACCCTAAAAAGATTAATAATAATAATATTCTGGATTTATATAGCGCCTAATACATCTCCAAGAGAGTCTCTAAGCGCTTTACAGAAATATTATTACCCCGGTCATCGGATTCAGGCTTGCCCGCATACAATGCATGCACCTTCTCCACTCCCTAGGGAGCATTCCAGCCAGTCGCCTTTTGCAGGCGCGCACAATGCTAAACAAATTACGACCATGATAAAATATCAACCAAACTTACTGTAGCTTTGCACGATGTGCGATGGTATTTTCAAAGATTCTGGCGATTCTGTAGCCCAAGTCATCCCTCTCGATGTGTAACCCCAAACGAGAGGGCTCGCCATTCTGAAACGGACTTGGTAAATGAACATCGGGGTTCTCAACGTCGCCGACAACCTGCACATAAACAAATAAAAAGCACTGTCGTCATAAACAAATAAACTAAAAAGTCAACGAAGCGAAACTAGATGACCTAACGAACAAATCAGGAGCAATCAAAGTTCATGGGGGAGGGGGTGGTGTTCTTGAGGCAAACGCAATGATGAATCATGAAGCCCTTAACCCCTAAACTCAAGTACAAACTTTTATACAGAGTTATACTGCTAGAAAAGGTACTCTGATAAGAGCCATTGTGAGTTTCAAATTTTCAATCTTTATTTTTAGATCATCTTCAGGAAGTGCAGCATTGAGTGAGATGAACTGTTTATATATAGAAAGTTGTTTGTAAACAATATAGCTATCAAGTATCAACATTCTTAATGTCAACATGTGTTTATTCGCATTCCAGTTGCTTAGTATACTTCCTAAATTACTCTCCTTTGTATTCTTTTCCCTTTCTGTTTGTAACTGATCTGACTTAGTTCATTTGTTGTCAGATATTTTCACACAATGACATTCCCAATCAACATTCTTACTGTAAACATAAACATTTGTTTATCCTATTCTATTTGTTGGGTACCTTTTCAATTACTTTAAATGTAAATCTCATTCCTTTTGTTGGTAATATAATTGATCTAGTTCATTTGTTCTCAAACTTTCCTACTATATATAAACAGTTCATTTCACTCAATGCTTCAGTTCCTGAAGATGATCTAAAATAAAGATCGAAAATTTGAAACTCACAATGGCTCTTATCAGAGTACTTTTTCTAGCAGTATATCTTCATATCTTCTGTGGCAATACTGGATTCTATACACAGTTTTTAAAGTGTATTCATGCCATCGTCAGAAAGATTGATACAGATGCCGTACAACACTGATAAATTGCAAGAGTATGTGCTGCAATGAAAAAAATCTCAATTAAACAACAACGAATAATGATGAAACACCGTACCAACATCAATAAATGAATAATTATTTCAGGCAATAGTATATTGATCATAAAGACAGATCACATTATTGTGGAAGAATTGATAACTCATTTTCTTTTCTCATCTATTTATCTGTGTATCTATTTTCAGTTTATTAGTTTTTACTGTTAACGCGCAATGCATGAGGAAATCCTCTTAAAAATATTGTCATTACTTCTAATAGTAATATGAACTGCTTTTCAATGAGATTACTGGATAGCGCGTACCAATATGCCTCACAAATACAAAAGAGTTTGCAACATTCTGCTCACTCTTCCTATAAAATAAAGGATATACGTATGGTTAGAAGAAATACGTGGATGACAAGAAGAAACATTTGAAACATTCTTTCTGATACAAATTCGGGGTTATGTTGTAAGTCTCTGACTTTTCAAATAATCCCACACATTTAATAATTTGTCCTTATTGTTACTTATCTTTCTGCTTGGGTATTGTTGATGTCTTTCTGTGTTCAGCTATTGTATATATATATATATATATGTGTGTGTGTGAGACAATTGAGAGAATAATAGCGTAGCATGAATCAAAGTTCCCCAGAGCTGTCCTACCATTTTGGAAATTTTGCAAAGGTTGAAAAAATGTCTCCGCCGGGAATCGAACCCGTGTTGTATATGTTACCTGATCACAAATATATATATATATATATATTGTATATATATTGTATATTTTGTATATTCCCCTTTTTCATGTACTTTTGGGTTTTTTGAATGAAATGTGGAAATAAGTGAATCAGAATCAGAATCAGAATCAAAGAAGAAGAGGAATAAGAAGAAGAGGTGGAGGAAGAAGAAGAAGAAAGGAGGAGGAAGAAGAAAAAACGGAAAAGGAGAAGAAGAAGGAGAAGAAGAAGATGAAGAAGAAGAAGAAAGGAGGAAGAAGAAGAAGAAAGGAGGAAGAAGAAGACGGAAAAGGAGAAGAAGAAGAAGAAGAAGAAGAAGGAAAAGGAAAAGAAGTAGTAGACATGGTAGAAGAAGAAGACGACGACGATAGCGATGGCGATCATGATGAATGAAGAAAGATGGCTGAGGAGATATGACAGGAAGGGATGTTTTTCTTCCTTTTCTGGAGGGGAGGGGGTGTTAATGTAAATATGTAGATGGTACGACCATTTGAATTAATGGGTTATACTGGGTGGAACAACCTTAGTGTGAATCAAACAAACGGTCGGTGCATGCTTTTAAATTATCACTGAATAATCCACAAAAAAAGGTTGATCCATACATATATATCATGAACGAATCGTTTAAATACAGTCAATCCAAACTTAATGCTATTTTGGTAAACATTTCATGAGTTCAAGATTACTTTTAATCATATCCATTTTCTTAATTTTGATTTGCTTTATTTTAATGTTCTATTGTTTAAATTGTGAAAAAATGTTTTCAACTTCTCTTTATTCCGCTAGATTATTCTGTATGCAAGTAAATACATCAATTTTTGCGCTATTGATTATCTACAATGTATCAATTTTCCATAATTTTTCGTTTGATTATTTACTCATTGTATATTATGCGGACAGGGCCGTTGTGATAAGCAGTTCTGTAACTGACAATGCTACCCTGTGTAAATAAAACTAAAAAATGAAATCAATTTTTACTTTGTTCTATAAGATCTCTCTGATACTGATAGTTATTTTTAGTTGTGTAGTCATGGTATAGGACTTGTGCAAACTGGAAAGAATCACCAAACTAACAAGGAAAATTATGAGCAAAGTTCAGGACCTGAAGACGGCGTGAAAACAAAAATCAATCTAGGATATATTTTTTAAAAAGCCAAATAAAGATCACTTATTCCTTCCCTGTCATGTTACCGAGCGATCTGGTAAACGACTCTAATCGTGGACCCTACTCAGTAAACTTCGTGTATATCATACTCAAACTTTTCTGAATTCTCTCGTTCCTTTTTTCAGTCTATCCGCAAATACACCCAAACTGTTAAAGCAGCAGTGAACTGACCCTTATTATGATGTATTCACAACAGCGCCAACTTACGGCTACTCAAAAACCAGAGACTTAAAAACATTATATCCTTTGTGGCTTCTCGTGAAGAGAACTTAGTGGTTGAAAAGAAATTAAAGTGCTGCAACTGCTGTGTTGAAACCAATTTTAGGCGTGAATACATAAAACATATTCAACCTACCTGACCAATTGGTAAACTGACCAGGAACTTCTCAATTACACCATCATTCTCATCATCACTGGATTGATCACTCTTGTCCTGTGGTATTGGAGACGCCATCGCTGAATATTGGAAGCTGGTGGCGAAAACTTATGTTGGTGGTATTGTTCTCGGGTGTATAAAACTTGTGGTATAGATCCTATGCAAATTTTTGAAATGAAAATATTAATCTCCAGTCTCCACAATTTTCATGCACCGCCTGTCCTCGATTAAAAAAGCAATAATTTTTCCTCTTCCGGAGATAGCCTTTTCTAGGCATACATGTGTTCTATATTCACAAACTATTAAGCAAATATTGATACTGTACCGTGAAAAGCCGTAGTCATTGGAGGTAAAGATCGGTCGCTTCCAGAATACATAGATAGGCTTATTCTGCAACTGCAGTTCAGATTCAAATTGGAGAATTCAAATCAGAGCCGTGTTGCTCGTGGGAAACTTTACTGCTGAATGAACTAAATAAACAACTGCACCTGTTAAAATATTCAGATTAATTGTTTGAAACGTTTTCTGCTCTATAGAGCAGAAAGTCATACTATTTGGGAGAAATCCCCTAGACTTTTGCACACTTTGCAAAACGTTTCAAACAATTAAATAGAGAGAAAGAGAGAGAGAGAGAGAGAGGAGGGTAGGGAGAGGCATACAATAGTAATAATCCAAGCTGGCAATGAATACAACATGCAATGATGTAGACAGAGAACAGCGCCCTTTCAAGCCTACGACTGGATGACAATAAATTATTAGTCTACAAAAACAGGCATTGAGTCTGCGTGTCTATATTACGAAATTAACACTTGCATGATAATAAAAAAAAATCATGCGCTCCAAATATTATTCATAGTTTTCGGGTTTGATAGTCACACTACGATTTGCTTTTGTATGCAGCTGCACATATTAAGACATTCAAATTTGATTTGTGCAATTTTCTTCAAGTGTGAGGTGCTAATATTTGGCCGAATGCATAAAAAGTATAGCAATTGCTTTTGCGAGCCTTTTGCTTGAATCAGTATGCATAAAACAAGCAATTGCTTGTAAGAAATGGTTTTGTTAGCCAGGGTTAGATGGCACACATGCCTTTGACTTTGTTCGTACCAGCGTGATTGCTATTGTTGAAACCAGAAGCAAATTCTAGCTTAAGGCGAGCAATTGATCGAGCTGAAGCAAATGCTTAAATTCGTATGCGTAAGCATTTGCTTGCCTTGAGCTAGCATTTGCTTTTGGTTTCAATAATAGCAGTCACGCTGGTGAGAACAAAATCAATGACAGGTTTCATTTTCTAACGGCATATGTTGGAAGCCTTCCTCTGCTTTCCACCAGAGTCAGACATCCTCCTTGTAGTCCATCGAGTTCAGGTAGAAATATGTGTTCTAAAACTTAGTTTTCCTTGTCGAATTAGATTACTTTCCAATAAGTCAAAGGATCAATTTCTTCTCAACTTATTCACTTCAGTTTTCTTTTTCTTCGTAGCATTAACATTATTCTTAAACGAAAAACTCCCGATTAAGCAAAAGCTCAAGCTGGTATGACCTAGCTTGAAAAATCATAAGCAAATGCTTTAGAGTGCAAGCGAAGGCCTAGACCAGCTACTGGTCGTTTTAAACTGTCACCAATTCCCGAGCATGCGTGCGTGGACGCTGATGTGGTATCCCCACGAATTCACTTTCCCCACGAATTCACCTTCCCCGAAAAAACAGGCTGTGTGTCCGTACGTGCACTTAATTTGTGTACATACATATGATATGGTGTTGCTGATGTGTGAGCTCACGGATCATAGAGAACAGTCCAGGCAGTGGACTAAAAGCGGAGGTGAAAATGTATACCCATAGCGCATTGTTTGTGATGAAGGAAAATACAATACGAGAAAAGTCGGCCTTGCGGGCCTTCGGTCTCGTGGGCCTTTGGTCAAGTAGGCGGACCCCATTTCATGTTGTTATATGACGTGTAAATTTTTGACGTTGTTATTGCTATGATATTTTAATTCTATCCATTATATTTTAATTACAATTGTGATTTTTGTCATGTACCACCTGTTTGTAAATTGAACTTTTTCAGCCTACGAGCTGCTTGTTTGATTTTTTTTGACAGTTTACAATAAATCAATCTATCTATTTATCTAATTTCATTTGATTCTTCTTTTTATTTCAAATCTGAGAAATTAAAAGGCCTGCTTAGTTCCGTTGCATATTCATGAGCATTTTTTTGTCTTTAGTTATTAATGGGAAAGCAGTTTTATCAGCATGATCAGTAGAGTGGACGTGCCAAAAAAACGAAAGGTCTCGGGTTCGATTCTCACTCTCAGTTTTGCTTTATTTTTTGCTGTAATAATTATTGATACCAATGGCGTTTATTCCATCAGAAATACTTGTTGTTGTTGTTGTTGTTTGGTTTATGGCACTTGTCATTCAAGAGTGAATATTAGTATCACTTACAGCTACATCTTGAATGCAATCGCTGATACTAATTGGGGTCCGGAACTCACGTTGGAAAAAAAACATCACACGACCCGGACTATGATCTCTTCGCCGTGTAGAGTATAACGGATGCAATATGTGGAGATAAGATGGGATGGTGTGTGTATGTGGGGTGGGGGGGGGGGGAGGTCAAATAATGAAAACGCGTTAAAATAGTAGTTTGTGAGGGTTTCGCCAAATGATACTCATGCAGTTGGGATGTCAACTAGGCCCGCTAAAGGGAAAAATACATAGATAGATAAATAAGTAAATGAATAAATGAATAAATAAAAACAACAAATGAATGAATGAATGAATGTTTGAGATTTGTAACTTGTTTAGAAGTAAATTACTCAAAAAAGGACAGAAATTATACAGGCCTAAACTAAAAAAGGGTGTAACTTTTGATCATTGAAAACTTGCTAAGGATCGTTTTGGAAACCTGTGGTCACGCCTGTTTGCAGTAATATTCTGACTGGTGACTGCATCCCCTCTTCCCCCCCCCCCCCCCCCGGAATAAGATTGGATGCAAGTCTGTGCACTGTGTCCAACTTTAGCCTATGGGCATCCCCCACCCCTCCAAAGAGAAAAAAAAAGAGGAGAAAAGAGGGAGGGGAGAGAGAGAGAGAGGGGGGGGGGAGGGGAGAAAGAAGGCATGCAAACAGCAGTACCCATCCTGAATAATGTTATGTTCCTAGGACTCAGACGTACAAGATGCAAAATTGTAGACATGTAGGAAGGAGTGTTGAAGGCGGTCGAATGATAAAAAGAGGCAAACTCTGGTTGCAGACCCAAGGATAGGAATACATAATCCGGAGGGGGGGGGGGGGGACTCAAGTTTCATGTTGATGGGGATATGCCTCAGCCAACCCCGAAATGGGGAACGGCGAGGAAATAACCAGGTGAGCGAAAAGCGTAGAGGGCTCACTTCCGAGTGCGATCATTTTAATCGCAATAGCAACCTTAAAGAAGAAGAAGAAGAAGAAGAAGAAGAAGAAGAACAAGAACAAGAACAAGAACAAGAAGAAGAAGAAAAATCTGTTAGCGTAAAAATCATCACGCAGATATGCGTGATATTAAACAAACTTATTCTGACGATTTTTACGCCTTTATAGTTTTATTATATTATAGGGAACGGCAATTTATAACATTCTGGCATCTTGAGAAGGGAAATCGGAAGCCCATAAAACAGATCGTCATTTTCAGGTATCTTCCCTGTAAAAATGATATGGCCATTGGTAATTTTTACTCATTTTTCCAGAGTAGAATTTACTTAAAAACATAAGTCTTGCCCCTAACGAAATCGATTTAAGTTTTACTAACTCAAACTTTATATTTATCTGAATATACGTGAAATTTTAAAGTGAAATTTAATACAAGAAAACTCAAGTAATTTGAACTTGAATGAATTAAATAATGTTAACTCAAATTAAGAAATTGTACGTATTACTAAAACAATTTGTGTTGATATTACTTAATTTTCTTAAGTAAATACTGATGAAGTGCGTAATTTATGCATTTACATAATCTCATGAATATTCATTAGGAACAAATTAATCTCATTTTTAAATAAAACAATTCAGTTTTGTGGTTGACTGAAAATTTAATGAATTTAAAATACTTTAAAATTCATTTAAGCAAAGATGAGACAATTTTGAATTGCACTCATTAATTTTCAAAGCAAATTTCAGGAAAATTGTCACCAAGTTTGTTTGTAAGATGCTACGATCAAGTTTTTATGTATAGAATTTTGAACCTAAAGCTTACATAATAGCGTTTGTAAATGATTAGTGATGGGTTAAAACGTAAGTTGGAACAGTGCAATTAAGATAGGTATCCAATATCCAATATCCAGTTGACGTTTGTGTTTAATTATGTCATAAGTTTTTGCTTAATTATGTCAAGTTTTTGTTTTTAATTGTTATCTATCATGATTACAAAATCTTAATTATTTACGTTAATGTAACTCAATTTAATGGAGTAAAACATATTAAGCAAAATAAGTAAGTTCTACTGAAAATTCCCATTTAAACTTATTTATATTTTCCCCCTTAATTTTACAAAGTAATTTCAACAATGTTTTTGCAGTGTTCAGAATTAACGGCAATCGGAAGCGAGTAAAAAAAGGGGGAGGGGCACGTCCCCGTATTACAGTATTCGCTAGTGCCCACCCCTCCCCGAACATTGTGTCAAGCAGTAGTATGAACGCTCTCCATCTCTCTCTCTCTCCCCCTCTCTCTCTCTCTCTCTCCCTCCCTCTCTCTGTCCATCTTCCTCTCGATCTCTCGATCTCTCGCTCTTTCTCCCTCTTTCCATATCTTTCTTTTTTCTCTCTTCACTTTTTTTTCACTGTTTTGGCAGCTGGACAATATTGTATTGCATATGGCTGACTAATGTCCTGAATAATAAAATGTCTATTTCAAAATGGACAACAATAATGACACGGTTTGGGTTAATACAAGTATGTAAATATCAAGTACAAAGTCATTTATTTTCCGCAGCAGTGGAAATTCAAAATAGTATATAACATGTACGAAGTGGGAACTCCCCCCCCCCCCCGAAAAAAAAATAAAGACAAAGAGAAAGTT
>CM057168.1:11489703-11560873 GCA_029962745.1 Echinometra lucunter
AAAATCATCACGCGGATATGCGTGGTATTAAACAACTTATTCTGGACGATTTTTATGCCTTTATAGTTTATCGTATTATAGGGAACGGCAATTTATGACATTCTGGAATCTTGAGAAGGGCAATCGGAAGCCCATAAAACAGATCGTCATTTTCAGGTATCTTCACTCTAAGAAATAATATGGCCATTGGTAATTTTTACTCATTTTTCCAGAGTAGAATTTACATAAAAACATAAGTCTTGCCCTAACGGAATCAATTTAAGTCTTACCAACTCAAACTTATATTTATCTGAATATACGTGAAATTTTAAAGTGAAACTCAAGTAATTTGAACTTGAATAAATTTAATAATGTTAACTCGAATTAAGAAATTATACGTATTACTCAAACAATTTGTGTTGATATTATTTCTTTTTCTTAAGTAAATACTGATGATGTATTCATGTTGTATTCATTGCCAGCTTGGATTATTACTATTGTATGCCTCTCCCTACCCTCCTCTCACGCTCTCTCTCTCTCTCTCTCTCCCTCTCTCTATGGAGAGCAGAAAGTCATACTATTTTGGGGAAATCCCCTAGACTTTTGCACACTTTGCAAAACGTTTCAAACAATTAATCTGAATATTTTAACAGGTGCGGTTCTTTATTTATTTCATTCAGCAGTAAAATTTCCCACGAGCAACAAGGCTTTGATTTGAATTCTCCAAATCTGAATCTTAACTGCAGTTGCAGAACAGGCCTATCTAAGTATTCTGGAAGCGACAGATCTTTTCCTCCAATGACTACAGTATCAAAGCTTCAAAAGTATCCACGTATATTGGTAGACAAAGTGACGGACGATGTTATTAACATCACTGAAAAATTCCGTGTCAGTTTTCCAATTGCTCAGGTAGGTTGAACATGATTTATATATTCGCGACTTAACTTGGTTTCAACACAGCAGTTGCAGCACTTTCATTTCTTTTCAACCTCTAAGTTCTCTCATTCTCTCTCTCTCTCTCTCTCTCTCTCTCACTCTTTGGCTGAATTGCAGTTGTTTAGAGCACTCAAAACCATTATCATTATCAGTATGTATGCATAGGCGGCGATCGGGGAGGGGGGAGGGGGCTCCCCATGATTTTTTATTGGGCGATCGCCCCCTCGATTTTTAAAGCTTAATATTTTATTTTTCTATTTTGAGTCAGGTGACCAAATTTAGACCAACTACTTAAATGTTTTATAGGCCTAAAATGCATTTTGATGGCAAAATGAGGCTTCTTTCATTATTTTTTGCAGTAATCTTTAGCTCTCTCGCTTCGCTCGCTCGCATAATAACGATCATCTCCCTTCCACTTCTCGAAACAGATTTTCGGTGGTGGCCTTCGGTGTTTCCACCCCCCCCCCCCCCCACACTCGTTACATGAAATCGCCGCCTCTGATTATGTCAAGCAGAAACTGCAGAACATGCACACATAGGCGCCGGAACGCTGACAAAGGATGAGGGGGGGGGGGGGGGAGCTCAGAGCATTGTAAGCGAACAATACTCGACGCCCCCATCCTCTCAATTGTCCAGCTCTTTCACGATACGGTGTTGTTTCATGCAAAGTGGAATGTAAAAGTCATGCATTACAGGTTACATTGATGAAACCACATTGGCAGAAACTACAGGCATTAAAAGTCTATGTATGAATGTGCTTACTGTAGCGTATGCTATTAGGGGTGATGTTCGTTTTTCCAAAGATTCGTTATTTCGAAGGTTTGTTATTCCGAAGGTTCGTTATTCCGAAACACGCAAAGTGCGTATACCCAGATGTTCGTTAGTCCGAAAATGAAAAAGGGTTCGTTAATTCGCACATTTGTGGATATTATTCCGAAGGTTCGTTAGTCCGAAAATGAAATATGGTTCGTTAATCCGAAAATGAAAAAGGATTCGTTATTCCGAAGGTTCGACAGTCAGAAAACGAACCTTATTTCGTTTTCGGACAAACGAACCTTCGGAATAACAAACTTTATTTCGTTTTCGGATTAACGAACCTTCGGAATAACGAACTGTAACCGCTAGTAGACATGAAGAGTTTGATTGTGAAAGCCGATAAAGGCCATTTAAAAAAAAAAAAAAAATTTACATATTTTTAAAGTAACACCGCCATTGTCACTATGATACAAAAATGCCATCCATTCGATACTTAACTCATTATATATTAAGAAAAATGTTTGGAATTATGATCCAATATATCATATATTTTCTAGTTATTTTTCTCTCTATTCTAGCAACTTCAGTTGCAAATATGTCAAATTTACATAAATGGATATATCGAGTTTTCAATATCAAACTTGTCATATCCCTCTTCTCTCTTTCTTCCTTTCTTTCTTTCTTTCCTTTTTCTCTCTTTTATTCTCCCTCCTTACCACCCGTCTCTCCGCCCTTTCCTTATATTGCAGTTGCATTATCGAGAATAGAGACATTAAAGACATTAACAGACTCTTTTTTTCATGTTTTTAAAAAAATACTTTTCATAATCATATATATTTATTATGTCTTAGGGCACCCTCGACACCAGCTTTTGCCTTAAGAGGTGTGTCTTCCAATTATTTACGTAATTACAATGACGGTATATTATGTCATATTTTGTTATCAATACCATGAATGTCAATTTGCTAGTTTCATTATTTTGCTGTTTATTTGAATAATTGGAAATAAATGTGTTCATGAACTTTTGAACTTGAACTTGAACTATTTAAAATGTTTGCGGTACAACAATTAGGAATTTCATAACCTTTACACGGTATCCAAAAACGTAAGCATATATTGCAGCTTTAAAAAAAAATAGGGTGCCTCAAATACCCCAGTTCAATAAATAATCGATTCAAATGAATTTCGCTTTCATTGTCCAATATAATTTGCCTTGCTCACATTTAAAACACAAATATCAAATGATTTTTACAAACACATCACAACACATACCGTAACATGATATAACAAAATTACTCATTATTGATAAAATGGCTTACATGATGATTATGTTTAGAAAAGTAAATGTGAGGCGTAATCCGGCAATGTAGAGTACGAGAATAATTAAAGCCAGAGCGAACTGGCAACCTTGAATGGGATTTTGAAATAGCGCCCTCTCAGTCCTAAACTACTGATTTTGTCCGCTTTTTGCTCCCAGCATGCTCCATTCTGATCAATGGGAGCTTTATTTTTTGAGTAGCATCTGTTAAAATGTATTTGTATTCATACTAAGGAAATTTACGAAAAGCCACATAGGATATAATGTTTCTATCAGTCTCTGGTTTTGAGTAGTCGTAAGTTGGCGCTGTTGTAAATACATCATAATAAGGGTCAGTTCACTGTTGCTTTAACAGTTTGGGTGTATTTGCGGATAGACTGAAAAAGGAACGAGAGAATTCAGAAAAGTTTGAATAGGATATACATGTAATTTATTGAGTAGGGTCCACGATTAGAGTCGTTTACAAGATCGGTTGGTAACGTGACAGGGAAGGAATAAGTGATCTTTATTTGGCTTTTTTTTAATATCCTAGATTGATTTTTGTTTATCACGCCGTCTTCAGGTCCTGAACTTTGCTCATAATTTTCCTTGCTAGTTTGGTGATTCTTTCCAGTTTGCACAAGTCCTATACCAGACTATACAACTAAAACATAACTATCAGTATCAGTAGAGAGATTTTATAGAACAAAGTAATAATTTATTTCATTTTTTTACAGTTTTATTTACACAGGGTAGCATTGTCAGTTACAGACTGCTTATCACAACGGCCCTGTCCGCATAATATACAATGAGTAAATAATCAAACGAAAAATTATGGAAAATAGATACATTGTAAATAATCAATAGCGCAAAAATTGATGTATTTACATAAATACAGAATAATCTAGCGGAATAAAGAGAAGTTGAAAACATTTTTTACAATTTAACAATAGAACAAAAAAAAAAAAATCAAAATTAAGAAAATGGATATAATTAAAAATAATCTTGAACTTATATGATTGTTTAAATCGAACATTAAAATGAGTCATGAAATATTTACTAAAATAGCATGAGGTTTTGGATTGACTGTATCTAAACGATTCGTTCATGATATAAATGTATGGATTAATCTTTTTTTCTTTTTTTTTGATTATTCAGTGATAATTTAAAAGCATGCACCGACCGACTGTTTCTTTGATTCACACTAAGGTTGTCCACCCAGTATAACCCATGAATTCAAATGGTCGTACCATCTACATATTTACATTAACACCCCCTCCCCTCCAGAAAAGGAAGAAAAACATCCCTTCCTGTCATATCTCCTCAGTCATCTTTCTTTATTCATCATGATCGCCATCGCTATCGTCGTCGCCTTCTTCTACCATGTCTACTACTTCTTCTTTTCCTTTTCCGTCTTCTTCTTCTTCTCCTATTCCGTCTTCTTCTTCCTCCTTTCTTCTTCTTCTCCTTTTCCGTCTTTTTTCTTCTTCCTCCTTTCTTCTTCTTCTTCTTCTTCTTCTTCTTCTTCCTCCTCCTCCTCCTCTTCTTCTTCTCCCTCTTCTTCTTTTTAACTCTGATTCTGATTCTGATTCACTTATTTCCACATTCCATTAAAATAAACCCCAAAAGTACATGAAAAAGGGGATATAAAATATATACATATCAATAGTTGAACACAGAAACACATCAACAATACCCAAGCAGAAAGTTAAGTAACAATAAAGACAAATTATGTAAATGTGTGGGATTATTTGAAAAGTCAGAGACCTACAACATAACCCCGAATTTGTATTAAAAAGAATGTTTCAAGTTGGGAAAGAAAGACTGAGGTTAAAGAAAATAATACAAGGAAACAAATTCATAAAAATAAACATAGCATTTAGTTGAGGTAAATGAACAGGAAAATTATCGTTTATGTAAAAGGTATGTATTAAGTTTAGATTTGAACATGTTAAGGGATTGTGGATTCTCAATATTTTTAGGTAGACTTTTCCAAAATACAGAGCCATTGAGATAATGATTTCTTATATAAGGACAATTTTCCACATGGAACACGGTTATCAGATTTTCCTCTTGCATCATAATTGTGAATATTAAAATTTCTACAAAATAAATAATGGAAGTTTAATGGCAATATTTACTTATAGTATAAATATATGAAAATACCAACATTATAATCATATAATCATATACTGGCAAGATTTTAAATTTTAGAAAAAGTGGGGCTGTGTGCTCTGAAACCAGAATGAGATATCATTCCAATTAATCTTTTTTGTAAAACTAAGGTTCTGTTTAATAAGCATTTATTCGAAGATCCCCAGAAAATGATTCCATAGTTCAGTTATGATAATATTAAGATATTATACAACATTAACAAGATATTTTGTTAATAAAGCACATATTTTCTTCTTCTTCTTGTCATCCATGTATTTTTTCTAACCACACGTATATCCTTTATTTTATAGGAAGAGTGAGCAGAATGTTGCAAACTCTTTTGTATTTGTAAAGGAATATTGGTACACTCTATCCAGTAATCTCATTGAAAAGCAGTTCATATTATTTACTATTAGAAGTAATGACAATATTTTAAAGAGGATTTCTTCATGCATTTCGCGGTTAACAGTAAAAACTAATAAACTGAAAATAGATACACAGATAAATAGATGAGAAAAGAAAAGGAGTTATCAATTTTTCCACAATAATGTGATCTGTCTTTATGATCAATATACTATTGCCTGAAATAATTATTCATTTATTGATGTTGGTACGGTGTTTCATCATTATTCGTTGTTGTTTAATTGAGATTTTTCATTGCAGCACGTAATTTTTGTTCTTGCAATTTATCAGTCAGTGTTGTACGGCATCTGTATCAATCTTTCTGACGATGGTATGAATACACTTTAAAAACTGTGTATAGAATCCAATATTGCCACAGAAGATATGAAGATATACTGCTAGAAAAAGTACTCTGATAAGAGCCATTGTGAGTTTCAAATTTTCAATCTTTATTTTAGATCATCTTCAGGAACTGAAGCATATAGTGAGATGAACTGTTTATGTATAGACCAATTTCACAACGCAAGAGGGCAGCAGACTGTTCGACACAGTTCGACATACTGCGGTGGGCGCTCCAACTTTTATAGTACACAAGTCAATAGCGCGTTATGTACATTCGTTCGATTTTTTGTCTATTTTGACCAGTATATGCAGATTTATTTCAGTATTTGCAATGAGAAATTATCAGGGAAGTTCAGGTCACAGCTGTGCGGTGCTCAAATGCCACAAGAATTAGAGAAAGTTTAAAAATTGGAAGCTAACCGAGTGCGAAATTCACTCGCTTTTGACTCATTTAGCCTGTTTGTGTGAGAAGCCGTACTCCCGACACAGGTTTCCGTAAGCAATGTGAAGGAATTCGTCGCCAGTGGGTAAAAACATCAACAGAAAGGAGTTTGAAGTCAAGAAACATTATTATTATGTACTTTGGCTTAAAATTCAATGAGTGAAAACATGAATTTGTAAACAGGGTAAGATTTAGGGCTCCCGTTTACTACGGCTTCTATGCTGCAATCGAAATTTTATTGACAAAACTAAGTTGAAAAACCATCGAAAGTACAAAAATACATCATATCTTCATATGTCAGATATGGCCATTGTCTCACCTCATCTACCCATGTATCCATGCTTTATTTTATTGATCTAGAATAAAGTAAATGGAACAATACCAGGGCATATGTCATAGCTTACATTCATTTTGTACACAGAGCCAATCGCAGTCAGCGTGCTTGCCCACCGCAGCAATGGCGTCGCCGATAGAGGGCCAAATACATAAACCGGAGGTGAAATTGGTCTATAGTAGGAAAGTTTGAGAACAAATGAACTAGATCAATTATATTACCAACAAAAGGAATGAGATTTACATTGAAGGTAATTGAAAAGGTACCAAACAAATAGACTAGCATAAACAAATGTTTATGTTTACAGTAAGAATGTTGATTGGGAATGTCATTGTGTGAAAATATCTGACAACAAATGAACTAAGTCAGATCAATTACAAACAGAAAGGGAAAAGAATACAAAGGAGAGTAATCAGGAAGTATACTAAGCAACTGGAATGCGAATAAACACATGTTGACACTAAGAATGTTGATAATTGATAGCTATATTGTTTACAAACAACTTTCTATATATAAACAGTTCATCTCACTCAATGCTTCAGTTCCTGAAGATGATCTAAAAATAAAGATTGACAATTTGAAACTCACAATGGCTCTTATCGGAGTACTTTTTCTAGCAGTATAACTCTGTATAAAAATTTTTACTTGAGTTTAGGGGTTTAGGGCTTCATGATTCATTATTGCGTTTGCCTCGAGAACACCACCCCTTCCCCCATGAACTTTGATTGCTCCTGATTTGTTCGTTACGTCATTTCGTTTCGCTTCGTTGACTTTTTAGTTTATTAGTTTATGACGACAGTGCGTTTTATCTGTTTATGTGCAGGTTATCGGGCCCGGAAGCGACGATGAGAACCGCGGTAACAATGTTCATTTACCAAGTCCGTTTCAGAATGGCGAACCCTTTCGTTTTGGGTTACACATCAAGAGGGATGACTTGGGTTACAGAATCGCCAGAATCTTTGAAAATACCATCGCACATCGTGCAAAGCTACAGTAAGTTTGGTTGATATTTTATCATGGTCGTAATCTTTTTAGGGTGGTGTACGATTCGATTCAGGGCCATCGCAGTTGCTATAAGTCTCTGAATTAAAGTTTCTTAAAAGTTGTAAATCAACGTCCTCTAAATATGCGTTATCAGTGTAATCACAATAATGTTAACTCACAGGCGCGGATCCGGGGGGAAGGCGAGCGGGCCTTGGCCCCCCTAGACTAAAAATTTGTGTTTTTCAGCCCATTTTGGGTACCTCGCCCCCCCCCCCCCCCCCTCCCCCCGAAAAAGAAAGGGGGGAAGAAGAAGAAGAAGAAGAAGGAGAAGGAGGAGGAGGAGGCCGAAATGGCATATGTAATGTACAACCTTTTTTTTTTTTTTGTCGCGAAATTTCCTGTAATAGGATAATAGGATACGCCTACTCCCCTAATACGGTTTTTACGGCACACGCAATTTTTTTTACGCACCCCCCCCCCCCGCACCGGGAGTTCACTGCCGGAATGTAATGTACAACTTTTTTTTCAGTCGCTAGAGTACAAAAAAAAATTCCATGGCCATGCCCCCAATCAAATTCTGGATCCGCGGCTGACTCCTACAGTGATGTCCTCCGCTAAATTATCACCTCTCCTTATCGCATCCTTCCACATCCCGCACTCACGAAATCCCTCACCTCGAAAGGGTTTGTGTGTGTGTGTGAGAGAGAGAGAGAGAGAGTGGGGGGGGGGGAATGACAGAGAGAGGCATGCATAAAAGAAAGCAATGAAGAGAGGGGGTAAGTGGGAAAGAGAGAGAGGAGAGGGGGAGAGAGAGAGGGAGAGAGAGATGAAGGGGAAATATGAATAACTGTGATGGAATTTTGATTTGCCGTCCCGTTATCATGAATATTATGTCGTAACTGACATCATTCTAATACTTTTCCTTCTTTTTTTTCCCCCAGAGAGAATGATATTCTGACACACCTGGATGATATTGACCTTTCTACAAAGAACCTTCTCGAGGTCAAACCCCTGTTCTATGAAGTGGGAAACCCTTTTAAACTGGTAAGTCAACTCAGCACGGAAAACATGATTATCCTGATTATTGTCAAATTCTAATGACTGCCTTTTAGACATTTTGATATTTCATCGTGTAATGATTACGGAAATTGATCTATTGACTCTCGTACTGTGTTATTTTTTTTCTTAAATTGTCTGTGAAAGTATCTATCGTTTATTAGTTTGTTTGTTTGTTTGTTTTTGGTCATACATTTCTTTTTTTTTTTTCTTTTTTGTTTCTTCTTGCTTCTTTCCCTTTTCCCTATTCGCATTCAGACTGCCGCATATTCTTTTGCTTTTCTGATCACCTTTTCGATGACAATTCCACACGTTCCATTATCTCTGATTTTCTTTTATCTCTGATTTTGATCAATAAACTTGCCGAAGTGCATATACCATAATGGGATATCATGCTATTCAATTTGTTAGCATAGGAGGACATAGAGACATTAAATTTTCAGATCATATTGGATTATAATGAATGTATTATGATATATTTCTTTGATGGTTCTTTCCTTCCATGTTTGTGAACATAACATCGCCGCCATCACCACCACCACCAACAACCTTACCACCACCAACAACAACAACAATAACAACGATCAAAAAGTCAATTCTTCGAGAGGTGGGATCAGGAGTGAGAGTAAAGATCGACATCGAAATCACAATCACCAGCGTTGGTAAGGATTTGATCAAGTTCAGTTCTGTACATGAAGCAGTGTAAATGTAGATACCGGGAGTACATATATTAACCTCTCTGAAAAGGTACGGTAGGCTATCGGATATCAGACGCTGATTTGGCATGTTTGAAAGAGCATTAGAAAAAAAATCAGTAATCATTTGGGTAAATTTGTACCTGTCAAATCACTGACATGACGACTGGATAATGAAGTATATGAAAATTTCACCTAGCTTATTAAAACCCTTTTCACAACAGCCACATTTCTATTATGACAAATTTGCTCTCAGCCAATCAAATGCAAGTTTTTCAGTAGCTTGTATTACAGTTATTGCAACTTGATATTGATAACAGTGAAACTGGGCGCATTGTTCTACCTCTCCCATACACAGCACTGAGATAAAGAAAAATGCATTTCGGGGGGGGGGGGGGGGGTGTTTTATAAAGCTGTTCGTAAGTTACTCACAACTTTACGCACGACTGGTGATATGTTCTTAATAATAATAATATAATAATAATATACAGTTCTTGTATAGCGCATATCACATTATGATATAACGTCTCTATGCGCTTCCAAAGGACTTGGATATTATTACCCTGGCTCTAGCCCAGCAGCCGCCAGCGCGCAAGCATTTCAAGAAATGAATTCCTGCCAGGTACCCATTCACCTCACCTGGGTTGAGTGCAGCACGATGTGGATGAATTTCTTGCTGAAGGAAATTAACGCCATGGCTGGGATTCGAACCCACGACCCTCTGATTGAAAGACGAGAGTCAGAACCACCAGACCACGACGCTTCCACTTGTGCTACATGTAAATGATTGAGAATCTGATTGGCACCCAAGAACATGTTCCAGTCGTGCGTAACTTACGAAGAGCATTATGAAACACCCCCCCCCCCCCCATGACTCAAATGTACTGAAATGTAAAGACACGGAGGGGGCGAAAGTATTGCTGTTCACACGCGCGACCAGAAAAACGCGTGGAAAGGGTACGTATTGCTTTAAGTTAAGGTAAGGTTAGGGTTAGTTTCAAGGGCACAATTGAATGTGGTGATTCGATGAATCCTTCAGAGAGCATTGTGTAGTTCAAGGATCATTTCCATGTTTCTTTGTTTATTTCTTTATCATGAAGAGGGTGGGCAGTCCGTTGACATCCAAGTGACAGCGAGACGACCACATTGCATCTGGAATACCGTGACGCCCCAGTACATCACACAAGACATGGAGGATGGATCTCAGAAGTATGTCAACATGGCATCGGATGGAACCATGGTCTTGGGAAATGAGCAAGGTATACATTCAAGTGTGCACGGGCAAAGGCGTCGATCGGGGGGGGGGGGGGCAGTCGCCCCAAACAAAATTTCGGGGAGTATGGATATCATTTTGCTCCTCCTCCAATAATTTCCAAAATTGAAAAAAAAAAGAAAAGAGAGAAAAGAAAGGAAGAGGAAAGAAGGAAAGTGAAAAAAAGCAGAAATCAAGGAAAAACAAAGAAAATGGGAAACCGGGAAGCGCTTGCTCGCATTTAAGTTTCTTATCCAATGCCAATGATAATTATTTTTCTTATGAAAAAGGGTTGCATCTTGTGTCTCTGTAATGGTATACTATTCTTCTTCTCACAGAATCTTAAGAATATCAAGGCTTGAATATCAAGGCTGAATATCACTCCAAGAAATTGAGCGGCAAATTGACCTAAAATAGAGATAAGTACACTTTCAGTATAGATAACGGCCTGTAGATTAAAAAAAAATCATTTTTGTTTTCGTTCGGTCGCTCGCTACTCTCGCTCGTAAAAAACAAGCTGATTTCACGCAGCAAGCAGCTTATTTCAGCAGCGAGATTCCAATTATCGTGGGCAGCACGGTGATTGCCAAAAACCATTCTATTGTACGGTGACGAATCCAATTTTTCTTGGTCTCTGACTTTGATCGCTCTTAGAAACAGAATGAATTCGGAGGGCAGGAGAGGACAGATTCATATTCGGCAGGCAATCGAATATATTATTTAAATATCTTATAGGTTAATTGTGAAAATGATGAGGAAATAACACCTCTACCATGAAAAATGGAATGTTTTTCCTCGCTCCCTGCGCTCGCTTGTTTGAGACATTAATCGTTTTGGAAAGCAATCAAATTCGGTAAGTGAGGAGACCGAATAGATAATGTAGATGTTTCATAGGCTCACAGTGTAACGGTTTCTACTTCTACTAAAACGTGTGTTTCCTCGCTCGGGGTGTTTACGGACGGTAAAAACTGGATTATCGATGTACCAAAATAGAGTCATATCTGACAATGTACCAAAATAGAGTCATATTTGGCAGCGAGGTGACCAGATATATATTTTTGATATCATAATAGGCCTATAGTGTATTTTGATGATGAAACATTTCTATCATAAAAAGAAATTTGTTATTTTTCGCTCGCTCGCAAAATTAGAAAAATTGGTTCAAAATCTAGCAAGATGTGACATTTCCCCAAAATATAAAATCGCTTCACGTACCCAGAGATCCCTTGTTTCGAGGTTACTGTTTTATTGTTAACATGCTAGTAATAACATAATATATAACATACCCACACATGTATTCATATAAATTCAAATTCACATTCAAATTTTATCATGTTTATTGACATAACGTCCCGACACTGAAGGATTATCATCAAAGTCAAAACGAAACAGAACAAAACTGAACAGCAGCATGTTGAATAATACGAACAAAATATAACAAAGCAAAGAGACAATAATGAAAACAGAATTGTACATAGTTATCAAACCAAAATAAGAAAAGAAAAATAAGACATGATCGAAACATAGGCCTATCAAATACTTGATGCCGCTATCCTTAAAGCAAAAGGCAAAACAAAACAAACGAAAAATATATAGACAAAACGTACGAAAATTATATCAGAACCAAATCGTTTTGGTTTTTTTTTTTTTTTTTTTTTTTTAAAGTATGGGATTATGCTCCACATAAAGCAAGGCCCTCCGGGGTATACCAACCCCGGGTCGACTAGGGAACATTTTATGCATGGCATCCACCATAGCTCCTTAGAATGCGTGGAGACCCCCAATTTTTTTCCTTATTCTGAAAGCTTATGAGTTGTAGATGTGAATCCATGACAAAATTTTACTCTTTCGATGCTATGACGTCATCCTATTCTTAGGTGAACTCAAAATTTTGATTTTTAATATTTGAAGTTATATTTTTTGCCTTTAACCGAGACTATCTATCTTATTATTTGTCAATTTTCGCCGAGATTTCGATACGTTGTAGCTGAGACAATTTTCTACAAATATGCTATCATTCTTACTCATTTAGATGACGTTATCATGGTCTAAATTTACGATCAAAGGTACAATGTCGATTTTTCTCATTTTACCTGTATTCTCTATGGGACATGACCTTTACGTAATTCTTGATTATACATTCTCGTTTTCTTTGATCAACATCTCCAGTATTTCTGCTTGATTTTCGCCGAACGTCAAGTATGTTGTAGCTGAGGAAATTCAACAAATGGTCATATCTTCCAAACGGGATCATGAATCCTCTTCAAAGTTGCAACAGACATCACATCTTGCACAAACATCACGCACACGCACACGCAAAACCAGAACCCTGGATCAATTCAATTTTTTAAAGGTGGTTTTTTTTTTAAGTGTTGACATCGTTCTCTTCTCCATCTTTTCCTTTATATATCAATAATTAAGACTATTTCGACAAAAATAACTGTATATTTTTGAAGGGTATCCCTGTCCATTTTATCTAAAAAAAAAAATTGTTGAAATTGTTGCGGCTTTTCTCTCAGTAATCAAATGAAATACAGGAATTTCAATAGTATTTCCCTTAAAGACCAATCATCCATCTATCTCTCAGCTGTGATATTTTTTTATACTAAAAGGTCCATCTTAATGATATTGTACAAACGCATGACGCTTAACAAGACATGTTTTCCCTTAAATTTTCAAAGTCATCAAGTCATTGTGACGTCATCTAGCCGCAATTTTGTAAAAATCGCCTAAAGGTTGATTGATTGATTGATTGATTGATCTATTTATTTATACACAGTTAAAAAGCCCAAACAGTTACATGACTGGTTTCCATTGGGGCTGTGTAAATCAACATTGTAAAAACAAAATTATCAAGAGAAACACATTTAGAATGAATTAAACTATTAAAAATATTATATAAACAAAAATAAATATAGCCAGCAAGATATAACGAGGCAAGAAGACAAAATGACACGAAAATAAAAAAATTAAAAATAAATTAACTGTGAAAAAGTATTTACATATTCAAGTAGTTTATGAAGAGTTTAGATGCAAAAAAAGATACGTCCGTATTTTCAGATTGGAACATTTGAGATCAATAATAAAATACAAAGAGATGAAAGTGAAACTTTACACTACCTCTGACCACAATTGAATATTACAACTTACAAACAAATAAAGCTTTATACTCAGTGTGCAAACTTCATGTTTGAAAAAGTATAATTTTGTGCCACAGATCCCATTTTAAAAAGACCAAAAGGGTCCTATCAGTTTTTGCATCTAAAATTTTATACATAATTATGGTAAAAGATATAAAGAAATGAATTTAAAATATGATAATAATTGAACATACAAAAAAAATTGCGAAATTTATTTCATAGATAAAAAAAAAACCTGTTTTATATCGTATTAAAATATTGCGCAGTTAGCAACTACAATTAGTACCCTCAAAGTTGACAACAGATGATCAAGGATTCTTATCCATCATGTGTGAGCAGAGTATAAATGTTTACAAAATATCTATCCTTTTTAAGCCTGCTCGGAAACTGTACTTGGTTTGTGCAGCTTGCAGTTCTTGGGGCAACGAATTCCACAAGCAAGCGCCTCTATATAAAAATGTGCGTTTAGCAGAAGAAGTTTTAGGTTGGATTATATTTACGCAGAAATTGCCACTTCTCGTATTATATGGCCTTTCTCTAAAAGAAAATTTATCAGTCAAGTAAGAAGGAGCGTATTTGTTCAATATGTTGAACATCATTACAATAATATTTTCCTTTCTTTTCTTTTCAAGCGTACACCATCCAAGTTTGTTTAGGTTATAACTTCCCGATGAATCCCAAGGGGTATTATTTATCATACGCGCTGCCCGATTTTGAATTTTTTGGAGATCATTTTGGAGACCCTTCGCACAGTTTCCCCATACTACGTCACAATAAGAAAGATGAGATAAAATTAGCGTATTATAAACCAACTTCATTGTATCTTTATCAACAATGTTACGTATCGATTTCAACATGTACACTCTACTACTACATTTCTTCTGCACAAATTTAATGTGATCCGATCATGACAAATTTTCATCAACAATGACTCCTAAATGTTTACACTTAGTAACTCTCTTCAGAGGGGTACCATCTATATTAATATTTAAAGTTGCATTACGTGATAATTTTAAACGATTTTTGGTTCCTAGTACAATATACTCAGATTTGTTTATATTCAAACTTAACTTATTGATATCTAGCCAATTTTTCACATATTCTAAATCTTCGTTGACTTTGGTTTCCAGATCAGAAAAGTCTTTACTAGCATAGTACAAAATAGTATCATCAGCATACATATTTATCTTGCAGTTTTTGAGGACTGAGGGTAGATCGTTAATATGCATAATAAAGAGAAATGGCCCAAGGATGGACCCTTGGGGGATTCCAGATTGAATAGGTAATAGCTCAGATGATATACCATGAACTGTCGTTTTTTGGCATCTCCCATACAAATAACTTGTGAACCAATTAATTGTGTGTTCCCCTATGCCATAATATTTTAATTTTTGAATTAGTAAATCAAAATCAACCGTGTCAAAAGCCTTCTTCAAGTCTAGCATTACTGAGCATACCAATTGTCCTTTTTAAAAACTTTTCAACCATTCGTCTGTGGTATTCAGTAATGCAGTGGCTGTTGAATGCAGTGGCCGGAAGCCACATTGGTATACACTGATAAGATTATAATTGTTCAAATAGTCATACAATTGATCAAAAATCACGCGTTCCAGTACTTTAGATAATATTGGCAATATGGATATTGGTCTAAAATTGGAGGGTTCGTTAGTTCCACCTTTATGTAGAGCACTGACTCTTGCCTGTTTCCATTCAGTAGGCACACACCCAGTAGTAATAGAAGTATTTATTACATGAGTTAAGGGTTCTTTAATACTAGGAATGGCCAGTTTTATTAATTTCATCGGTAACATATCACAACCCATTGCTTTGTCAGTTGACAGTTTTAACAGTTGTTTTTCCACTTCACCTATAGTTACTGGGATAAGTTGAAAGACATCGGTCACCGCATACGGTAAAGTTGACATTCCACTAAGATTGGTACTAATGGACCTGGCGCACTGGATGATATCAGCTGACCTATTTTGACAAAAATTTCATTTAATTTTTGCGAAATCATGTACGAATCATAAATTTCTTCTTCACCTATCTTCAAGTATTGAATTTTTTTACTTTTATTCTTACGTGATATCAGCATGTTAAGATTTTTTCCATGTTTTCTTAACGTTTCCATTTGAGTCTTGAATCTTCTTTTGAAATACCTTTCTTTTGTTTTGTCTTATTTTATAAATTACGTAATTCTTGCTTTTTGTGTATGCTTTCCAATTTTCATGAGTACGATTGCGCGTTGCCGTTTTTTAAAACTTATCCCTTTCATGAATAAGATTAATTATTTCTGCATTTATCCAGGGTTTCCGATCTTTCTTTATACGACTTTTCCTGATCGGAGCATGAAAATTACATAATGTTGAAAACTTGGCCTGGAATTCATTTAACGAAGAATTGGCATCAGTACATTGTAGAACACTTTGCCAATGAATGCTTTCTAGATCACAGCAGGAATTATTTTCATCAAAATTCTTGTAAGTTCTATACGTCCTATAAACATGCTTTGATAAGGACTTGCGAACTTTACCCCACACAATATAAACAAGCGAGCGGTCGCTTATACCTAAATGAATGACGTCACTTTCGGAAACTTTTGTACAGTTAGAAGTATAAATCAAATCAATGAGAGAAGACGAATGAGGTGTTACCCTCGTGGGTTCTTCGACCATTTGAGTCAAAGAATAATTTTTTTCATATTTCGAGTAGTCTCTTTGTAAAGCAAGATAAGGGGTCTGCAAGAATATTACAATTAAAATCTCCTAAAAATGTGATATCTTTTGTTTCCTCATCAATTTTAAGCAAAATGTTTTCAAAGACTTTGAAAAATTCACAGCTTGAACCGGGGGGTCTATACCATGCTAAAACAATGATCGGTGTTGAGTTTGGTTGCATCACTTCAATAGCAACTAGTTCAATTTCATTTACCATAAGATCTGATCTTAGTTTGTGACTGAGTTTGTTCTCATTGACATATTGCAACTCCTCCGCCATTCTTTCCTGTAGATCCAGAAATCTTGAATATTTGTGTATCGGTGACTTCACTATCTAGTCTTGTTTCATTCAAAGCAATAAGGTCTATTTTAAAGTCATCTATCATCAGTAGAAGATTTTCAAAGTTAGTTAACAGAGTTCTAATGTTCAATTGAGCTATCCTGATGCCGTACTTCCTTTTAATACTCGGTCGATAATCTTTGATAGTTTTAGGCACAGTTGTAGCTTTATTTGTTCTATGATTATAGTTATAAGTATCTAATTGAGAACCATGCACATTGCCGGTGTTAGGATCGACTTTGTTATCGTCAAGGTCAGCTTCGCTGACATCATTGTCATCGCAGTCCACCTCGTTGTCATCTAGATTTATCTCGCTTTCTTCCGTTGATATGGCTGACAGGTTGTCTACAAATGAGAAAGGGGAATCCTCATGGTAGCTGCTCATAGAGGTTGTGGGGGAGTTGGTATCGGATTGCATTGTTGCTCCATTTATTGGTAATAACTGTTCAGAAGCTTCCTCGCTGTGGCAAGACAGTCTTCCCAATCTCGTGGGAACTCTCTGCCTTCTGGTTTCCGGCGAGACTTCGAGTAATTGCGCCAGGGAAAAGGTGGAGGCTGGTTAACCTGGGTGTCTTGCTGATGCACTGATGTCAAATGATAAGGATGTGGTGTCACCTCATCTCCAGAGCGTTGCTGGGGGAATCCCTGGGGATTCAAAGATGGAAACTCAGTATCATGATGTCATTGGGTCATCATATGCATATCTTCAAGGGGATGCTGGTTTGGATGTGCGCCGCAGAGATCGAATGATGATGTTTTCAGCGAAAGTGATTGTCCCAGCGCGGTTTAGATGTACGCCATCTAAGGTGAGATGAAGGGCAGGATCAGTGTTGTCATTATCAATAATAAGCCAGCTTCGCTGATTGGCTGAAAGTTTAATTGCAGCGTTGACCTCTGATACTTTGGCATACTGTCGATTCGTTTCGTTCTGCTTATGTATGATAGTTGATGCAGCAATTGTTTTGACTCCCGGAATTCTATGGATTTGTTCAAGAAGGGAGAGTGTCTTAGCAATTATTTCATCTGATTCATCACATTGAGTATTGTTTGTACCGAGGTGTACGATGACTTCACTAACTTCATACTCGTTGGCAAGTTTAGGTGCATCATTGCAGGCGTCTTCAATCTTTGCTCCACTTAGCGTTTTGCATATTATCTTTTTACTTCGAGAAAATTTGGATGGTCTGATTTGCCTTGTCATAGAGTCCCCAATTATCAAAACATCCGCCTTTTGTCTGTGGATGTGTTGGTTTTGCGGGTTTTGTTCATTTACGACGGGGTTTGGAGATTCGTATCGCTCTGTTTGTTACGAACATCCGTAGCTTCAATGATAGGAGGATCGTTATTCACATTAGCTTGATTGGTTTTTGTCAAGGCGTGCAGATGCTTTTGTTAATTTTTGTACTCATCGAGCTGCTCCTGTAAAGAAAGGTTGTTAACCATGTTAACCCGATGTTCGTGATGAGCTAAGTCTCGGATTGTTTGAATCGTCTCATTGATAACTTCAGGGGTTGCAGATCCATTATTCCCTTTGTTTGGACCCTCGACTGGAGATCCATTTAAGGTCTCATCTATTGATTCATGGTCATGATGATGGCCGTTCACTCTCGTAACGATGTCACGGACGGATGTTTCCAGTGATTTCACTTTATTTGGTAGGTTTGTGCAGTTGTTACACAAGATAGACTTCGTGTCATTAATGACCAGCTCCTTTGCACTCATTAAGCAAGTTCTATTGTTATCTTTGTTCTGTGTACAATTGATGTTCTCGGTAGTAGAATGGCTGGCATTATGTGGAGCATCGCCAAGTATCAAAATAAGATGGCGTCAAATTGTACTGTTCAGGTGGGGGTATAATCTTACAAGATTGTTTTCAAAAAAATCATTATCAATATCAGTATCACTACCAGGCAATCCTGAGCGGCAAATAAGATCGATGGCAAAACAAACGCTGGAAATGGTAATCCCTTTAGGTAATTTATAACTGAAAGAATCAGTACCTGGGTTTCCTTTGCATTTGTTCATAGAAACCGTGCGAGACATGTCACCTTTCTGTAATTTGATTTCAATAGGAACATATCAGACAGGACATGAATTAAGCAGTTTAGTCTCCAGATGATTTTCAAGGCAGTGCAGTCATAAGCACTTAAGATATAATAATCATTGAGTTTCCAATCATTCATGAAGTCAGCATAATGATGTCAGCAAGCAGGCATACACTTAGGTTAGGCATATATGGGACTATGCAGTATATGGTTCGCTGCGTATAAGGCAGAGTCTTTGCAACACAATAAATAAAAAGGACTACAAATGCCTCGCCAAAACTAATAACATGTCTCCATAAAACATATGCCATCGAAGGAAGAACATATATGCAAACTGGAGCCATACGATACATTCAAATATAAAAATTTGACGTCTAAAATGAGCGGGAATTCAGCAAAATCCAAATATTGATGGATTGATTGATTGATTGATTGATTTATTTATTAACAACAATAATAATACATTGCATTCAGACAATGACATTAACATAAAGGAAAAAGAAAGGCATTGGTTGATAAAAGGGGATCAGATAATAGCACACGTACTAGTCGAGGCTGACCCCTAGTGAAAACAACAAATATTTCAATAATAAGCTTAAATAAACAGTAATCGCATAATCCTGATATTTGCTGGTAAAATGATGATAGCTAATTAAGAATTACAGACAAAACAAAGTAAAGTTAGTACATCCATTATGCATAAACGTATATGTACATGTATATATACAGACTCTCAGTTACGATTTGCTCAATAAGCGTGTCGTTACTGAACTACGAAAGTGACTTCTAGACCTGATTAATCTGATATTTTTAGGTAATCTATTCCAAAGTTCAGTGCCCATGAAAGACACTGAAAATTGACCTTGTGTTATTCTAAATTTGGGAAGACATAATTGTCCACCTTCCTTCTGTCTTGTAGAGTAACTGTGCTGTATAGGATCACAGTAATCTATTAAAGTATGAGGCAAGTTGTTATTGAATAAATCAAACATAAACGTAGAAACTGATAAATCATGTAGTTCATACACATTTAGAACTCTCAAAGTTTGAAATAGTGGGTTTGTATGAGTTCTCCACTGACTAAATGTTATAGCACGTATACTGCCATTTTTTGTGAATAAAATATGCTTCTTAGGTTAGTCTTATAGGTACTTCCCCACACCTCTATTCCATAAGTAATATGTGGCTGTATAAATGATTTATATAAAAGTATTAAAGTGTGCCTGGGTACAAAATGTCTCAACCTGAATAGCACTCCAACCTTCTTCCTTATAGACTGATTTACAAAGCGAATATGATTATTCCAAGACAGATGTTTATCAATGTTGATCCCAACAAAAGTGGCATTATCAACCTCCTTGATTTTTTCTCCAGCTATATTTAGTTCACCATTCATAGCTATTTTCTTCCTCCTACTACTTATTAACATGAAATTAGTTTTCGCTAGGTTAATTGTAAGTTTATTGGCGATACACCACTTGTGTATCTTTTGCATTTTTTCATTTATTTCATTCACATCAATTTCTACCCGCTCAGCTGGAAAAGTATGGAATAAGTTCGAATCATCAGCAAATAAGCGAAATTTAAAGAAATCAGTAACAGAAGGCAATTCATTTATATATATAAAAAATAATGTCGGTCCGAGCACTGACCCCTGCGGAACACCACATTTTATCTCTTTCTTTCCGGATTTATTTATTTTTATTTTTTATTTATTTCGTTTTATTTATACAGGGTAGCCCCGTCAGTAATCTTGTACTGTTTTTCAGGGGGCCCTGTAGACAAATATATACAAAAATAACAATCAAACAAACAAAGGAACATAACAAAATAACAAACATAACAAACAAAATAAACATAACTAAATACATGAAACAAGATGAAAGTAAGGAAGTGGAGAACAAGACTAAATATAATAGATTTCAACCAGTATTGTAAGGAAAAGAAATTCAAATGAAGTTATGGAAACATACCCCCCCCCCCCCCTCCCCCATAATAATCTAGATACAGGTAACTAAGTGTGGATACGATATGCTAAAATTTACTTGTCCGGAATGAACTTATGAAAAAGTAAAAAGTTAATAGGTCTTAGTACATACATCTCTGTTTCATACACTGATCTCGGTCCTAACATAATACTCTGCATCCCGCAGCGAGGGGGCTATTCCCCAGGAGAGCACCATTTCAAGTACTGGGAACAAAATGCATTCTTACTCTGGGCATTTCGCACTGAGGGGGGTAGGCTATTCCAAAGTAAAGCACCATCAACTGATAGGGCACGTTTACCACATTCCGTTTTTACTCTTGGAATGATGACACCATAATTCTCGGAGCTTCTTGTACTATATCTGTGAGTATGGACGGATAATGTGAACATGTCATGCAAATAAGATGGTGCACTATTATTCATAATGTCGAACAATAGCTTAATTTTCTGGAACTCCCATCTATTTTCCATATCGATCCATTTTAAGGTACGGAACAATTCGGACGTGGGAGTGAACATGTTAGCTTTGAGGATAATTCTTGCCATCTGCTTATGTTGCTTTATTAGGATATCTTTTGTTCCTTTATTGCAATTACTCCATGACGTACTACAATAGTCATAATATGGAAGAATAAGAGAATTGGCAAGAAGTTTGGCACTATCTATGGTAAGATACTTCCTGACTCTGCGCAGTAGGGCCAACCTTGAACCAATTTTACTTGAAATGTGCTTTACATGATCCTGCCAAGTCAAGTGCTGGTCCAGCCAAACTCCCAAATATTTTACACTCTTAACCTGCTTAACTGAGACATTGGAAACATTGATTTTGATCGGTGGGTGTTGCAATTTTGATAGTTTTTGCGGTGTTCCAAAGATCATAAAGCTTGTTTTTTCAGTATTGAGGGTGAGATGATTTCTTTCTAACCACTTTCTCACGCGATCCAAGTCATGATTAAGGCATGTTTCAATGTCCCTTGGATTGGTAGCACTGTACATAAGAGCAGTGTCATCTGCATACATGATTATTTTACCGTGCTCAATAACAGACGGAAGATCGTTCATGAAGAGAGTGAAAAGGAGAGGCCCCAATATTGATCCTTGAGGCACTCCTGACTTTAACATTAGCACATCAGATGTTTTTCCAGCCAAGGAAGTACATTGTGTCCGGTTCAGAAGGTAAGAGGTGAACCATGATAAGGCTTGTCCCCTTATACCATACAAATGTAACTTATCTAATAAAAGCGTATGATCGACCGAGTCGAATGCTTTCCTTATGTCAAGAAAGACCATTCCAGTCACCATACCTCTGTCCATGTTTGTCAACACGTTATTACTCAAATATGCAAGAACAGTATTGGTTGAGTAACCTTTCCTAAATCCAGATTGGTGAGGGGTAAGTAGATCATTATCTGACAAATAGTCATGTAGTTGCATGTTCACTGACTTTTCCAATATTTTCATAATGGTCGGTATAACAGATATGGGACGATAGTTGTTAACACTGTCCTTATCTCCGCCCTTGTGAATGGGAATAACTCGACCTTGTTTCCATTCAGCTGGTAAATGGCTGGTTTGGAGTGAAAGGTTACACAGGTAAGTAATATGAGTACAAATAACGGGTGCCGCCAACTTGATAAGGCGTGCACTTAGACCCTCTAAGCCAGTTGCCTTATTAACTTGAATTGATTGCAGTTCTCTGTGCACGAAATCTTCAGCAATCATATCAAATTGAAATACAGATTGAATAGTATCCCCCGAAAATGACGGGATCATAGGTTCAACAGAGGGAAGACTGGCAGCAAGCTGACTACCAATAGATGTGAAATACTCGTTAACACAATTGACATCGAGGTTCAATAGATTCGTAACACTTTTAGTGGAAGTCGGGGCGATGCCCTTAAGTAACTTCCATAGTTCTGATGGGTTTCTTTTGTTCTGTACTATCTGTTCATGACAAAACGATCTTTTCAACGTTATTCTTAAATTATTGACATGATTACGACAATATCTGAAAAGCCTCCAATCCCGTGGGTCCTTTGAACGTTCAGCTTTATTTCTGAGTGCATCTCTTTCATGACACAGTCGAGTGTACTCAGGTGTGACCCATTTTGTCTTCAAACCCCTTACCCTCAAATTAATCTTAGGGCAATGTTCATTACAGATATCAACAAATTTAGTCTTCCATTTATTCCACTCAACATCAACATCTTTTCCATCGTTAGTTTCCATTTTTACAGTCAACAATGCTTCACAAAATAATGGTACATTTAACCGGCGGTATGCTCTCGTATGAATGATTCTTGCTGGAGCTTTAGGCTTAGACTGTTTACAAACAACATACACTAATCTATGATCACTCAAACCATGAATGACAACACTTTTCTCATGCACATTGTTTGGTCGATTTGTAAGAATTAAGTCTATCAGTGTGGAACTACTCTCAGTAACTCTGGTTGGATCATCAATCATCTGTTTAAGGTTAAACTGACTACACCAATTTTTAACAAATTTCAACTCTCGATTGTCATACAAGTAGTTGAAGTCACCTACAATATAACATTCCAGGCCACTGTTCACAATCTGTGAAATCGAGGTTTCCATCGATTCGTAATAAGCAATGTTAGAATTGGGTGGACGATAAAACACACCAACCATCAATGGACTTCTATGTAATAATTTAACTTCCACCCATATGTTTTCAATGTCAACGTACTAAGATTGCAGTCTACGATTGTACATGATGTTGTTTCTTATGTAGATTGCAACCCCACCCCCTTGACGGTTTCGGTCCCTTCTCTCAAGACAATATCCCTCAATATGAACCTCTGCATCATTAATAGTCTCATCCAAATGGGTTTCAGAAAAGGTCATTATATCAAATGGATAATTGGACATCTTTTCTCTTATGTCATCAATCTTAGGATATAAGCTACAGATATTCAGATGGGCTATTCTGAGTCCTTTTGATTTAATGTCAATGAAAAAGTCCTGTTCATCTGATTGAATACTGTCAACAATGTGAGGCGGTATGCCACTCTCTGTGATTGTGGAAGAGTTGACTTCATCCCCTCTTAAAGGTGCTGAGTTGAAGGTACTCTCGGAAGCCTGGATGGTATCTTTCTTCGGAGCTCTATGGCCTCGGTGAGTCCTCTTACTCCGTCGAATGCCCAGGTTACAGATGTTCATCCAAACGTGGTGATTAATCATCGAATGTGGTCTGGTGTTGAGACTATGAAGAGTATTCGGATCGTAGCAGAGTCGGGCTTGTTTGCGAGTGTCAAGCTCATCTTGGTTGAGGTGTTCATTGTCGGTTGCCTCCTGGGTGGGGCCTGGATTCAGTTGGACATCACCAGACAATAAGACAGCCAGATGAAATCGAGCAGTAGAGTTGCAGTAGTAAGCAATGGGTGCCCCTATGTACCTCACCTCATTGTTCCTCTTTGGTTGCTCAGTGGAGACATTAACTATATTCTGTCCACCAAGAGAGGAATGTTCATTACCAGCAGATGATAAAGAGCTGACAATCAAAAGCAATAATAGTAGGCGGAGGAGTTTAATCCACTCCATTGTTCACTACCAGCAAGTGAAACAGAGTTGAATAGATTTAATCCTTCAGAAGACCTTTGTGATAGACTGACCTTTTATCCTTCCACAAGAGGCTTAGGCCAGCAATATCCTTTGCAGTTAAGGTTCTCTATCTGCGTGGTAAGTAATGGTGGCACAGTGAAGTCCAATGGTGAATCAAGGCAAAATGTCATCACATTAAATGACGAGTTGAATCTGAGTTAAACGAATCCAAATTTGTCTAGTAGGATCAGAAGTACTACAATATTCCTTCACTAAGGTTTAAAACAAGAAAACACTTTGAAGAACAGAGTAAACTTCACAGAACGCAGAGCAACAGTTTGAGGCTACCTCTCAAGGCGCACACCAAAAAAAAAAAAAAAAAAAAAAAAAAAAAAAAAAAAAAAAAAGATAATGCTTGACCACACTGGACAAACTGAAATCTGCGACTAAGATAGTTGCGAAACCATTCAAGACTTAACCCTCGAATGCCGTAATGGGAGAGTTTACCCAGCAGTATATCATGATTAATAGTGTCAAAAGCTTTTTTAAAGTCAATGAAAACACCAAGCGTCACTTTTCCTTCATCTATAGATTTCAAAGTTGCATTTATCAAGTTGATTAGCGACAATTTGGTACTATATTTCTTCCGAAACCCATACTGATGGTTATAGAAGACATCATTTGATTCCAGAAATTGTATCAATCTGATATTTATTAATTTTTCAAAGACTTTACCTAGGACTGGTAGAACCGATATTGGTCTATAATTACCCGGTTCTTCTCTGGACCCCTTTTTATGCAGGGGAGTAACCTTCGCAATTTTCATTTCATCTGGAAAACTGCCAGTTTCTAAAGACAAGTTAAAGATATATGCCAATGGGTGTGATATTAAAGGAGCGCCATCTTTAATCAAGTGTGCTGGAATGTTATCGTGACCACAAGCCTTCTTGGTGTCTAGTTGCAAAAATTGACCTCTGACTTCAGCCGGGGTTATTGGTTTCCAAAATAAAGATTTCTCCATACGGTGCTGCAAGTAATCCATATACGCAGTATATTCTTTTGGCAATACATTAGCCAAATCTGGTCCAATATTTACAAAGAAATCATTAAATTCGTTAACAATGTCAGATACAGATGTAAGTTGTTTGCTAATTCCACATACATTCTTTACCAGTTTGTCCACTTCAACACTTCGATTTTTTCCCGCTAATAATTCATTGATAATAGCCCATGTCTTATTTGTGTCCTTCCTATTATTATGTAACAATTCAGAGTAGTAATTCCTCTTTGCATTTTTTAGGATAGTGGTCAGTACATTTCTATACTTCTTGTATTTATCTGCAAGATCTTGACGATAATTCGATTTAATAACTTTCGAATACATTGCATATTTCATATTAATAGAATTCATTATAACTCCAGATATCAATGGCTTTTTAGCAGTTTTTCTTTTCCCTAACTGCATAGTAACCATTGGTGCATGTCTATTGCAAATCTTTAAGAAAATACTGCAGAAATTAGAATAAGCTGTGCTAACGTCTTTTGATTTATATACCGTTTCCCTGTTCACAGAAGCAAGATCTTCTTTAAATATACTGATATCATATCCCTTGTAGCATCTATAGTGAATTTTCTTTTTATTGGAATGTGCTTTATTTGCTAAGTTTTTGAAGATTGCAAAAACTGTGAAATGATCAGATACATCGGACTGTATTATACCTGAATGAATATCAGACATGCTGATATTTGAATATATGTGATCTATTAAAGTAGAAGAATCTTTAGTTATCCTTGTTGGTGATTGAATCAGTTGATCCAATCCTATACACTGCAGTGATGTCAAAAACTCTTCGACTGGACAGTCACCTACGCTCAAACTATTGATATTGAAGTCTCCTAAAAGCACACACCTATTTGTATCTACTCTGAAATTTTCTAACACACTCAACAATCCATCTTGGAATTCCTTCACATTTGTGTTAGGTTTCCTATAGATTATCCCTACTGTAACCTTTGTGTCACCAGCAGTATTAATTTGTAGCCAAAGTGATTCTGCATGAATTACATAATATTCCAAACATGTATACTTCAATGATGTATTGATGTATGCTCCAACACCCCCTCCTCTTGCGTCGTCCTGGCGACATTCTACCTCAAGAGAATATCCTTCCATACTAAATATGGACTTGTTGGGCACATTCCAAATCTCAGACATACCAATGATATCAAACCTTGTATGAATACAATCTTCAAACAACAATTTAAATGATTCAAAATTTTTTGACAAAGAGCGGACATTAATATGAGATAACTTTAACGAATTTGTATTTTCACATTTAAGAGTGCTATCAATTAAATGAGGTGTCAGCTTATAAGTATAATGTTTACAATCCATTTAAAGAGTTCATTAGAGTACTTCCAAAATGAAAAGTGGAATAATGACTTATTCCATGAAATGAAGTTTGAAATCCTTGTAATTGATCTCGTTGAGGCCAACTTCAAAAAGATCGTCTGGCGAGGAGATCGTGACAAAATTGTCATCAGTTGTTTTGCATACGATGTTTCCATTCTTTGTTGTCACCCGCTTCACCAGTGCTGATGTTTTTGCTGCTCTCATAACAGCATACCGCATGGGGGTGAGGTCCTCATTAATATAGATCCCCTCACACCCATCTTTGCCTTTCAGTGTGAAGCGGGAGTCGTAAAAACGATCTCTCTGCCTCCTACTGCTGAGACGAATCATGGTCTGGCGGGGCTTACTGGACGACTTCTTTCCGAGGCGGTGACAGGATACAAAATCCACCCCCTTCAGTTGAACTCCAGCCTGCTCCGCCACTTTGCATACTTTACTAGCAAGCAGTTCATCGGATTCCTCCTCCTTTTCCTCCTCAATGCCTGTGATCTTTAGGTTATCACGTCTGCTTATTTGCTCAAGTTGGTCAGTCTTATATTGTAAGCGGAGGAGATGGGGATTCACCTCCTCCTTCACTGCAGCCAAGCAAACGTCTTTCACAGCTTTAATGATAGCTGGTACTGCTGCCTCTGCAGTAGCCTTTACAACCCTCTCAACAAGGTCGCCCATCTTTTCTCTTTCTCCTGTCTGCGATTCCTGCAGATGCTCATCAATATCAAAACTGATAAACATCCCCTTTTCAGGTGAACTGGCTGCAGCCGCCATTCCTTGCTGGGCAGCGACCTTGTGGTCAAAGTCCTTATCAGCCACAAATGGGCGTCGAGGGGATGGTAACTGCTGTTGTGGGCTAGCTCCTCCTGATGAGGGAAGAAATTTCCCCGCCTTGCTGGTTTTGGACCTCCTGCCACGTTTCATCATGAGTACAGTTTTTACCAACTTGCACAAATGAAATCAATTAATATTATCAAAATCACTCACCGTAATTCACTTCTGAATGTCCAAGAGTGATCTATGATAGATACCACATCACTTAGTATAAATTTTTATACCAAAATAACTTCTTGGTAGGGTGAAAATTGTCCAAACATAAGAGCACATTAGGAGAGCAGCCTATGCCTTATATACACCTTGCTTTTTTTCTGGACATGTCAGTGATTATCAAAATAATCACTTCATATATATACATTGCCTTACTTGACTTACTTTTCCTTTCTTTTTACCTTGTATATTACTATCCCCTTTGAGTATGATTACATATGCAAAGTCACTATCAATGTAAACTGCATTTTTTTTTCCTGTTATGACTATTGCAATGCAGTGCACAGTAGTTTATGTACAACCCTAGTGAACATCTGATTCGTTAACGTGAAATAAACCTTTTGTCCAACCTTTCATTATACTACGATATCAAAACGTCCAATTTCTTTTATGTTAGTCTCCTATCCAGACGTAAATATTGATCAATAGTCTTTACCAATGACTTTCTCACTGTCCATATCAAAACCTAAAAGACGCCGACAGACCACCTAATTCGTCACGAGTCTATAGCGAATTCTATTCTCGTGGTTTTTTTTCACTTTGTGCAATTAAAGATTTTTTTTTTATTAATGTAATTACATAAAAACTGAATAGTGCTCGTTATTCAGTCTACCATGATATCGAATCCGACATTACAGAAGGTGAAAGAGAAGACGCTCAACTCACTAGTCAATCACCAATTACAGTTCGTCTTGAGGTCACGTGAGAAGAGAGAAAAGGGTGTAGACGCCGTGTTTAGCCTTCAGCAGAGTAGTGATGTGAAAGAGATTAGGTTTGCGCTTTATTCTGAAGGTACACTGTCAACTGAAAGTGAATTTATAGCCTCTGGTTTATTCCAACATCTACACTTTCCATTTATTATTTATACGGATGAGGGTTTGTTTACATATGAAGAATTTCATTATTCGTAGTGAAGGGGATGACTGAATTTCTTTGTCATAACAAAGACCTAGTTCATTACTTTAATTAGGTCGTGGTTTCGGGGGGGGGGGAGGGTGTGATTTTTCTTTATCTATTTGAATACGAGCATTATACAAGGAAGCGTCGTTTTCAAAACAGTAGGGGAAATAATATTATTATATAGATATTTATATATTTAAAACGTCTTTGGATATAAATACAAAATTTATGTACAGGTTAATCCGTAGCCTACTGGAACTGGGTGACACCGTACGTCCTGTATAAAGCCTATGGGAAGGAGAGGATTCAGTAGTCAAAGGGTTACAGGCATTTCACTTTGAAAACGAAATCGGTGTAATGTCGGAGATGTACACTCGTGTGTTATCCACGGGCTGAAAGCATGTCAAGTTTTGCTAACATTGCCACCATTGTACATTCCTGTATAAGGCAATGTCGAACAACAGTTGTATATCTGAGTGCATTCATTTTTGTGTGAAATACATGTATTAAATTCTGAATGCATAATGGCCATTCTAGAAATCCATAAAACAAAATCATGTCAATTTTTGTTTTTTCAGGCTCCCCTTGTGAAAAGAAAACTATTGACGATCAAGGTGGAGAACTGTCTATTCCGTCGTATGGGTTCACCCTCACTATTCCACCTGGAGCACTGCAGGAAGGAACATCTGAAGAATTTACTCTTGAAGTTTTGACAGATATTCCTGGTAGCATTCATCTGCAAGACGATGAGATAGTCGTGAGCTATGGCTATGAGTGCCATCCCTCAGGAATCCAGTTTGAGGAACCAGTTTCACTGTTGATACCGCACTGCGCTGTTCTCGATGATCCTCGAAGAGTAGAAACAGCTTTATATTTGTGGAACGATCTTTCAGAAGGTAGTTGTTTTGTTTTTGTTTTGTTGGTTTTTTTTTTACAGTGGGCATTACTCAAATTGTGATGATTTTGGTGGAAAATTTGTGAAAGAGTGAAAAGGGATTTGCTCAGGATACTTCATAAAGAAGAATACCAATTTGTCAAAAGCTCTCTTGGGACGCTCTAATTAAAAGTTCACAAGACCGTAGGTAAAGTTGATATATATGAAGAGCTCATTTCCCAAAAGCGCTAAACCCGCCTTTGATGAAAATCGATATCAGACCATTGTTTTTGTATAGGTACTTGTCTTTAATAAAAACCTTTATAATATTGAGCAAAATCATGGCTGTGAGTGCCATCCATCAGGAATCCAGTTTGAGGAACCAGTTTCGCTCTTGATACCATACTGCGCTGTTCTCGATGATCCTCGAAGAGTAGAAACAGCTTTATATTCGTGGAACGATCTTTCAAAAGGTAGTATTTTTTTTACGGTGCCAAATAAAAATGTCAGAGGTAAAAATGTCAGGGGTAAAAATTTCAGAGGTAAAAATGCCAGAGGAAAAAATATCAGACGTAAAATGTCAGAGGTAAAAATGTCATACGTAAAATATCAGAGGGGAAAACAAAATTAATCTCAGAGGTATGTCAGATTTGAAAATGTTTAAATAAACATGTCACAGGTATGAATATTGAATTATATGAATTTTTGGTAGTGCGAGATATTCAAATATGTTCTGTAAACATACTGTGTTAACTTGAAAGCCCCTGTCTTTGCAATTTGGAAATAACGGTTATGGTGTTGGCGGGGTGAACGTTCTGTTATGCGCGCATTGCCTAAGACCTCGTTTACACAGCGGGGACGGGCATTTGTGAAAACCATGGAGCTTTAATAAGCTCCACCGTAAAAAAAAAAAAAAAAAAAAAAAAAAAAAAAAATCGGGTTTGTAACATAAGTAGCTAACCACATACATTCCACACGAGTGAAAGATTTTGATATGAACATTCCTCTTCATAAAATCACCCCCCCCCCACCTCTGCCCTACTCCAATCAAGCGTGGTGTTTGTGAACGAATGCTTCAATATTATTCTCCCCATACGTGAGGAAGCATATGAAGTACATGTAAGCGACATTGAACCGTTAATTTTATCTATTTCTTGACCTTTTATATTATTTCATCGGATACGCTGTCTAATTTACAACTTTTAAAAAGAATTACTCAATTAGTCAATTGTGTTCGCATATGCAAAACATCAAACGTAGATATCCATTTCTTTCAATCTACCATTCTGTCATTCAACTAAGATCTTAAATCGTTTAGATATAATCCTGTTACTTATTTCCAGGAAATCTCACAAAGAAAATAACATCACCCACGCTACCTTTCTTACCAAAAGATGCGATTTATTTATTCACTTGTTGAAATCGTCACAAATGTGTTTCACAGTGCATGTCAGGAGGCCAAAGCTTAATCAAAGAGAGGGAACTGGGCGTTTGCTGCAAAATTTAGAGTCGGCTAAACAAGTTTACCATGTTTACGGAAGATACACTGTCGGGCAATGCGCACATACCAGAATGTTCCCCCTGCCAAAACAAGGTTCGTCTCATTTTGGTGGTTTATGAATCGAGTGACTGAACATAAACAGTTGGCTTACAGAGAGTATATTGTGATCACTCCATTTATAAGGATATTTTTTCTTACTATCTCGTGCTCTTCATAATTTCAAATTCAATATTCTTACCTGTAACACGTTCACTTCGGCATTTTCAGAGCTGACATTTTTACCCCTGACATTTTTACCTCTGACATTTTACCTCTGACATTTTTGCTTCTGACATTTTTACCTCTGACATTTTTACACCGAATCTTTTTTACAGTGGGCATTACTCAAATAGTGATTATTTGGGTGGAAAATTTGTCCTTTTATGATAAATGTATTTTAGTGGGAACAGAAAATCCATTTTAAAGGTCAAATACTTTTTTTGGAAGACATAGAAATTGAAACTAAACAATGAAATCATAAATGATGTTCATTCCTTTTTTCTTTGCAAAATCAGGAGTTATACGCTACTCGCACAATGAAATTAAGTGCAAGGTATCCAAAGTTGACTTCACACTGAATTTGGACCACTTTTCTAGAGGACTCTTGGCCTTCATAAAAAAGCCGTTTGTCAAGGGAAAGCTCATGTCTTGTATGCCTTATCTGCCGAGGACAATGCCCTCTTTCAGAAAGCCTGTACTGGAGGTGCGCTTGGTGAATAAGCCTCATGGAAAGAAATGGGTAAGTACAATCATGTGAAAGAACTACACCTATAGCAGAAAAATGGGCTGTATTTTGTTCAGTGGAAGGGGGTTACGATTGAGGGATGCTTCTTCAAAATTCTCTAAGAACCAACGAAAAGCAGAAAAGGGTACCCAAAAAAATGAATAACGTACTTTTCCTTTCGATTCAAATTCCATGATCATAAATGGCTGCTTGATTTAAAGAAAATCACCTCCTTTCCCCATTCTTGTGTGTGTTGGGGGGGGGGGGGGGCTTGTAAATTTTTGCATAAACATGGGGTCATTTTCCTCTTGAAGGGGATAGTTTTATTGATGTCACTGAAGGATGAAAATGAATGAATGTTTTCAATGATAAACAGGAAGAAGTCCACGAGCACGAACCACATGATCGCAGCAAACAGAACAGGCCTGTGAAAGACACAGATGATGAAATCTTTGTTAAACGACATGAACGAAGGGATCTGATCGTGAGTTGTCTGCTGGGCGAGGACATAGACCAACAACAATCAGAGGTGAGACAAAAGAGGAGTGCATGACCGCAACCTCCTAAGAACGTAATTACACTGCTAACATTAAAGCACTTTTCGGTTCATTCACATCACATAATTATGAAATGTAAATGATAAGCAATTTGTTTATGATGGCTGTGGCATGGAATATGAAATTTTATTTTAGATAAATGATAATGAATTATACCGTATTTGTATCAAGTGTATCACTAATTGTTTCTCAGAGAAAACAATGTGAAAGGGTGAAAAGAGATTTGCTCGGGATATTTCATAAAGAAGAATACCAATTTGTCAATAGCTCTCTTGGGACGCTCTAATTAAAAGTTCAAAGACCGTAGGTAAAGTTGACATATGAAGAGCTCATTTCCCAAAAGCGCCAAACCCACCTTTGATGAAAATCGATATCAGACCATTGTTCATGTATAGGTACCTGTCTTTAATAACTAAAACTATTAACCTTTATAATATTGGGCAAAATCATAAAAAATGCACTTTTAATATCACTTTTCCACAGAAACTTGTACTTTCTCTGAAAGTACATAGGTGGACTTAGCGCCTTTTGGAAGAAAGTTCATATATAGGATAGGATAAGAGTTTAAGCGTACGAGCATCTTATTTTTTTTTCTCGAAATTTCGGATATTTCGAAGAAAAAAAAAATGATGTGATTAAGGCTTGTCTACAATTTTCACGGTTCTAATTTCACAAAATTAGGCCTATATCATTGGCGTAAATCCCGGGGGGGGGGGATATATCCCCCACTTTTTCGACAGGGGGGTATGGTGTGTACAAACTTCCCCCCACAATTTTTAAGAAGAAATGATATTCAAATTAATCAGTTAGAAAAACTTTTAATAATCTGTCATAAATGACCATCTTATTTTAAAATTTCTATTTGAAAATGCAATTGAAAACCAGAAAAAGGTTATTTTTTGGCTCGCTCGCTTCACTCGCTCATCATAATTATTGTAGAATATCTATTTGAAAATGCGATTAAAAACCAGAAAAGTGGTTATTTTTGGGCTCGCTCGCTTCGCTCGCTCATCATATTTTAGAATTTCTACTTGAAAATGTGATTAAAAACCAGAGAAGTAGTTATTTTCGGGCTCCTTCGCTTCGCTCGCTCATCATATTTTAGAATTTCTATTTGAAAATGTGATTAAAGACCAGAAAAGTGGTTATTTTGGGGCTCACTCGCTTCACTCATCATATTTTAGAATTTCTATTTGAAGATGTGATTAAAAACCAGAAAAGTCGCTATTTTTGGCTTGCTCGCTTCGCTCGCTCGCAAAATAAAAATTAGAACGTTTGTAAGGGGGTCTGTGTGGGTGGGTGGAGCTGTATGTTTATACTTAAGTGTGAGTTGTACAGAAAAAAAAATCGCCAAAAAAGTCCATCATCCCCCCCCCCCCCCCCCCCCATCCACTCCTCAAAGTGGATTTACGCCGGTGGCTTATATTATGTCAGAATAAATTTAAGAATCGTCATTAGTATACTTTGCGTTATCAGGGATGCCAGATAAAGACTTTGTTTTTGTTTTTGTTTTGTTTCTTGTTTCTTTTTTTTTTCTCGGAAATCTCTATCATCATCATTCATGAATAAAGACGGTGGAGTACAGTAACTTCATGCACGCAAACAAGTGCACGGTGTATTTTACGCTGGACTTCTGCCAACGGGAATCTGACATGAATGTCACGCTTACCCTGACCCAGCAATCTGCGATTAAGATCATATTTCCTACAGCTTTTGAAGGTGAGCCCTAAGAAGTTTGTATGCATATCATAGAAAAGTATATTTAATGTACAGAATATGTAGGGCACCATCTATATAAAAATAATTTCTTTCTCCTAGTGAAAATAGGTATAAAACAAAATTATTTGAGCTTGTTCTTGATCTTGATGACATTGCAGACGTGGTGGAGTAAGGAACTCATGAAGTAAGATGAAGGTGTTATTATATTTTTTATTTATACTTTTTAATGTGCTTTTTAAACCCTTCAAGAAGGTAGTAATGTCATTGAAATTGATAGTTTGTTCAATATTTAATTGTCCTTAGAAATAACGAATTCAGATATTTGTTTTAATAAAGTCTCTGGAGAACAGTGTAAAATTAGTGAGCTCGTAATCCACAGTTAACTTTCAATCTTCAAGAAGAATGCATCCCAGACATCAGTCATCAGTGAGCTTTCACTGAATGAACTAAAGACAGTGAAAGTTTGAACAAAATCGGACAATCTTTTCAAGAGCTGTGAATTTTGAAAGTTGAAATCATTCAATATGGGATTCCTTTAGCTGGCAACTCCACCATCTTGTGTTGTAATCATGGACAACTCTCCATCAATTTTGTACACAGAATTTAACGGGTTTTTTTTTCAAGAGAAATAGACTTTGAATATTTCAATTATGTAAACCATTGGAATTGTTTTCGTTATTCACTCAGGTTCAGCTTGAGAACTAGTACAGTAAAATTTGATTTCGTATGAAGTCCAAATGTTCATTTTTTTCTTCTAAGATTAAACATATTGCTATTGAAATAAAAGCGCTGAGCCTATAATTACAAGCTCCGTTGGACATTTGTGGTATAGCCATTCTAGATCTGTCTGTAAATGGTATCTAAAATTCGTTTTTCATACTTTACATCAATAGCAACGCATTGTACAGCTTCAAGACATCAAGATTGCAGGTAAGAAGCCTGTTTTCTCACAGCGATGATTTTTTTTTTTTAATTAGTGATTTTCAAGACTGAGGAAACATCCATTTATTATTCTTTAATTTTCAATTTAATCCATTAATTTTACTCAATTACAAAGTTTTAAGAGCAGCTGCTTAATTGTTCTGGCTAGTTTCTCCCCATCAAAGACGTGTTCCTTGTGTATAGGTAGATAACAAGGATACTTGAGTTTTAAGATTTAATAATTCAGTAACTTCTCTTGATTCATTCTTGATCTTTTCATTTGAATGAATTATGTGTATGCATTACAGTGAAAGCACCCCGGAAGACATAATTTCCAAACTTTCAGAAGCGCTTGGAAATCATAGGAATTTGCGAAAACTGGCCCTTGCATTAGGATTCCGAATTGCCGACTGGGAACTTTACAAAAATTCCAATATGAAAGGCGGTAACGTCTCCTCCGAAGGCACGCTCCAAATGCTCTATGACTGGAAACTGAAAACTAGCAAGGATGAACAAAGACCAAGCCTGGTTGCAGCTCTTAAAAATACAGGCTTTGCTGAGCTGGTGGACGAGTTTTTCTAGGTAACCCTTCCATAATACTCACTTCAGTGGACTTGAATGTTTGATTTTTATGCCTCCGCCCACCATAGGTGGGTGCCGGAGGCATTGTGTTTTCGGGTCGTCCGTCCGTCCGTCCGTCCGTCCGTCCCATTTTCGTTCTCGCGATAACTTAAGAACCGTTTGACGGATCAACTTCAAACTTGGCTCGTGTATGCATATGGTAGGAACAATAATCTGATTAGATTTTGGGGTCTCAAGGTCAAAGGTCAAAGGTCATAGAGCTCATTATGTACATAGAAAGGGTCGTTCTCCCAATAACTCAGTAACCGTTTGACGGATCAACTTCAAACTTGGCTCATGTATGCATATGGGAAGGACAATGATCTGATCAGATTTTGGGGTCTCAAGGTCAAAGGTCAAAGGTCATAGAGGTCATTTTGTACATAGAAATGGTTCGTTCTTGTGATAACTCAATAACCATTTGACGGATCAACTTCCAACTTGGCTCATGTATGCATATGGGAAGGACAATGATCTGATTAGATTTGGGGGTCTCAAGGTCAAAGGTCAAAGGTCATATAGGTCATTATATACATGAAACTTCTTATTCTTGCGATAAATCAACAACTCTTTGACCGTTCAACTTCAAACTTGGCTCATGTATGCATATGGAAAAGGCAATGGTCTTATTAGATTTGGGGTTACAAAGTCAGATATCAAAGATGTCATTGTATAAATGAAAATAAATCAACATGAAGAGCCTTATATTTCTAATCTGGTAATGGCGGAGGCATAAAGTTCGACCACGCGTGGTCAATGATGCATCTAGTTTTTTTTTAAATTTATTTCTTAATTTTCTTTTCATTTCTTCATATTAACGGATGCATTTATACATTAATGATATAGCTTTCACCCATAAATGCAGTAAAGCATAAGTTTAAAAGACTAAAGCGCTATCAGAGTCAAAACTTCTTTTATCTCCTCATGTTTCCTGTTCAGTTACAACATGAAATGAAATTAAGAGGAACACATATCGTTAGAAATACTGTATTTTATTCATTTCAATTAGCAATTATTCTCAATGTGTAAGTACACACAACTGTATTCCGTGCTATATGTTTCCAGTAATCATGTTTAGCATGTTTAATAGATACTTCTCTTTTATCAAGTACATGTCACAATTCTATTTAAAAACAACGAATGTGAAGTAGTGAGCAATCTGGCTTAGAGGTGATTGAAAAAAGGCACTGACAAATGTGTAAGCTGAAGTCAAGAAGCAAAACGTTTAAAAATTACAATTGAAATTTCAACCTTGTCAACCTTCCTGTGATAGGAATGGGAATAGTGAAACTCAACTTTGATACCAGGCGCATACGATTAAAGATAAAAAATGATAAAATAAGCCACTTGGATTACGATAGCAATTGTGACATAATTTTTAAATATAAGCAGATACATCGTGTATAGATGATGTGGTGTTTGTTGTAGCTTTTGACGGTCCTTTGTCTTATTTGTTTAAAAAAACCGATTACTTCTTCCTGTTATGATGCAGATATGAAGGAAAAATAATATCTTAACGTTTGTGATATGTATATAGCAATTTTATTTTAGATTATATATATAGTCATGGCTACTTTGATAATGTAATGGTATTTGGTTTACATCAAATGAATATAAAATGCTGCCACACGCGTGTTTACTGTTGTAATCTGTTCAATTACCATTATTATTCTTGGAAATGGCATTGGAATTCGGATCACTGAATATGTGCACCTACATTTTGCAACACTACAAGTTAATTACATATAAAGTGAATAGATTATTTAAAACCAAGAACAGGCATATTTACCTCTGTCAACTTCCTCATTGTTTTGATTGTCGTCATGAAATATAGCAATCTGAAATAGTCTAATGAAAAGGTGTGGTAATAATTAAGCCAAAAGATGTACAAAGTTTCAAATTACCTTTCCAGTTTAACTTCTGTACATGAATTTGCGTCCGTCATATCTTTCTGCGTGCATGGTCTATCTTTACTGGTTTGTTTATTTGTTAATTTTATAGGTCATTTTTAAGAAAATGATTCAAACCATTCTTGTACAGATAAAACATGTATAATGATGTCGTCGCGTCAAAAGCAAAACTTCCTTTTTGCATCTCTTTCACCCTCCAATTCGCAGTGTTCATATTTGTTGAATATTTTCCTTCATCAGGTGCCGCGGTCGAGTGGTTTAAGGCGCCTTGTTGCATATATATATATATACATATATAAGGGGAGTTTTCCCCTTCCCCGCGAAGCACGGAAGCTCCGATGTTTTCTTCGAATTGTTCCTTGTCTGCTCCTGCTCTTCTTACGTTTTACCCCTTCTTTTTCTTTTCCTTTTTTTTGTTGGCGTTTTATTGGGGCGCGACTGCCCCCTGTCCCCTTTGCTACGAGGGTGTAATCAATAAATATAGATGTTCACTTATTTATTCATCATTCATGCGTTCATTCATTCATTCATTCAGCTATTCATTAATATTGATTCTTTTTTTAATATCAATTTACTGAGATAAAATTTCAGCTTCTGCCGGAGTATTAACTTATTAGACTTGGAATAGTTTGCAAAAATGCTTTTCATGATACTACAAAATCGGACACCCCATCCCGTCTCTCACTTCATCGTCTAACGAAATCATGCCAAAGTCTCTGAAGAAATCTCTTGGTGAAACCAAACAATGTTACAACAATTAGAACATAATTCTTAATGAACTGATGAACCAAAATACAGTGGTGCCTCATCCGAAGCGGGCTGTTGCAAATTACAAGCTTTTAATTTTTTAAAAGAAATATTCTAATCCTATTTTGCCTATAAACGCACACACTCATCCCACCCACTGATAGACACAGAGCACACTCAAATTAATTGGATATTCTTCCAAGTCCTTTTCCTCTTTACTTTTCTCACAGCTCATTTTACTTTCAATTTCTCCTATCGTTCCTCTTGACATCCCGTCCTCTCTCTCTCTTACTCTCTCTCTCCCTCTCTGTTCTCTTTCAATTATGTTAACATCTTGATTCCTAAATAAACGCCCCCTCTCTGCACCCCCCCCCTCCCCAGAGAGCCCGTTTCGCGCGCTCAGTAAGTATTTCGCACGATTCGCATGCCCACCACCGCCCCCTAAAATGAAATCCTAGCACTGATTCTAGACTTAGTTACCGGGAATTATTTGCCCCCCCCCCCCCCATAACAGGCAGAGAACGTAAGAAGAGCGGGAGCAGACAAGAAACAATTCAAAGAAACGCGAAAGCTTCCGCACTTCGATTTTTTGGCTCTGCCCCCCCCCCCCCGATAACAGGCAGAGAACGTAAGAAGAGCAGGAGCAGACAAGGAGCAATTCGAAGAAAACGTCGGAGCTTCCGTGCTTCGTGGGGGAGGGAAAAGGGGAAAAGTCCCCTTATAGGGAGCGCCTTTCGCGCGCTCAGTATTAAGTGTTTCGCAAGTGTTTCGCGTGCTCACTACCGCCCCCTAAAATGAAATCCTAGCAAAGCCACTGATTCTGGACTAAGTTACCGGGACATTTTTGGCTCTGCCCCCCCCCCCCCGATAACAGGCAGAGGACGTATTAAGATGAGCAGACAAGGAACGATTCAAAGGAACGTCGGAGCTTCCGCGCTTCTCGCGGGGGACACTCCCCCCCCCCTCCCTGCACCCCCCTTGGGAGCGCGCTTCCCGTGCTCACTACCGCCCCCTAAACTGAAATCCTAGCTACGCCACTAATTCTAGATGGAGTTACCGGGAAATATTTGGCTCTGCCCCCCTCCCCCTCTGATAACAGGCACTTGTTACGCCGCTGCAACAAGGCGCCTTAAACCACTCGACCGCAGCACCTGATGAAGGAAAAAAAAAAAAAAAAAAGTCGGTCTCGCGGGCCTTCGATGAAGTGGGCTGTCACCGATAACAGGCAGGCACCGATAACAGGCAGAGGACGTATTAAGATGAGCAGACAAGGAACGATTCAAAGGAACGTCGGAGCTTCCGCGCTTCTCGCGGGGGACACTCCCCCCCCCCCCCCCCCCCCCTCCCTGCACCCCCCTTGGGAGCGCGCTTCCCGTGCTCACTACCGCCCCCTAAACTGAAATCCTAGCTACGCCACTAATTCTAGATGGAGTTACCGGGAAATATTTGGCTCTGCCCCCCTCCCCCTCTGATAACAGGCACTTGTTACGCCGCTGCAACAAGGCGCCTTAAACCACTCGACCGCAGCACCTGATGAAGGAAAAAAAAAAAAAAAAGTCGGTCTCGCGGGCCTTCGATGAAGTGGGCTGTCACCGAAAATGTATCACACAAAGGAATCCACATGATGAATTTGCATCTTCTATGTAAGCGTTGTATAAAAACATTGATGTATACAACGATATCTATGCATTTTCAGTTGATTGTATAGATGTACAAATCTTAGTTGTAGCCTGTCAGGTAACATATACATATAACAATTGAAATACAAATCATTTTCATCTACTTAACTGCAATGGACTGAGCTAAACTGACAAAATTTATGACTATACATGGATAACACTTTCCTTTTAACTGTGATCTAGCTGCATTACCAATATCTCTGTATTCATATATTTTTTTGTTTCTTATATGAATATCTATGTCTCAACTAAGCCCTTTCTGTTAACTCTGTAATGCACACATATTTTTTTTTAAGTATCGAAGAAATAATTAGACTCAACTTTTAGACAAGGCGCGTACGATTATAGATAAAATATGCCACTTGGAGTACGACAATAATCCAAGTGGCGCCATTTCACAAGATTTCATTTTTTTTTTAGTAGCCCCTTATCATATGTTTGTACTATGTTGCTATTACTCGCTTTTGTTTATGAGTACGTTTGTATTTTTGTTTCTCTGTTGATTGTATTGTAAATTTCCTTTGTAATATGGTTGAATAAATTGAATTGAACTGAGTAATTGTGACTTACTTTCTGTAGATTAGACGTTGGCAAAAGATACTATGGTTTTGTTGAAGGTGTAGACCGTCGGTTGTCTTATGTGTTAGAATTTTTCTCTCTCATGATTAGATGTGAAGGAAAAAGTGATATCTTGACGAGTTTGATATGTATATAAAAATTTTGTCATTGCTACTTTGTATTGGGTTCGCATCGTATGGAAATCAAATGCTGCCAAGTGCGTGTTTTCTGTTGAAGTTTTTCTTTTACCATTATTATTCTTGAAAATGACATTGCAATTCCGACCACTGAATGCGTTAAACATGCTGCACCTACAGTGCTACTTTGATAATGTAAGTTAATTAGATATAAAGTGAATGAATTAAACCAGGTAGCATATCTACCTCCATCTACTTCTATTTCTGATCGTCATCATGAAATATACCAATCTGAAATAGTCTGATGAAAATGTACGGTAATAAGCAGTGGCGTAGACAGGTTCTTACACCTGGAGGGGATGATTTGCCGTTCACGAGAATTCGAGAATCAATTTCGTATACAGATACACGCACACACACACCCACACAGGGCTGTACATAGAATTTTTTGCCTGGGGGGCAAGATGTGTAAAAATTTTCGAAGAAACTCAAAAGCGAGGGAGCGAAGCGACCCAGCTTGTCACGGGGGCACTTTTGCATTTTAAACAATGAAATTTAAGGATTTGGTGAACACTTTTGTTGAATTTTGTGAAAATTTTGAGTAAAAAAATGTAAGTTTTCAAAATTTCGGGGGGGGGGGGGGGGCAACTGCCCCCTGCGTACGGCCATGCACCCACACCCCCCACACACACACCCACACCCATACACCCGAATGCACAGAAATAAATAGAAGATATACGCACCGTGACAAACGAATATAAAATGTGCACTGACACACATTATTGCATATTTTGCGCCACGCTATTTATATATATTTTTTTAATTTTGTTGTTACACCACTTCAGAAAAACGGTGACAGCGCAGAAATTACCCTAAAGTAATATAAATAACTACATAAATCAGAATAATGATCGATATAGTTATGATAGTAATTGTCATTTCAGTCACATTCATTTTTTTTCATTCATTCGATTTTATTTCTGCATTTTCTTTCTCAAATCAATGTAATCAACAATTGACAAAATAAAATACGTAATTCAATTTTTACAATTAAACAATGTCAAGGAGACCATCTTGCTTACAAATAAATCGGTTTCAAAGAAAAAAAAGAAAAACCAACAAATGTTTACATTTTTGCAAGGGAGAAAAAGGAAAGAACAATGCAGGAGAACGCCAACGTAAGCAGAAGCTTGAAATGTTGACGGCCTCTAAAAAAATACGCGTAAAGGAGAAATTCGAAATTAATGGGGTAGAGGTGAGTGTGCAGGTGCAGTGGGTGCTGTGCAGAGGCCTTATGGTTTGAGCATTAATTATCTTCTTTTCTTTTTCATTAACTTTAAAATGGTGATGGGATATGACCAGAATTATTTTAAAGAATTTTGCGTGTCCATAGTTTATCAAGGATCGTACTGCAACAATATATATTTATTTGTGTGAGCTTTAAATGAGTTTATGGACGGGTTTAATTTTAAAGATTCTGGTAGAGCGTTCCAGACGTCTGGACCGTGGTGTCTAATAGATTTATGCGCTGCGAGGGTTTTTGGATTTAGGAGATGAAAATCTGTGGAGCGTCGCGAAGGATATGAATGTACATTAACATTGAACGTGAAAAAGTTTTGAAAGGATTTTGGTAACAAGTTTTTGCAATATTTATACATAAAAATAGCTGTATGAAAGTTATGGATGTCATTTATTTTCAGAACACTTAGTCTTTTAAATAGGGGAGTTGTATGCGCTAAGTAACTCGATTTTGAGCATATCCTTATTGCTTTCTTTGGTGATAATGACAAATAATCGATCTTCGTTTTACTGCTATTTCCCCAAACAATGTTGCAATAGTTAAAGAAAGGAAGAATGAAAGCATTATACAGCATTGACAGGGATTTTTCAGATATCAAATTTCGCACTTTATATAAAATGCCGATATTTTTGGAAATTGAATTTTGATATTATGTATGTGATTATTCCAAGTTAAATTAGAATCAATGGTAGGCTAATTCCTAAAAACTTCACTGATAGCTCTTCCTTTAGTGGTATACCAGCTATACTGAACAATTAGCTGTTGAAGAATGTGCATTTCTAAAATTGACAAAATTAGTTTTGCTTATTTTTAAGGAGAGCCTATTGCATTTAAGCCAAAAGTGTACCTTGGATAATTCACTATTTAATGTGGACATTACATTATCTAAATCTTTGTGGGAATACAGAATATTAGTATCATCGGCAAAAAGTGTGAAAGAGAGGACGGACGATGACTGGACAATATAATCAACATACAAAAGGAATAACAATGGGCCCTTGCGGTACTCCACAATCTATATTTAATTTACAGGATTCTTTCGACTGAAAAGTTACATATTGGTGTCTATTTTGTAGATAATTTCTTAACCAAGATAGAGCGGGACCTCTAACTCCATAATTACTTAATTTATAAATCAATATATTGTGGTCTATTGTATCAAATGCTTTGCTAAGGTCCATAAAAACGCAAACTGGATGTTCTTTTCTTGAAACTGCATCAATAATTTTATCCAAAAATTGTATTATAGCGTAATCTGTTGAATGGCCTTTCCTACATCCATGCTGATTAATAGAGATAAGTAAATTATTAGAACTCAGAAAGTCATATAATCGCTGATAAAGTATTTTTCTAATTTTTTTGATATAGCTGGTAGGAGAGAAATTGGTCGGTAATTATTTACAACAGAGGGGTCATCTTTTTTGTAAACAGGTCCAACCTGTTTTAAAGCATTTGGAAAAGTTCCAGAGGAAATAGATAAATTGAATATGTGTGCTAATGGAAAAGCTTTAAAGGTGATTATTTTCTTCAGTAATTTAACACTTATGCCATCATGTCCAGTTGATGAACTGGGTTTGAGCAAGTTTACAATCTTCAAAATTTCAAAGGAGTTAGTTGGGCGTATAAACAATGATTTATCAAGAGGTTCGGAGAGAAATTGTTCGGTGACAAAAATCACCCTGATTACTATTAATTTTTGAAGCCAAATTTGGGCCTACGTTTACAAAATAAGAATTAAACAAATTAGCGATTTCTTCAGGGTCGTTAATTTCTACATTGTTGTCAACAAAAGTGGTAGATTCGGTTACTTTGTTAATACCTGTGAGATCTTTGACAATTTGCCAGACCGAGTTGTGATCATTTCTATTGGTTTCGATCTTATGTGAATAATACATTTTTCTAGAGAGTCGAATGAAAGATGTTAATTTATTTCTATAGGCTTTATATTTGTTTTGATTGAGTTCACAAGGTTTACGTAGTGCTGTTTTATACAGTTTATTTCTTGTTTGTATGGAACATAAAATACCCTTTGTGATCCATGGATTCTTATGTTTATTTTTATGCGATTTTGATTTCACCATGGGAATGTATTTATCATAATAAAAGAGAAGTTTTCCTATGAAGATGTCATAAGATATGTATAACATAATTTTCCTCTAGCACATCAGTCCACTGTTCGTGAGACAAGTCTAAATTTAACAATTCAATATTACATTTGGTTTCTTTTCTAACCATCTTTTGTATAGGATTTAATGTAGTAGGTGTGCGACTTTTTTGTTTCATAAGAACAAAAATGGGAAGATGGTCGGATATATCATAACATAGTTTTCCGTCAGAAAAATCTTCATTAAGAATATTGGAAATTATATCATCAATTAGTGTGGAGGATGTTAATGAGATTCTTGTAGGTTTATTGACATGGGGATAAAATGAGTAAGAAGACAGTACGTTAAACATATTTTATGCTGATATTCTGTGTTGAGGCTAATAAATCGATATTATAATCTCCCATTAAATATACTTTTTGTTCTCTAGTGACACCTTGCAAAGAAATTCATCTAATTTATCCAAAAACACATCAACTGAGTTACTTGGCGGTCTATAAATTACATCAATTATTATATTTTTATCTCTATTATTAACGATCTCGTCAAAAACATCTTCAGTGCCTTTTATATGTAAATCCGTTCTTTTACGAAAACATAACATATTGTTAAAATAAACACAACAAAAAAAGTAACTCCCCCCTAATTCAAAATAGCATAACTTTTTAACGAAATTTTTGAGCAAAATGATTTGGCAGGAGTGTTTCTACACTTATTGACTAACTTCAGTGTGAAAATAAGAATGATTCGTCAAGTCATTCATGAGTGAGCAGACATTAAAGGCAAAAATGTCAAAAGTCACAAGAGTTATTTTGGGGGGGTCTGTGAAACAAAGCTTTGACGAATTTGGTTTCTTCCATTGTTTGACCCCGTCATGCCTATCCCTGACACTTTTCATGTTTATCACAGTTGGTTGAACACAATTTTTTTTTAGGAAAGTGATGTTCAGCCCTCCTAAATCCATAAAATCCATTCGGTTTATGGAAAGAATTGGCATCAACCAACATTAGTCAGCACATCATGTAAAAATACCGGTTAGTCGTTTTTTCCGGCATTAAACAGTAATTTTCTAACATTTCTTGCTTCATCGTTAAAAATGTTCTCACTCAACCATGACACACTTGCAATAAACATCAACAGCACTTAAACAACACCAGAAAAAGCTTGTTTCACAAATTCCCCAAAATGACTCATGTGAGTTTTGAAAAGTGACATTTTTGCCTTTAATGTCTGCTCACTCATGCATGACTTGATAGATCAATCTCATTTTCACATCGAAGTTAGGCAAAAGTGTAGGAACACACCTGCCAATTATTTTTCTCAAAAATTCTTCGTTAAAAAGTTATGCTGTTTTGAATTAGGGAGGAATTACTTTTGTTGTGTTTAGATTGCAACACCGCCTCCCCTACCGTCTGCACGATCGGTACGAATCATGCTATAATTATCGATGTTAAAAATTGGGGGTAAACTATAATGTAACCAAGTTTCGGTTATCCCTATAGCAGAAAAATTTAAATTGGGGCAATGTTAACAGAAGTGTGCTTAGATTGTAAAAACTTTTGTTTAAATTTCTAGCATTCAGATGCATCAGACTGAAAAAATCCCCAGGTTTATTATTGCTTTTGCTATTCTGAATGTTTTGCGAGGTTGGAGGAATCTTAGAATTAAATTCATTGATGGTATAATATTCACTATTGTGTGCGATTATATTCTGGTCATTGGGGACATGCCTATTATTCAGAAGTATCCAAGAGGGTGAGTAATATCTGATTAATGGGAGAGGCCAATGCTGAGTGCAGATTAGCGTGAGTGCTACAATAATGATGTGCATCTAGGTAGGTTAGTAGGTGCATGTGCTTGCAATTGTGAAAAATCAAAACGTTTTTTTGGTTGACAAAGTACATATCGATATACAAGGCTGTCTCACGAGATCCCACATGTTTCTTAAACTCATGTAAAATTCACAGAAGATAAATATAATATGATAATTAACATATTTGTATTACATGGACATTGACAGATAGTGACAGTACGCTTGATGGGGAAACTGCAAATTATCATTATAGAAGGGCCTAACTGAACAATAGAGATAACACATACATAGCAAAAATGTCATTACTGAAACCAGAGTGGCGCATCTGAAGCTATGACTACGGATACGCCACTCTGGTGTGGAATGAATCAAAAACTTTTCTTTTAACTAAGTGATTATAGTGATCCTTCTGTAACATCACAAAATTCTGTAAATAAGCTGGTGACAAACAAAGCTATTGGAAACAATATACAAGACCGAATCGAAATCGATCGAAACCAAGCTCCGGCACACGCCACTTAAAGACAGTCACTCGTGGGATTTCATGGAGAGTGGATCATAATTTGCTGACACCACACTATGTAAAAAGCACCGGAAATACCTGTAATGAAGCTAAATTTCTGGAGCACAGCAAAACGAGCTGTCCCACCATAAATATTCTTCGGCCTGCTTTGGGCATTGTCGGGCCACGGAAAGTGAGATGATGACTTTTCCAAATGGGGCGAAGGGTGGAACATAAAGAGCATTACATAAGGTCGTTGGTCGTAAACCTCATGGTGATGGACAACACCTGTTACTGGGTAAGCACACAGGGTGTCAAATTCCCCATGGAAGCCCACGACTGACTGTCTTTAATACAATATTACATTGAGCTCCGCACCTGACGTGTTACGTAATGCTCTATTATCTCGCACTAATTAAATGCGCAACCAGCCGCGGTGAATGCACAATGTCCCCAATAAAAAAAAAAAAAAATGGCCCAAAACTGCAAGCGGTGGCAAGCGAGATAAATGGCAAGAGCGAAGAAATAAGGGCGAAGAAATAAAAAGGAGAGGGAGAAAGTGAAAACGAAGAGAGAGAGGGAGGGAGAGAGAGAGAGCAGTTAAGAGAGAGGGTGAAAAGAATGTGCCTGCCAAATAAGAAGAGTAACCTCTATAAGGTTTGGTATATACAGTTTATGCGCGATAGATAACAATGTTTCCTCCTTTTTTTACACTGATCTTTTACAAAAGGTAATGTATTGGACCAAAGAGCTTCTTGATTGGACAGAGATGTGCAGCATTATTCACAACATTGTTACCCTAAGAACAGTTGCTGGTTTCAAACGGTTGCATTTTTTTTTTCTTAATTTTTCCGTAGATTTGGTTATTTTCGAGTATAAAGATTTATTTATTTATTTCCACAATCTGATAAAAATACAGGTACAATAGCATAAAAAACATTCAAAAAATACATTCAAACACGAATACAAAAGGGTACATTATAAATACAGCAAATAACAGAAAGTGGTGGGATTAACAATAGGCCTCAAGACCTTTCAAAGGTCAATCCCTATAACACAAAAAGCTACAAAAACGAAAACCAAAAGGGAGGGGGGAGAGAGGAACGGATAGGCAAATTAATAGGAGTTCAAAAGAAAATTTCTGAATGTTCGTTTAAATTTCAAAAGACTTTGGCAAGACTTCAGTCTACTCGGAAGGCTATTCCACATACTCGGTCCCGAGTATTTAACGGTTGATCGAGAAAAATCATATTTGTAATTTGGTACATACAAGTTATCGTTCTGTCGTATATCATATACATATTTTTTCTTAATAAAACAATTACCTAAAAATTTTGGTAAAGAGTTATGGACATATTTATACATGAATATACAGGTAGAAAATTTGTGAATATCATAGATATTCAATAATTTCTTTTCTTTAAACAAAGGATTTGAGTGAGTGTAGGGCTTAGAGTTTGTAATTATCCGTATTGCACGCTTTTGAAGAACAAAAATTCGATTTAAAAGATATTTTGCACAGTTTCCCCATACAATGTTGCAATAAATAAGGTGAGGAAAGATCATAGAAAAATGTCGTTTTAAAAGAATATGAGTTGGTACAATTGCACTTACTCTACTGATTGCACCGATTGCCCTTGATATTTTACAACATATTTCATTTACATGGTAATTCCAAATAAGATGATTATCTAAAGTTACTCCCAAAAATTTAGTGGTATTTACAATTGGAATATTAGAACCATCAATTTTTACATCGATAGAATTAGTATCAATATGCTTATTCTTAGTGTGGAATACCATGCACGAGGTTTTATCAGTATTTAGTTTCAGCTTGTTGGCTAAGAACCACTGGCCTATCTTGCACAATTCCCCATTTAGTATTGCACAAACATTTTGTATATCATTTCCAGTTATAAAAAATTGCTATCATCTGCATATAATACAGAATCTAATATATTACTAATAAAATGTAAGTCATTTATATACATAATAAAAAGTAGAGGACCTAAAACAGATCCCTGAGGAACACCAATATTAATGTTTCGTATAGGGGATGAATAACCATTCAAATGTACATACTGTCTGCGATTATAAAGATAACTTTTGAACCAATCTAAGGCAAGACCTCTGATACCATAATATCTCATTTTTTCTATAAGAATGTCGTGATTTATACAATCAAAAGCTTTTGATAGATCTAAGAAAATCCCAATGACAAATTGCTTATTATCAAATGCATTTGCTATTTTGTCACAGAAATCAATCAATGCCATATAGGTAGAGTAATTGGGTCTGAAACCAAATTGTTTTTTAGATATGATATTATTGTAACATAAATATGACAATAAACGTTTGTGTATAAGTTTTTCAAATAACTTAGAAATTACGGATAGGATAGAGATTGGTCTATAGTTAGATAATACAGATTTATCCCCCTTTTTATGTATGGGTACACATTTGACTAATTTCAGGGAACTAGGGAAAACTCCCTTATCTATTGACAAATTAAAAATACTACATAAAGGTGTGACTAAAAAATGAATAGATTTTTTAAAAACACTACAGTCAATGCCATCATAACCGGGGCTTTTGTTTGGCTGAAGTTCAGAAACAATTTTGATTATTTCACTAGGTTGTATGCGGCTGAGAAAAAATGAATTCAACAAGTTTTGGGGTGGCAAGAACTTATCATAAGTACAGCAAGATTGTGGCAAAGTATTAATTATGTCTAATCCAATAGTTGTGAAATATTTATTAAATAAATTTGCAATTTCTTTACAATCAGATATGTTTCTGCCAAGATGATTACTATTCATATGTTGTACTGTTGCCCTTTTCTTATTCAACAAATCACTGATTACATTCCATGTTCTTCTGCTATCATTCTGTACATTGCAAAAACGAGTTTTATAATACAATTGTTTACGCTGCCGTATTGCACTAGTAACTTTATTTCTATATCTATTATAAGTTATTTTTCTATATTCAATTGGATTCTTTATATATTTTCGATACAAGATATTTTTCTTCCTACACATCTTCTTTAAATCATTATTAAACCAAGGGTTTTTCTTAAATTGTTGGTCTGACTTCTCTTTGAAAGGAAAACATTGATCATATAGACTAGTTAATTTATTCATAAAAATATCAAATCTACAATCAACATCTATGATATCATATACATCATTCCAGTTAGTACACTGTAAAACTTTCAGAAAATCAGTAACATTTTCATTATTCATAACACGTTTGTAGCACTTAGGATTAGAGTATGAAACATTGTCACAATTAATAATTGTGAAAACACTAAGATGATCACTGACATCATTAACAAGGATTCCAGTTTTTAAGACACTATCCAAGTTGTTTGTGAATATGTTATCAATAAGAGTCGCTGAAGTTTGTGTTATTCTCGTTGGGTTTAAAATCAAAGGTATACAAGAATAAGTTACTAAAAGATCAACAAAATGTTGTACTTGATAGGAATTGGTCATTAAAAGATCAATGTTAAAATCACCTATAAAAAAGCATTGCTTATTTTCTCTAGTTATTGCACGAAGAGGGTCCTCTAAGTAACTCAAAAAATCAGATAAATATTGCCCGGGGGGCCTGTACACAATGGAAAGAATAATATTTTTTACTTTAGAATATATCTCAATAAAAATAGTTTCTATACATTGGTTAAAAACTTCTAAGTCCTTACGGATTTTATACTTCATTCCATTTTTTATCAAACAGCCTCACCACCTCCTCGTTTGTCTTGTCTTCCATTACCAAGAAAACTATAATCATATATTTGTATTTCTTCATTATTTGCTAGCCAAGTTTCTGATAGTGCTGTACATGAAAATGGGCAAGATATGCTGGCAAGAACACTGTGAAAGTTATCAATATTTTTTTTAATGCTTCGACAGTTAAAATGTACCATGGAGAAAACTCTTTTATTTTTCAAAAGTAATTCCTCTGTTATATCATTGTATTCATTAGGAAGAACATAATTAGCATCATCAATTATAACATTGTCAGACATAATGTTTATATCCTGAATATCTCGTTCTGAACATGTAGAACATTCACTTGTCAATGTAGTTGAGATTTGCCTTCTACAATTAGTACATAGATTGGGATGGGAAAACATAATACAAATATAACATTAAGAACAAAACAAGTATTAAATCACTGGAGAAAAAGAAAAAAAAAGTATGGCGATGATAGTTCGATGACAGAAAACCATTCTCCCAGGATGAAAATGCTTTGTTCAAGATTCACATGGACATAAGAAATGTAAGTATATGGTTGATAGAGATTTTAAGTCATCCTCACCATGAATTACCTTGATCACTTTGTCTTTTCCTTTCATCAGTGCTATTATCCGACCATCCGTGCTCCAAGCCGACGCTATCTTCTTGTGATCCCTTGTGTGTTTTAGCAGTTCTTGGTTTCTGGTCGTGAGATCTTCAACAAGAATCATCTTTGTGCCTTTTAGGTTCCGTCTGCTAGCCAGAACCTCACGTCGTTTCCTATACGATTTGAATTTGATGATGATGCCCCGTGGGATAGTCGTACCATCTTGTTTGTGTCGCTTTGCTCCAACTCGATGACTCCTTTCGATGTCTTCCCTTTGAACGTTGACTTTCAGTGAATTACTGGCGACAGCCAAGATGACATCATCGGTGTTTTCCCCCTGCTGCTCAGGACAACCAAAGAGTCTCAAACAATTTCTTCTTGAATACTGCTCCTGTGCGTCAAGCGAGTTGCTGAGTTTCTGCACACGGTATTCCTGGAATTTCAGCCTTTCTTTAAGGCTGACAATCTCCTCAGTCTTTTTGTCGTTGCTCACTTGAAGTTCAAAAATATCACTTTTTTGTTTATCCACTTCCATTTGCAAGTCAGCAAGTCATTTCTCCACAGATGTTTCAATAAGTGAAAGGAATCCTTTGTCGGTAACAATGTCTTTTAGAATATCCTGAACAAGTGCTGAATTATTTCCTTTTGCTTTAGATCTAGTAACGGGTACATCCATTGTTAGCGATATAAGTTCAGTGAACTGCTGAGAACAAATTCTCTGTGTTGTCAATACTGAACAGAAAGAACAGAACAGCTGACATCAAAATAAAGATGTGGGACCATACTCAGGTACCCAAGCACTTGCAGTAAATCTTAGGATAAAGATTTCAAGAGATATTCACAAGTTATTACAAAAATAATATGATGAAAAGCAGCTCAAATCTTTCCGGGAAGAATAAGTAGTCCAAAGGATCTTACATAGCCTTGGTTAAGCTTGACAAAGGTGGTGAAAAGAACAGGTAAAATCTGTAGATCTGTAGACCTGTAGACCTAGCTATAGCTTTCAAAATTCATAACTATTAAAGATTAATATTAATATCGACATTAACGATGATGATGATGATGATAACAATCATTATTATCATAGGGATAATTATAATTATACATTACTAATTATTACCATTATCATTATTATTATTATTGATGTTGTTGTTGTTATTGTTGTTGTTATAATGATAATTGTTATTATTATTATTGTTGCTGTTCCTATAATTTCTAAACATGTTAATTCAGTTTAATTGTAAGCAAACATCCTTCCCTAAAACCTGGGGGATGATTGTACATGTCATCCCCCCCCCCCCCCCCCCCCCCCCCCCGTCTTGTGAGATGGGGAATGCATACCCCTCACCGCCCCCCCCCCCCCCCCCCCCCCGCTGTCTACGCCCCTGGTAATAAGCCCAAGGTGTACAAAGTTTCTGTGATATTCCATCATATTATGCGTATGGCTTATCTTTATTCTTTGTGTGTGTGTGTGGGGGGGGGGGGTAATTTTTTATGTAATTCAAACCCACTCTATACTTGTACAGATATAATAATGTCACTCCAAGAGGAAGACTTCCTTTTCACATCTCCTACACCCACCATGTCCTCTAATTTACAGTGTCCATATGTGTTGACTATGTAGAAGAATGGTATGAGCCCGAACTCCATCATGTTAAATTGGATAGCACCTACAGTAAATATTTTCCATACCATTTTATGTGAAGTTTTTTATTTTACTTTGTGTTAATAATGTGAAAGGGCAAAATATCACACAAAGGAATCCAAACAATGAGCATTGTATTTTCTATGTTCTAAACGTTGTACATAAACAGCATGTGTGATGAAGATGATGGATGCCTGAAGTATTTATCCACATGAAGTGTGATTTGAAATATCCGTCACGAATCACCATCGTGTAGATTACAATATTTGTACGTACATTTTAAGCTCAGATTGGATTGAAATACATTTTTGTTGCCAAAACTCACTGTGGTAATAAACTCATGTATGCAAGCATGAGGTCGTCCTAACATTTTTTTATATTCAGAAATGTTTATGTATCGTAATTTTGAGACCTTCATCTGCTGAATATCTATACACGAAAGTGTGCGTACGTTCTGCTTCAAAAGGGTCTTTTGTGTGGGCAGAGTTGCGGTTTAGCCGGATGAATTTCCCTCAGTCGTGATAGCTTATGAATTTGAATGACCCGCACATCTACTTTCATTCCATCCACCCCTCATATTATTTTATTGTTTGTGTGTGTACTTTTTGCGTTTCGTTTGTTTTTATTTTGTATTTTCTTAATATTAAAGAAGTGCAAAATAAATGAAATTACTTGTATTACATAATACAGCTACACATAATATTCATATACCTACAAGAAAAAAAAACATAGTGCAACAAGCAAATCTTATCCTGGATCAAGAAGAGCGCTTCACAAGTCGGACACCAAACGGCTCAGTGGCATAGCCTGGACCTTATCCCTTCTCTTTGAGCCAGACCGCTGCCTGCAAAGTACTTCATATTGTTGACGCGGCCTGCAATGAGTTCAAAATGAGGTTGGGTTTTGGTAAGGGTGGAAAAGATATCAATTTTTCACTAAAATATGAGATCAGTATATACATGTATACCATGTATACTGTACCACCTACGCTCCCATCCACCATAATAATGGTAATGATGATAATAATCATAATGATGATTATGATAATATATAATAAGTTATTCTTTAAGAACCTATAACGCGAAGAAGTCTCTATGCACTTCATTAACAACGCTTCCCTGTCGGAAAAAGACTATAGCGAACAGATGATGCTTAATACTATCAAAAATGATATTAAGATAGATATTGAGATGTTGAATACAGGCCATGTTGATTACTTCAAAGAAGACTTGTATGTTCAGTATAATGTTGTAATGATCAATCTCTTTCCTTTCCGCTTGAACAAAAACTTGGCAATCGTCCATTATACAGACAACTGACCGGTGTCCTATTTGAAATTGTCTTTTATCCAAAGGTAAAGAAAATAAATTGACAGTACAAAGACTGCACATCAAGACAAAAGAAAATAGGAAAGATGTGGATAAAATGAAAAATTCACTGAAATTGCAGTGACGGATCCAGGGGTAGTATGGGGGCACCATTCCTTATTTGGCCTTAGCCTCTGGACTGCTTAAAGGAAATCGGCGCCATTTCACATAAAACGGCGGATTCGCACATGAAATTATACAATGGCGCCCCCGCCTTAGTCTTAAACGTACACATTAAGGTTGGATTTTGCACCCATCAAATTCAACACCAAGAGCTCCTTCTTTGGCGCAACTTTGCACCCAAAGAAGCATTGTGCCCACCAAAGAATCAGCGAGCTACATTTTGCTTTTCATGATTCAAATATATATATATATATATATATGTGACGTAAAGGGGAAAAAACTTAATAGGTAATTTGAATTATGATCATGTAGATGTCCCAATACTTAGTGTAGATTTTCTGTCAAAAATTATGGAGGTATTTACAAGACCATGATGGCGCAAAAGAATTCGGTGAAAGAACAAAGTCAAGGCCAACTGTCTTTAATCATGGCAATGCAGAAGCAGCTGTGCAATACCTAAATAGACCATGAAAAAAAAATCTGAATTATATTTGTTATTAAGTTATTTTTTGTTAACATGATCGTAGATTTTGGGTGATGGGAATGACATGTGTGAGTAGCTATGCGGGAATGTTTTGGTAGGTGTTTGGAATATGGGTGTATGTATTTGTTTAAGGACGCTGAAGGCGCACTTACTTTCTCCATAGATAGTAACAGGCAATGATTGTCGGCAGACACTACGTAACGATGGCAATAGGAAATATATAGCTTTGATCTGAAGAAGAATGGGGGAGGGGGAGAACAAAAAAATTTCACAGCTTATACATGTTATATTATTAAATGAACCCCGTGAACTAACCTTTATATAATTCAAACCTAAGGTCGGTATACTGGGAAAAAATAGAAACAAAGAAAGAAACAAGTCGCTCCTATTTTTATCCGCTGATATACCCGAGTCACTTCGCTATCAAACGCGGAACCGTGGGAGCGGTTTCCCCGCTCAAGGACCCGGGGTTCAGCCGGCTCTTTATAGTCACTATCCTTAGAGTTTTGAAATGTTACAGAAGGAGAGTAAAAGATAATGAACATATTCATGAATATGCAAAGAAAACTAGGAGAAAGAAATACCTCTGACAATCTTTTTAATGCAAAACCTTTTCGGTAAGCAATACTCACTTTTTCTCACTAGTGAGTAGGTCGAGTTTACGTCGTTCGATAACTTTTTCCCGGTTCGAGCACTGCCTTGTGCGGGTTGTCTTATCTCACTGCCTGGAAATGAATAAGTATCGGGTGTATGAACAGCAAAAGACATTGCCTAAACGTGAACTGTGTTTCCTGACTGTGCGTATTAAATAGAAAACATGAATAAACAATTTTTCCCCACACTGTTTTATTCTGATTTCATGAACAAAAATATATAACACTGCAATTTAACCTTTCAAATCACATAATACGATATTTCACATTTCATATTTTGATTTTTTTCAATAAGTAAATATAAGCATGAATCATATAATTTAAAAGAAAAATAATGAAATCAGTTATTATAAAAGAATGTTGAGTCACCACTCCCCCCCCCCCCCCGTTCTAACAAAAAAAGTCTTCCCTATCCAAGAGAGAGAGAGAGAGGAAAATAAAACACATACACACACATGTCCACACACCTAAACATAAAGACAGAATATTGCTATCACTACTAAATACTACTGCTACATCAGGTGTACATGGTACATGAACGTCAGCATGCACAATTGCACAGTATTCATTTTAAAGACTGCGTAGGCCTTTTTTCTATCAAATTATAGATATAGGGTCTACTGCACTGTATGCAAATTGGCTTGTAATCAATTTGTAATTATAGATTTATCATTACCCGTTCACATTCATTCTAATCGTATTTTGAAAGTGACATTTATGCTTTCAAGAAGGCGAAATTAAGAACTGCATCAGAATTTCTATGATAATTCAAATTTTCCTAGATTTCTAACCAACATTTCATTCCAAAATCTAAGTCTCGTTCTGGATTTTTATCAAATTGAATCAATACTTTGTGAAGGTTTTAACTCTATTTACAAAAGTGATTTCGAAAATGATTTTGTATTTTTGATTTTGCAATTATGTTATAAATGAAGCAATACTATTCGGCTTTTTGCAAGAGTAAGATTTTATGCAAAAGTGATTGGAAAATTGAGTTTGTCATTTTAAAAAGGTAAATTTTGATGCATTTTAGCCGAGCGTAGCACCATAGACGACGAACGTAATGAAGTGGAGAGAGAAGAGATTTTTTTTTGAAAAAATGGTTGTTAAAACACCTGATGATGAAGATGAGTATGAAAATGACTGTTTGCTGTCGATAAAAAATTATGCAGATAGGACGGAAGTGAATGCATTTCATTTGGCAATGATTTTCCAATAATTATCCTATGCAAACGCAATCATCCTTGGTGCAGAATGTCTCTCAGGATATCAACTAATTACAAGCTCTCGAGGACACTCACAGGAAATGAACAGTGGACAAACAAAGCGATCACTTTGTCACCAAACCTACTATTGTTCTATTTCTTTGGGTGGATGCAGATATTTAATCGATTTGAACAAAGTGAATAGTTAAGTGTAATTACTGACTGGAACGGTTTCTCAAATACAGGCAGCACATTGACAAAGGAAGAACAATTTGTTCAAGTTAAATGATTTCTTAGCATTCATTGTACTGAAGGAGTAGAGACATAATCCATGACCTCCTATTTAATATCAACAACAACAACAAAACAAATACCTTTTACATTTATCTATGATATATAATTATGTCTCATGTCTTCATGTCTCATGTCTTCATGTCTCTTTATTATTTCTTTCTCACAGGGCCTCTCTTTGTATCGTACCCTCTTCTCTTCGTTTAATTTTTATCAAATTGGTAAACCTGGTTTTCCTGCCAAATTAAATATCAAGATAAAAGTTGAAATGTTACGAACTGAACACCAAAACCGCCAAATAAAAGGGGAGGCCATTAGATTATGGCATATTTGATGTTTGCTCAAAAGTAAATGATATGTCAGATGATGTGACTGCTTTACATGTCATTGTCTAAATTTCATAAATCTGAAATCATGCTCTATATCGTAATGCAAATCTTTTGATGTAATACAAAAGTGACGGAGCATGTGCTTATGCAGCACCCAAAACTACCGAATGAATTATCGTAATAAAGAAATCACAATCGTTCAATAATTATGTATCACACTGGAAGCATATCCCCTTCACACATAATGTAATAGTTTCAAGTTCTTGTGAATTTGAAGAAGAATTGTTTATACATTTTTAGCGCGCGAGCTCTCTCTCTCTCTCTCTTTCCCTCTCACTGTCCTCTATTACCGATTTCTTGGCAATTTGAATAAAAGAGGTTATGCACAAAATACACATTATTCATTCACACCTACAAAACACCAAATACAAGTATACACAGGATTCAAGTTTTATTTTACTAACCTCCGATTTCTGCAGACTTGCCAAACTCGAAAGATGACGGTGGTGATGATTTCGATAATGCTGCGCAGATGGGCGACGTTGTCGATCGTCGCTCTTCCAGTTTCAGTTTAGCTAGATAATAACACATCGTCATGGCGCTGCTAGGGGCAGAAAATATCAAAATTGACCTGGTAACGTTTTCGGACAACGGTGAAGTAGATGCATGTGACGGCAGCTTCTCAGTAGATGATGTTGCCAATACCATCCTCGAAGTTGTAGATGAAGTCACACATGTGGTTGTCAAACCCTTCAGTCTTTGTTTCGAGAGTCTTTTACTGACATTAGAACTGACGTTAACACACTCATACTGCTTTCACATCAAGGTACGGTCGCTGCGACTGTACCCAGCGACCGATCGGACGTGCTTTCACACCTCCGTCAAAATTTAGTCAGGCCCAGAGCGATCGGTCGCTGTATAGCTGACCTAGCCGGAAGCGGAAGTAGAGATAGTGCGTAGGCATGTATGGGGGTCATTGCATTTCGATCGGTAGCTGAGTACGATGTGCTTTCACATCTAGCTTGCATAGGTCGCGATCGGTCGCTGAAGTACCTCACCGACCGTACTCAGCGACCGATCGTTTTTGACCAAAACGATCGGTCGCTGCGACCGATGAAATGCTTTCACATTATGATTTCATCGGTCGCAGACCGGTCGCAGCGACCGGTCGCAGCGACCGTACCTTCGTGTAAAAGCAGTATGAGATGTTGGATCAGTCGTTATCTTTGTTGATGATGTCAGTTGCATCTGTGGCTGTGTAATGGCAGAAGAAATTATGTTGATCGTGTACGTGTTGATGGTGTTGTTGCCAAATTGAAAGGTTGGTTTGTCGACGCTCTCATGACGGTTCCTGCACCATCAGTTCTGATTCCATCGGTAATTATTGGAGATATTCCCTCCGGTGATATTCTCGTCCGCGATGCAATCGTCGTAAGAGGGTTGGAAATTCTAAGGTTGTTGTAAGCATTTGTTGCTTCTGGCGTTGAATCTCTGTCAGTTGCAAATGTATGGATTGCGGTAGTTGTCTCAAGTTCTGTTTTAAGGAGTAGTAGGGTGGTGGGCAAAGGGGAGGATGCTCTTCGCGTCCTTGAAATAGCGATTCCTTGTGTTGATGGTGAGCTATTTGAAGCAGCAATACCAGTGGAAGTAGGAGTAGAAGAAGTACTCGAAGAAATGGTAAAGGTAGGAGGAGGAGTAGTAGTAGTAGTAGGGAGAGTAGAAACAGTACTAGCAGTGGTAGGCATGGTTGCAGGATGATTAAGAGCAGCAACAGTAGCAGCAGTAGCGACAGTAGTAGTAGAAGCAGTAAAAACAGTAGTGGGTTTTTCACTTTGTGTTGGAGGGTCTTTCGAAATGAAGCCGTCAGGTTCTGCTGAAGTGGTTAGTATTAAGGTTTCTGTTCTTACCAGTATAATCGTCTGTGATGTTGTAGTAGGTGCAATCGATGTCCTTCCTGTGGTGGTACCTGCATTTCAAAGTGATAGATTTTCAATGAATGGATCACTTTTAAAAATAACAAACTCTTCATAATAGTGGTCATTTGAAAATAGGCCCGGATTCCATTGCAATTCAAAGTTAGCTCTAGGTTTTAACTCTGTATATGTTCAGATAAACAAATGAAATTCAACCAAGGTCATAGAATTTTGACACGCTTGACTTAGATCTGTTGAGTTCGACCTAGCATACGGACCATAGTATATACTACTGCACAATCGTTCTTTTTTCCTGTGTCTTTCCAATAGATGAGCCCAAACTTATGTCATTTCTTTTCATTTTGGTGTCTCCTAATCATATTGTTTCAAGAGTCCCATTCACACATTTGGTGGCTTATATATTTTCACGGACCTAGGTCCTACAGACCCTTCTCTGTATGAGAGCATTGCACTTTTGTAGTTTCTAAGAAACTTTGCCTATTTTCTTTATTTATATTGCTATCATTAGTAGTATTAGCTGAATCTGAGGAAAGAACATGATCTACGAATACGCCTACCATAGTGTAAATTTGGAGTTCATTTCGGGGTTTTTTTCTAGCAGTGTTTAGTGTAAAATATTTTAGTGCTTAAATGTCAGCTAAGTGAGATGTATAGTAGTTTCAACGATTATAATATGTGTAATAATTACGAATATGGGCCTCACGGTGTAGATAAACAGCAATACATGCTAAAAACCTAAACCTTGAATCACCATTTAAAAGGGTGGATGATTGACTACGTTTTTAAAATGTTAGATTAACGCTTTGAACATGCTGGATTCAAGAATAAAGGTTAGAATCAAGCATGTATAGTGTTGTATCAGTGATAACTCTCCAATGTTTAGAATTAAATTTACAGATTTTTCAGTACTAGTAGCTTTTATCAATTATGGTGACTTGTTATTGAACAAGTTTATGAATATTTCGTGGATGTTATCTGATGATAAGGATCTCTCTCAGTTATGTAAGAAATGACTTGTATTTTGTGTGAAATAATGGGTTTTACGTAAATATACCGTGTATAAGATGACTTTATGTTGTTATTATCATAGCTTTTTTTTGTTTACTATAAGGCTTGAGTGAGGATAACTGAGACTGAAGGGAGGAAGGTGAAGAAAAGGAAAAGATTGATGATGTATATGCGTTAAAGATTCATATTGCTTTACAATGCGTGACACAGCGGCATTTCTACAGAAATAAATGAGAGAAAAAGACAGAACCGGAAAGAGAGAGATGAGAAGAGAAGGGGGGGGGGTCAGAGACAAGGAGAGGGGAGAAAATAGGAGAGAGAGATGAGAAGAGAATGGGTCAGAGAAAGGGAGAGGGGAGAAAATGGGAGTGAGAGAGAGATGAGAAGAGAATGGGTCAGAGAAAGGGAGAGGGGAGAAAATGTGAGAGAGAGATGAGAAGAGAAGGAGGACCGAGACAGGGAGAGGGGAGAAAATGGGAGTGAGAGAGAGAGATGAGAAGAGAAGGGGGTCAGAGAAAGGGAGAGGGGAGAAAATAGGAGTGAGAGAGAGTGAGAAGAGAAGGGGGTCAGAGAAAAGGAGAGGGGAGAAAATTGGAGTGAGAGAGAGAGAGAGATGAGAAGAGAAGAGGGTCAGAGACAAGGAGAGGGGAGAAAATAGGAGAGAGAGATGAGAAGAGAAGGGGGTCAGAGAAAGGGAGAGGGGAGAAAATAGGAGTGAGAGAGAGAGGGGGGAGGGGGCGGGGAGGGAAGGGTGTGAGAACCATTGAAAGGGAATTTTACAGTAAAACCAAGTAATTTTGATTCCTGGTCTCTCGTCAGGATGTTTTCAAATTGAGGAGGGGGTTTCCATGTTATCCGATATTTGATTTTCCTGTACATGAAAATACTATTCCGGCAATTTGAACAAAACAACAACAAAAAACAACAACAGAATTCCACTTTCATTTATATAAGCACTTAAGAGGCTGAAAACAAAGTAAAAATTGTATCATTTTTTTTTGTCATTACATAATCCATATGTACTCAGACTTGTTTGTTTGTTTGTTTGTTGTTTGTTTTTGTTTGCCTAATTTCAGAACAAAAGCAAAAGCAAAAAGTTTTAGTCGGGCCGAAAAAAGAAATGGATAGGGCACGAGAAACTAGCATTTGTTTAGAATTTGCCTAACCTTTGTTGTGTTGGTAGTGCTATTGAGCGTTAACATGTTATTGAAATGAAAATTGATAATGATCACATAATCCATATGTACTCAGGCTTGTTTGTTTGTTTGTTGTTTTGTTTTGTTTTGTTTTGTTTTTTGCCTAATTTGAGAACAAAAGCAAAAGCAAAACGTTTTAGTCGGGCCGAAAAAAGAAGGGATATAGGGCACGAGAAACTAGGATTGGTTTTCAATTTGCCTAACCTTCGTTGTGTTGGTAGTGCTATTGAGCGTTAACATGTTATTGAAATGAAAATTGATAATGATCACATAATCCATATGTACTCAGGCTTGTTTGTTTGTTTGTTTTGTTTTGTTTTTTTTTTGTTTTTTGCCTAATTTGAGAACAAAAGCAAAAGCAAAACGTTTTAGTGGGGCCGAAAAAAGAAAGGGATATAGGGCACGAGAAACTAGGATTGGTTTTCAATTTGCCTAACCTTCGTTGTGTTGGTAGTGCTATTGAGCGTTAACATGTTATTGAAATGAAAATTGATAATGATCACATAATCCATATTTGCTCAGACTTGTTTGTTTGCTTGTTTGTTTGTTGTTTTTGTTTTTTTTTTGTGTGTGTGTGTGCCTAATTTCAGAACAAAAGCAAAAGCAAAAAGTTTTAGTAGGGCCGAAAAAAGAAAGGGATAGGACACGAGAAACTGGGATTTGTTTGCAATCTGCCTAATTTTGTTATGTTGGTAGTGCTACTGAGCGTTAACATGTTATTGAAATGAAAATTGATAATGATCACATAATCCACATGTACTCAGACTTGTTTGTTTGTTTCTTTGTTTGTTGTTTTGGGGTTTTTGTCCTAATTTCAGAACAAAAGCAAAAGCAAAAAGTTTCAGTCGGGCCGAAAAAAGAAAGGGATATGGCACGAGAAACTAGGATTTGTTTTCAATTTGCCTAACCTTTGTTGTGTTGGTAGTGCTATTGAGCGTTAACATGTTATTGAAATGAAAATTGATAATGATCACATAATCCATATGTACTCAGACTTGTTTGTTTGTTTCTTTGTTTGTTGTTTTGGGGTTTTTGTCCTAATTTCAGAACAAAAGCAAAAGCAAAAAGTTTCAGTCGGGCCGAAAAAAGAAAGGGATATGGCACGAGAAACTAGGATTTGTTTTCAATTTGCCTAACCTTTGTTGTGTTGGTAGTGCTATTGAGCGTTAACACGTTATTGAAATGAAAATTGATAATGCGTTTTCTTTATGTATGAAAAGTGTGTCCCTTTTGATATCTGTAGTTGTAGGATAAAAGCCTCTTAAACAACTTTGAAACTGAAATACTCGAGTAATATACTTATCATTATCTTAGGACTTGTACCATAGCATGCATAACATAGCTTGTTAAGATATGTATAAAACAAGGTCTTCGCTTGCACTCTAAAGCATTTGCTTATGATTTTTCAAGTTAGGTCATACCAGCTTAAGCTTTTGCTTAATCGGGAGGTTTTCGTTTAAGAATCATGTTAATGCGAGGAACTGAAGTGAATAAGTTGAAGAAATAGATCCTTTGACTTATTGGAAAGTAATCCATTTCGACAAGGAAAGTTTTAGAACACATATTTCTACCTGAACATGATGGATTACAAGGAGGATGTCTGACTATAGTGGAGAGCAGAGGAAGGCTTCCCACATGAAACCTGTCTTTGATTTTGTTCTCACCAGCGTGACTGCTCTTGTTGAAACCAAAAGCAAATGCTAGCTCAAGGAAAGCAAAAGCAAATGCTTACGCATACGAATTTAAGCATTTGCTTCAGCTCGATCAATTGCTCGACTTAAGCTAGCATTTGCTTCTGGTTTCAACAATAGCAGTCACGCTGGTACGAACAAAGTCAAAGGCATGTGTGCCATCTAACCCTGGCTAATAAAAGGTTTTTCTTACAAGCATTTGCTTGTTTTTATGCATAATGACTGAAGCAAAAGGCTCGCAAAAGCAATTGCTATACTTTTTTATGCATTCGGCTAAATATTAGCACCTCACACTTGCAGAAAATTGCACAAATCAAAGTTTAATGTCTTAATATGTGCAGCTGCACACAAAAGCAAATCGTAGTGTGACTATCAAACCCGAACATTATTAATAATATTTGGAGCGCATAATTTTTTTTTCATGCAAGTGTTAATTTCGTAATATAGACACGCAAACTCGATGTCTGTTTTTGTAGACTAATAATTTTTTTTCAACAAGTCGTAGGCTTGAAAGGGTGCTGTTCTGCATCAGAGCCCTTGGGCTCTGGTTTGCATATTGTATTCATTGCCAGCTTGGATTATTAGTATTGCATGCCTCTCCCTACCCTCATCTCTCTCTTTCTCTCTCTCTCCCTCTCTCTTTCTCTCTTCAAACGTTTTGCAAAATGGGCAAAAGTCTAGGGGATTTCCCCCAAATAGTATGACTTTCTGCTCTCTATAGAGAGATTTGCTCTGTAGAGCAGAAAGAGAGAGTACTATTATCATTTCAAAAATTGGCATACACTGCGAAAATGTTGAGTAAAATTTTGCTCAACATTTTACACAACGTTGCTCAAGGAGGCTGCAACTCAACTGTTGAGTAATAAATCACCAACAGTGTTGAGTAACACGTTTCCACCAACAATTGAGTAATTGCTGTCACTTAGATGTTGAGCAATTACAATTACTCAACAGTTGAACGTCTTGACTTAACCATCTATTGTGTAATTTTTATATCAACTATTGCTTAATTGCGCGTATCGTTTCTCAAGTGTTAAGCATTTCAATAACCATTTGTTGGGGATTTAAAACCCAGCAACTGCTTAAATACGAGGTTTCATTATGTGTTGAGCATTCTATTACTCATGTGTTGGGTTTTTAAAATACCAAATATTGCTGAAATATGTCATTTTCATTATTTGTTGAGTATTGTCTTTCTCATTTGTTGAGTATTTACTAAGCAACTGTTGCTTTCTGCGCCTAGTTTATTGAGCATTTTGAGCATTTTCTTACTATTTGTTGGGTTTTATTTGGATATATATTGAGCTTTTATTTACCCATTTGTTAGGTAGTAGATCCCCAGTAGATCAAATTGTTCATAATATGGCTAAATGATGGATTTTATTTTAGTAACAATTGAGCGTGTTTTTTTTTATCAACCTTTGTCCACTTGTAATATATTTATCAGATGTTGAGTGTCTTCGTAAGTATTTCTTTTACTTTTGATAGCACCTGTCATCAGAATTTTGAGCATTTCCAACACAGTACACTATTGTTCTTCTGTTTCAGATTTTAATAAACAAAGTTTTGAAAACACTCTACATACTTCATTCAGAACATTAGCATCATTGAAAGCTGAAACTTAGTTCTATTAAACCAAGTTTTCTTATACACCAAACTTACTGCATGTTAGCAATATTAGAGCTGCATAAAGAAAAAAAAAGAGAACAACTCATAATTTGAGTGTTTCACATTTTTTACAAGTAATATTGACTTTTTTTAATGACAAGAGCAGTCCCTTGCCTAATTTTGACATGCAATTGTCATGATCGTCATTAATCCTGTGGCTGATATTGTATCATGAACTCTATGATTGAGAAACATACATTGCATGCCAAAATAAGGCACTAGACCAGACATACTGATCTTTAGACTATTTCTTTTGTCATTAAAAATCATTAACATTTCTCGTAAAAATGTGAACAATTCAAAATTATGATTTTTCGTTCTTTTCCTCTTGCAGCCCCGAATGCCTATGAAATGTTGCATTATCACAAGGAAATCACTTAAATTTGATGAAAACAAATTATCAACAAATCAATGTTAGAACTAGTAAATAGGCTACAGTAACCAATGGAGGTATTCAGTTCTCGGATATACAAATTAACATGATTAAGTTATAGTCTCGACTGTTTCTGGTACTCTTTTCACGCCGTCTCTTTCACTTAAAAACAATACATAAAACAATAAATACAACTACATCAATCTACAACCCCTTGACTTGCAAGTTGCAAACATAAAATAAGTAAGTTCCAGTCTTAAAAATGTTTTTACTTGTTTGTGGAATGATAAAACCGTTCTCTTTTTCAATTATTTGGGTAACTTCTTGAGTAAGTCACAACACTAGTGTCACCGCAAAAGCCAAAACAGGTATAACTAATCTGCTGTCCCACAAAAATGTGATGTGACAAATGTAAGGGGTTTATCAGAATAATTAAAGTTGTACCCTCTAAGTATGAATGATCAGTATGCAGTAGTATGACCATACACCGCTTTTGTTTGTAAGTGAAGAAATTAACTTACAAATTTATCCAAATATGAAAAACACACTTTCCTTGTTGCTCCCTTTCACAACGTTATCACAAATTTTGACGAAAGCAATTATCATCAAAGGCTATAAAATAGGCTGCGGTAAACAAAACCAAAATTATTGTTTCTGTGAGGGACGGAACTTTAGAACAAGTTTGTCAAATTTTTAGCTTAAATATGGGAAATTGAAATAATATCAGTGTCCCAAAAAATCCACGATAACTTGACGCAATCGACAATCTTGTTAAGTCGTCGAATGCGCAGGACGGAATATTATTCATCCCCCCCCCCCTCCCCCGTCATTACACGTAGTGTGGTGAATATGAACAATACCTCTTAGACCACTAGGTAAATCAAGTAGTATATCATACTGAATAAATATCATCAAAAAACATACATTTTCCCCACCTGGAAATGCTTACTAAAGGTTATTTTTGTCAAGGTTGCAGAATTTGGAAGGCTTAATAGCTATAAAAATCAATGAAAATCAGTTTTTGACCAATTTTGATGAAAAATGTGTAAACATGCTCAGATCATACTACATCAAATGAGCTTGAATTTGAAGCATAACCCCTGTTTTGCCCCCGTATAAGCCACCGTTAATCGCAGAAATTCCGTCCCTCGCACTAAAATTCTGTCCCTCGCAAAATCTTTTTGACTCTACCACACCATATTAACTTTACCAATTTTTTCTAAAGTTTCTTACAGATGTTGAGGTAAATAATAATAATTGATACTTTGGAAAGTTACAACAAAATACAGCTAGATTTTCCATCTAAAAAATGCGAGGGATGGAATTCTAAGTTGTCTTTTAAATATCTTTCATATTTTAGAAACACAATTTAAATTTTTTCTGGGCATCTGGCATACACATCAAAATGCAAAAAGGGAACAAAAAATAATTGGCCTTTCCAATCTGAAATGACATCATTTTAACTTTTAACAGTGATGGCTGTGGCAAGGCATGGCTTTCTATGACGACAAAACACTCTGATGGCTGCAGCACACTTTGTGAATACAGGCCTAAGATGATGATGAGAGGCTGCAGTCTTTCGTAAGGTGAAATATCTAAAACATTATGAAGAACGCAAAGGATTTCCTTATCTCAGGAAATAACAACTAACACTCTAACAAAGGGTGCCACCTCAGAACAGGTATGTCCAAGCTGTTCCAAGCAAGTTGTACCCGTAAGTATTACAATGTACAAGAGTTATCGCCAGAGGGACTGAGTGTTTTGGTGAATTTACTTCTTCTCCTCTTTTTGATTGAACACGTATGCTCTGAATTGGCGTACCTGGCTGTTTTCTTTTTGATGACTGACATCTGGCTGTTGGTAGATAGTTTCTATGAACTTCCACACTGCTCGGCAGTCAACTTGATAATTCAAGTTCATAACAAAATGCACTTTATAGCACAAATCAACAGCCTTTAACAGTGATGGTTGTGGCAAGGCATGCCTTTCTATGACGACAAAACACTGGGATGGCTGCAGCACACTTTCTGAATACAAGATGATGATGAAAGGTTGTAGTCTTTTAACAGCATCAATCCTTGTTAAGTACTGTCACATTGGTAACATCCTGAAAATATAAGAATACAAATACAATAAAATGTTAGTTTCAGTGAACAAAGGTGACTGATCATAACTGGAAACAAACAAAACCTTTGAGGAAAAAGGGTTGATAAAAACGAAAAGAAATACACATCATATTATTTTTAGGCATCTCCATCTTTAACAATAGAGACATACATACTGAAGTTGTGATCAACACCATTCATGCCACATTTTCTTAAGCAAATCATCCATGTACTCTACTTCAGACATGACATAGGAAACAAACCAGGATCATGCACCTATTTTTTTAATTTTTTGAAGATAATAAAAAAGGCGGAGATCAGAGATCTATAAAAATGGAGCCATCTTGAAGAATATTTTTGGCACATCAGGTTCTGGTAGAACACATCATTCAATGGATAAAGTTGTCCATCCATGACAAAACATTTGTAACACAAAAAAATATTACAAACGGTTTTACAAATTTTTATTCAAAATGTGAAGAAAAAAGTCATTTTTTGCTGACTTGGTACCAGGTATTTTCATTCACATTTCAATCCCAACTTACCTACTGGGCATCGATGAATGAATGGATAGAGTCACTTGTAGCAGATTTCCCCTTGCTTTTGCCACCACTTCGGCCCTCAAATATAAGCGGCATGAACATGAAAGCTAGATTGCTTTTTTCATCTGCAAAAAATAATGTTTCAAAATATAAATACAGACAATACAGGGGATTTATGCCACCTGTGCGCATTCTGGCAATTGCCACCTGTGACCATTCTGGCAATTAACAGAGTAGACACTAAAAAATAAAAAGAAAAGAAAAGAAAAAACATACTTGGGACCATTCTGCCAATTGCCAGAGTGGGTCAAAGTGGAAAATTTTAGAACTGCCCCGATTGGCGTGCTGAAGTAGCTAACAACTGTCATCCTGGCCACACCTGATATTTTTTAATTGGGGTCAGAGTAACAATCATTAACTGTGTGGCTTGACACAAAATCTGCCACTCTGCTTCACTGGAGCAATCGCCAGAATGGTACAAGAAATGTTGCCAAAGTAAAAAAAAAATTGTGCCATATGCATCGCGGTTTTTTAATCATTGACATCTATCGACCCCTAGATGACCTATGACCCCACCTATTTTGGGGTCACATATGTACCATACCACTACCCAAGGCCAATTGTGTTCAAGTTTCATAAAGATCCAACAATGTGGATTTTGCAACCAATCTTATAATTTTGACCACCTGGACCCTCTAACGACCCCTAGATGACCTTTGACCCCACTTTAGTTTGGGTCACACATGAACCCTTACCCTAGGACTATTGTGTGCAAGTTTCATGAAAATATAACAAAGTATGTGGATTTTGCGACCAATCTTAAAATTTTGACCATCCAAGATCATTGACCTGTAATGGCCCCGAGGTGACCTTTGACCCCACTTTTGGGGGTCACATATGGTCCTCTACCCAAACTACCCAAAGACCATTGTGTCCAAATCCAATGAAAATCCAATAAAGTATGTGGATACTGTGACCAAGTATGTTTAGGGTTACTAATTTTGACCACATATACACACAAACACAACCAATAAAGTATGTGGATACTGTGACCAAGTATGTTTAGGGTTACTAATTTTGACCACATATACACACAAACACAACCAATAAAGTATGTGGATACTGTGACCAAGTATGTTTAGGGTTACTAATTTTGACCACATATACACACAAACACAACCAATAAACTATGTGGATACTGTGACCAAGTATGTTTAGGGTTACTAATTTTGACCACAGATACACACAAACACAACAACCCTGCCCCCCCCCCCCCCCCCCCCCCCACATCCAAATGTCCTCCTCTTACAGATGGCATAAAAACAGCAAATACTTCTTCCCCCCCCCCGCCCCCTTTTCAATCAACTTTGAGATAATAAGTGTCAATTCAAAGAAATGACCAGAATCATCAGATCACATCTTTACCCATTAAAAATGCAAGTGCCTCTCATAAGCTACAAATATCCTTTCTTCCGTTCAGAGTGAGGGTTATCATAATACTGGCAGTTATATGATTTCCATTTACCTTTAGTTAACTTGTCTACATCCAAGTCATCAGGAATTTTTAAAAAAAAATGGCCCAGCAGGTCGCGACCCGAGTGTTTTCCAGCGCGCCGCGACCCGAGTGTTAAGTTAAAGCCCGTGCAAATTGCAATGCAAGGAGGAACTGTCACTGCTAATTCGATGCATGTGAATGATTGAAAACACACTTTTTGCATGTTTGCACTTCTATTGTATTACTTCATCTGTCCATTAATTGACACAACTGTGACTCGTATTGAACAATTATACCCAGCACTCACCTACAAACGTTTGTTCCAGGCGTTCAAGCCCCCACTCCAGCATAACTCGTGCATCGAGGACGCCATTTTTGCCGAAAACAAGTTGGATGTGGGTGTGTTCAGGCAACTGATTGCGTGACTTTCCAGCAACGGTTGCCAAAGTGAATGTTTCTGGTATGAAATACGAACAACCAGTTGTAGAAAAAACTCGCATGTGAGTATCATTTGATAACGGTTGCTTTATTTCCATTCAACAGTTGTCGAAGTTGATATTTCTACTCAACATGTTTTTAGCAACAGAAATAATTCACCCAAAATTTTCACGATGTTGATTTTGAAGTGTTGCCCAGCGTTGCAGATTCTTAACTTTCCCCAACACCTTATTTTCTACACATAACTGCGTGAAATTTAATCAACACTTCAAACAACAAATACTATAATCATTTTCTGCAATGGATTTTTCAAGCAACTTTTTTGCAGTGTAGGATCTATACCACAAGTTTTATACACCCGAGAACAATACCACCAACATAAGTTTTCGCCACCGGCTTCCAATATTCAGCGATGTCGTCTCCAATACCAGAGGACATGCCCTGTGATGATGAGAATGATGGTGTAATTGAGAAGTTCCTGGTCAGTTTATCAGTTGGTCAGGTAGGTTGAATATGTTTTATGTATTCACGCCTAAACTTGGTTTCAACACAGCATTTGCAGCACTTTAAAGGTGAGATTCAAAGAAAATCACGGAATAGGGTTAATTATTATATGGATGGAAACGGGGAAGTATGTAGAAGACAGTGGTGTCCATTATCGCTCCTGTAAATTCCAAGAAATGATCTAAAAACACGTTTTCCAAAAACGCCCCTCTGGTTCTCAGAACCCGGAAGTGTCTGCGAGCGAAACGGGTCCCCAATGATGTATGCATATGGACGATCTACGGTGAGCTAGCCGCTTGCACGTAATAAAACATTGTGCAATGAGATGATAGCATGCAATTTTGATGGATTTTTAAATGCTGTTATTAAGAGAGGAGGCCAAACTGCAGTGGCTTAATATTTACCTCACTGACGAGTCGATTTTCTTTTCTTTTTTGGTCAAAGCAGAATTTAAAGTAGGAAATTGATATGAAATTGACAAAGAAAACCAAGTCCCCGTGATGCAAACGTCAAACCACGTCCCAAAACGACGTTGCATCAAATTCTCAGACTCTGAGACAGAACTGATTAAGAGACGCGCTCGACAAATCATGATTGCATGTAAAAGTTACCTAGATAATATTGTTCTCTAAGGAAAACTGATGCTTCTTGTAGAAACTATCTTGATCTTCAACATTCCTCTTTACTAAAATCTCGTATTTACTATGATAGGAATGGCTAGCTAGCATACAGAGACTGGACGTCACCACTGATCTCATATAGTGGTAGAGCCGGGGTGTAGAGCTAGAGATGAACATCATATATGTATTGCATTATAGCGTAGCTTCAACTCTTTATCAAGGGTTTTTTTTTACCTGGAATACTCTGATTAAACGTGATTTCGATAGGAATTTCATTCGAAAATATTTTTCAAGGAATTTTAGTGCAGGTTATGATGATTTTCAAGCAAATAAACAGTGAAAATAACCCAGATACGAAAATAATTATACCTGAGCTAAGACTATCACCGAAGGCCTAATTGAATTACAAGCCAAATTACTCTAATCTTCACCTCACCTACTTCACCTACTTAATAGAAAACAAAAACAAATTAGCAGTAAGGTGATTACCGTTTCTATATTTTCTTTACACAAGTTCAAACTATTCACCAAGAAAATAATTTCAAATTCAAGAAAACAAAGTATTCCGTCTATCCCTCCGTCTTTCCTGAATTATAACACCCCTAAATTAAAAATGGTATGCCCCACAACCGTTACACTGGCATGTACAAGGGAGACTGTTCTATT
>CM057168.1:11561373-11572488 GCA_029962745.1 Echinometra lucunter
AAAATTTACAAGTTGATTATTGCAATATCGGAACTGGGGAAACTGGACAAGCTGAGAATGCATGAAGTGCCATTTTAATGAAACTATACATACTTCTAATGAAAAATACTCTCCACTATTGCACATGTGATGTGATTATGATTCAGATAAATTGACTGATAAATGAATGAATAAATGAATAAATACCCTAAACTAAAGTGATCATGGCAACGAAGCCCATGTTTGCACTTTAACAAGTTTGAATGTGGTCAAGGGATCTGAAAGGAAAAGTAAAATTATTTAAAGGGGAAAACATACATTTGTTCTATAGGTTCTGGGAAATTCGCAGCAACTGCTTCTGCTGAAGGGGTGCCACGATGTGTCGTGAGGGAGACAGATTTAGACCTTTACACTGAAGATTTAACGGAGTGTTGGATAGTTGCTGTAACCGAACGCGACTTCAGTGGAAAACGCCTCATGTGTACTCCTTACATCCCGACATCTCTCCGATGGAACAAATCCGACTGTGTCAAACTTTTAGTCGTAGATGACTTGCTTTTGAAAGAGGTATAGCAAACGAACCCTTTAACTATTTGAACTTTGCACTTTTATAATTTATTTCTATGAGGACAAACAAAATGTTAATTCTATAAGTTGCAGACAAAAATACATAAATGAAAGCATCGCAAATGGGGGGGGGGGCTAAGAATAAATCCCTGTACAAATACATAAACACAGGTTTTAACAAAAAAAATACCTCTGAACCAATGGCCCAAATCACACTTTTGTCGAGTTTTCTATCGCGCGATTTCTCGCCTTTTCTCAAAGGATTTCCCTCCTGAACAATTTTAATCCCCTCAGACATATATCCCACAAAATATTGAATAAACAAACACATGATACGCATTTTCTTGGGGTTTTTTTTGTAACTTCTTGACACTCCGAATCCATCACGTTCCCTGACCAGCGAAAGCTACCCTTTCACACATTTCATTGCTCGCATGACTTGTGCGTACCATTTCAAAGGCGACTTCTACAGCAAGATTAAGTTCATTTTAATAAAAAAAGATTAAAATTCCGAAAAAAACAGTAGAAAATTTATGAAAATTGGAAGGAAACTGTAAGGGATGTTGTGAATTTTTTCAATGTGACTATTTTTTTGCAAAACAGTTATTGAACAGTCAATTTTCCACACATCAGTACAGGAATGACAAAATTTCCATATCTTACGTATAAAAATGTCCTTAATATACTCTTTACATAATTAAAAGATGGTATTTAGTTCTATGTGTAGACACGATGGCGTGATGAGTTTACTGTTTTAGAGAGGAAAAAAAGAAGACCTTTTTCTGAAAGTTTTGTAAAGATTATTATGGAGAATAGTAAGTGTGCTGTGACATCATCAACTCATTCGTTGAATACTCATATTGACTCTCCAAGAACTGTTTTATGAAAAAGTGAAACTTTCAAAATTCTTAACCTCCTAATTTTGTATCCGATATTTACAAATTTTTCACTGTTTTGTTTTTCTTTTTTTATTCTTTTCATTGAAATGATCTTTATCTTCCTGTGGACTTAACCCTTGATTACCGTCCTCCCTGGATATCTCATAGACTGTGCTCCCAATTCATGTATAACGCAATCACCCCAATGAGACCAAACTAAAACCGACAAACCGACGAAACAAAATATCATATATCGAACGGCCAAGATTGGGTCATTTTAGTCGCTTAGGACAGCTCATCCCATTGAACCAGCTGTACCGGTTTGTAGCAATTATAAGGTGATGGCACTTGGGCTGCTTTTCTGAAAAAAAAAACACGATGTAATATTTTTCTTAGTAAAACCAAGATTTTAAAGACTTAAAATCAGGGCGACTCGTTGCTTTTTGGAGAAAATGTTTGCTACAAGCCGGCAGCTGATATCATATCAGTTTGCCATGATTTTTTTTCCCCTACCATAAAAGAAACATTGCTTTCATCTCTTTCCAAGCTTTTGGCTTTGATTTGGAGATGATTTCGATTTGGATTGATTTGGAGATGATTTCGATTTGGATTGAGACACCGAGTCTTTCAGTTCCCACTGGTTACTGAGATAAGGATGACTTTAGTAGCCATATCTTACAAATAACATGTTTCACCTCTGTATTTCAGAGAAAGATAGAAGGGTACAAGGAGGCATGCCTGGGGCAAAAACTTCTTGTAGGGTGGCAGAAAGGAGACCTTACCATCAGATATCTGGAAAACAAAGAGGAAATGGATACCAAGGTACGAAATTATATTCTCTTCTGAATCTCACATCTGCACTTTCAAGACGAATGCGATTATTTTGCTGTTCAGATAGTGCCTGGCTGTGGCATTGTGTAAATTGATCAGTAACATTTATACCGTCCCTAGTATCCATGAGCGAATAACTTTTTGCGTTGTTGCATTTTTATTGACATTACATCTAATTAAGACATTCAGTGTGAACTGTTGTTCACCAAATTTCGTTTTCGTATTCAAGAAAAGAAATGGTTTTGATCCGTGCTCCATATATGAAAGTGTAAAATGTTTTGGAAAAGGTTGCATATTTTTTTGTCTTAAGAAATATTGTGTTTGAAACTCTAAACACTTCAGTGAGGATTCACTCTGGCATAAAAATATTCTAAGAGGAAAGTAGACGATTTGAGAGAGTATTCTTTAATATTTTTTTGTAAATTCAGACTTTTCAGACAAAGTTATTCTTAGTTATAATTTGCCGTTAGGAAGGAGGAATGATTGAACGCAAAAGATAGTCGATGCAAAAACGGTCTCATCGTTCTCACTGATTACCATTAGTCTCCTTCAAAAAGTAACGATGAAAAAAATTAAAATTGGAGGGATATTCACAACCAGCATTTATTCTAGATCTCCACCATAAAGCTCTAACTCTGCGGAAAATGTGCCTATAGCATTTTATGGGAAACTGGATTTTTCTTGCACAGCTAACGTTTGCACGAATAATTCTATTCAATTCAGTCATTACCCGCACCCTCCGTAGGAGGGCATGTCTCTTTTTTCCTCCCACGTAGCCTAAAATATTTTGCGAGAGAATCGGCCTTTTGCATAAGAGATTCGTCATAAAAAACTGAATAGTGCTCGTTATTCAGTCTACCATGATATCAAATCTGACATTACAGAAGGTGAAAGAGAAGACGCTCCACTCACTAGTCAATCACCAATTACAGTTCGTCTTGAGGTCACGTGAGAAGAGAGAAAAGGGTGTAGACGCCGTGTTTAGCCTTGAGCAGAGTAATGATGTGAAAGAGATTAGGTTTGCGCTTCATTTTGAAGGTACACTGTCAACTGAATGTGAATTTATAGCTTCTGGTTTATTCCAACATCTACACTTTGCATTTATTATTTATACGGATGAGGGTTTGTTTACATATGATATATATATAATTTTCATCATTCGCAGTGAAGAGGATGACTAAATTTCTTTGTCATAACAAAGACCTAGTTCATTACTTTAATTAGGTCGTTCCGGGGGGGGGGGTGTGATTTTTCTGTATCTATTTGAATACGAGCATTATACAAGGAAGCGTCGTTTTCAAAACAGTAGGGGAAATAATATTATTATATAGATATTTATATATTTAAAACGTCTTTGGATATAAATACAAAATCTATGTACAGGTTAATCCGTAGTCTACTGGAACTGTACGTCCTGTATAAAGCCTATGGGAAGGAGAGGATTCAGTAGTCAAAGGGTTACAGGCATTTCACACTGAAAACGAAATCGGTGTAATGTCGGAGATGTTCACTCGTGTGTACGGGCTGAATGCATGTCAAGTTTTGCTAACATTGCCACCATTGTACATTCCTGTATAAGGCAATGTCGAACAGCAGTTGTATATCTGAATACATTCATTTTTGTGTGAAATACATGTATGAAATTCTGAATGCATGATGGCCCGTCCAGAAATCTATAAAACAAAATCATGTCAATTTTTGATTCTTCAGGCTTCCCTTGTGACAAGAAAACTATTGACCATCAAGGTGGAGAACTGTCTATTCCGTCGTATGGGTTCACCCTCACTATTCCACCTGGAGCACTGCAGGAAGGAACATCTGAAGAATTTACCCTTGAAGTTTTGACAGAAATTCCTGATAGAATTCATCTGCAAGACGACGAGATAGTCGTGAGCTATGGCTATGAGTGCCATCCATCAGGAATCCAGTTTGAGGAACTAGTTTCACTCTCGATACCACACTGCGCTGTTCTCGATGATCCTCGAAGAGTAGAAACAGCTTTATATTCGTGGAACGATCTTTCAGAAGGTAGTTTTATTTTGTTTTGTTTTTTAATTGGGCATTACTCAAACAGTGATGATTTTGGTGGAAAATTAGTGAAAGATTGAAAGGGATTTGCTCAGGATACTTCATAAAGAAGAGTACCAATTTGTCAGTAGCTCTCTTGGGACGCTGTTATTAAAGTTCACAAGACCGTAGGTAAAGTTGAAGAGCTCATTTTCAAAAAGCGCTAAATCCACCTTTCATGAAAATCGATATCAGACCATTGTTCACGTATAGGTACCTGTCTTTAATAAAAACCTTTATAATATTGAGCGAAATCATGGCTATGAGTGCCATCCATCAGGAATCCAGTTTGAGGAACCAGTTTCACTCTTGATACCATACTGCGCTTTTCTCGGTGATCCTCGAAGAGTAGAAACAACTTTATATTCGTGGAACGATCTTTCAAAAGGTAGTATTTTGTTTTTGTTTTTGTTTCCTTTACAGTGCCAGGTAAAAATGTCAGAGGTAAAAGTGTCAGGGGTAAAAATTTCAGATGTAAAAATGTAATACGAAAAAATATCAAACGTAAAATGTCAGAGGTAAAAATGTCAGACGTAAAATGTCAGAGGGAAAAAAATTAATGTCAGAGATATGTCAGATTTGAAAATGTTTAAATAAACATGTCACAGGTATGAATATTGAATTATATAAATTTTCCGTAGTGCGAGATATTCAAATATGTTCTGTAAACATACTGTGTTAACTTAAAAGCCCGTGTCTTTGCAATTTGGAAATAACGGTTATGGTGTTGGCGGGGTAAACGTTCTGGTATGCGCGCATTGCCTAATTAAAGACCTCGTTTACACAGCGGGGACGGGCATTTCAACCATGGAGCTTTAATAAGCTCCACCGTAAAAAAAAAAAAAAATAAAAATAAAAATAAAATCGGGTTTGTAAGATGAGTAGCTAACCACATACATTCCACATGTGAGTGAACGATTTTGATATGAACATTCGTCTTCATAAAATCCCCCCCCCCACCTCTGCCCTACTCCAATCAAGCGTGGTGTTTGTGAACGATTGCTTCAATATTATTGTCCTCATACGTAAGGAAGAATTGAACCGTTAATTTAATCTATTTCTCGACCTTTTATATTATTTCATCGGATACGCTGTCTAATTTACAACTTTTAAAAAGAATTACTCAATTAGTCAATTGTGTTCGCATATGCAAAACATCAAACGTGGATATCCATTTCTTTCCATCTACCATTCTGTCATTCAACTAAGATCTTAAATCGTTTAGATATAATCCTGTAACTTATTTCCAGGAAATCTCACAAAAAATAACATCACCCACGCTACCTTTCTTACCCAAAAGATGCGATTTATTTATTCACTTGTTGAAATCGTCACAAATGTGTTTCACAGTGCATGTCAGGAGGCCAAAGCTTAATCAAAGAGAGGGAACTGGGCGTTTGCTGCAAAATTTAGAGTCGGCTAAACAAGTTTACCATGTTTACGGAAGATACACTGCCGGGCAATGCGCACATACAAGAATGTTCCCCTGCAAAACAAGGTTCTTCTCATTTTGGTGGTTTATGAATCGAGTGACTGAACATAAACAGTTGGCTTACAGAGCGTATATTGTGATCACTCCATTTATAAGAATTTTTTTTTTTTTGATATCTCGTGCTCTTCATAATTTCAAATTCAATATTCTTACCTGTAACACGTTAACTTCGGCATTTTCAGAGCTGACATTTTTACCTCTGGCATTTTTACCTCTAATATTATTTTACCTCTGGCATTTTTACCTTTGACATTTTACCTCTGACATTTTTGCTTCTGACATTTTTACCTCTGACATTTTTACACCGAACCTTTTTTACAGTGGGCATTACTCAAATAGTGATGATTTTGGTGGAAAATTTGTCCTTTTATGATAAATGTATTTTAGTGAGAACAGAAAATCCATTTTAAAGGTAAAATACTTTTTTGGAAGACACAGAAATTAAAACTAAACAGTGAAATCATGAATAATGTTCATTCCGTTTTTCTTTGCAAAATCAGGAGTGATACGCTACTCGCACAATGAAATTAAGTGCAAGGTATCCAAACTTGACTTCACTCTGAAATTGGACCACTTTTCTGGAGGACTCTTGGCCTTCTTGATAGCGCAGTTCAAGGGAAAGCTTATGTCTTGTATGCCTTATCTGCCGAAGACAATGCCCTCTTTCAGACAGCCTGTACTGGAGGTGCGCTTGGTGAATAAGCCTTATGGAAAGAAATGGGTAAGTAAAATCATGTGAAAGAACTACACCTATAGCAGAGAAATGGGCTGTATTTTGTTCAGTGGAAGGGGGTTACGATTAAATTCTAAGCAGAAAAGGTACAAAAAAAATGAATAACGTACTTTTCCTTTCGATTCGAATTCCATGATCATGAATGGCATATGAATGATTGATTTAAAGAAAATCACCTCCTTTCCCCATTCTTGTGTGGGTATGGGGGGCATCTAAATTTTTGCATAAACATGGGGTCATTTTCCTCTTGAAGGAAGTTTTATTGATGTCACAGAAGGATGAAAATGAATTAATGTTTTCAATGATAAAGGAAGAAGTCCACGAGCACGAACCACATGATCACAGCAAACAGAATAGGCCTATGAAAGACACAGATGATGAAATCTTTGTTCAACGACATGAACGAAGGGATCTGACGGTGAGTTGTCTACTGGGCAAGGACATGGACCAACAGCAATCAGAGGTGAGATAATACTAATAATAATAATAATAATAATAACAATAATAATAATGATAATAATAAAAATAAAAATATAAAAATTTATAGAGCGCAGAACCTATATACATATATTCTTCTGCGCTGAAGAACTCCTGATATGCTTAACGAGAGTAAGAATTAGGTGAAAAGATATGTTTTGAGCCTTGTTTTAAATGTTTCTACAGTTGGGGATGTCCTGATTTCCAATGGTAAGTTATTCCATAGTTTTGGGGCTGCGCAGGCAAATGGACGATCTCCTCATGTTATTTTTGTTTTACATGTGGGGATTTGAAGAAGCAGAGTGTCTTTAGCACTGCGCAAGTTGTGGGTGTGTGTTCGTAAGTTTGCAAGAGCTCTACAATATAACTAGGGGCTGGACCAATTAGTGCCTTGTACACGATCAACAAGATCTTGAATGATATTCGTTGGCAGATTGGAAGCCAGTGCAGATCTCTTAAAAGAGGGGTGGATCCTAGAGAATCTAGGTCGACTACAGATCAGCCTTGCACATGTGTTTTGTACTCGCTGAAGACGCCCAATTTGAGAAGCAGGGAGCTAATACAACAACCCGTTGCAGTAGTCTAGCTTACTAATGATGCCTGTATGGACAATTATTTTCATACTGTCCTCATCAAAGTATTTTCTGATACGTCTGAGGTTGTATATCATATGAAATGATGATTTACAAACAATTGTAATGTGTGATTCCATATTCAAGTGTGAGTCAAAAAGTACTCCAAGATTTCGAACATTTGAAGATGGTTTTATGACAGAACTACCAAACGATATCCCGTCAAAATTAAGTTTATTCACCTGTTTGGATGTGCCAATAAGAAGCAATTCAGTTTTACTGTCATTTAGCATGAGTTTGTTTTGTGGCATCCATTCGCGTATGTAATTAACACATGCTTCCATGTGAGAGATGCTCTGCTGAGCAAGTCCGTCTGGTGTAAAAATTAGTAAACCTGCGTATCATCTGCGTAGCAGTGGCAAGATACTCCGGGAAACTTTGGAAATTCTTACTTTTCCTTTGGATTTGGTTTCACTGGATATATGCCCCTTGGATTGGGTTACCTTTGGAATAATATTTACTGGAATACCGTATAAGGTAGGCAAACAAAATCTGGGCTTTGACCGCACCTACTAACACACCTACGTACGGCGGAAAACAATTTTCCCGCCACTTTCTAATAACCAATCATGGCGACTTCCGCCCCCGAAGTCGACTCCTTCAACCTGGAGGAGGATTTCAGGACGGTCACCTCTGGCAAAAAAAAAACGCCACAAAAAGAGAAAGCGTGAAGGAAGTCTGAGTGTAGAATCCCTATCACTCAGAACTGATTCCTCCTCCAGTACAGATTCAGACACCCCCAATACCCAATACAGAACTCCCTCTACTAACCAAACAAGCACTTTATCCCATACCACCCATCACCTGAAAGTACTAATTGTACCAGTAGATAAGTCCAAATCTCTCAAAAATGTGAATCCAATCTCAATAGCAAGAACAATCAGAGAATGTGTCGGACAAACCCCCGTCGATTTGTGAGTCAAAAAGTACTCCAAGATTTCGAACATTTGAAGATGGTTTTATGACAGAACTACCAAACGATATCCCGTCAAAATTAAGTTTATTTACCTGTTTGGATGTGCCAATAAGAAGCAATTCAGTTTTACTGTCATTTAGCATGAGTTTGTTTTGTGGCATCCATTCGCGTATGTAATTAACACATGCTTCCATGTGAGAGATGCTCTGCTGAGCAAGTCCGTCTGGTGTAAAAATTAGTAAACCTGCGTATCATCTGCGAAGCAGTGGCAAGATACTCCGGGAAACTTTGGAAATTCTTACTTTTCCTTTGGATTTGGTTTCACTGGATATATGCCCCTTGGATTGGGTTACCTTTGGAATAATATTTACTGGAATACCGTATAAGGTAGGCAAACAAAATCTGGGCTTTGACCGCACCTACTAACACACCTACGTACGGCGGAAAACAATTTTCCCGCCACTTTCTAATAACCAATCATGGCGACTTCCGCCCCCGAAGTCGACTCCTTCAACCTGGAGGAGGATTTCAGGACGGTCACCTCTGGCAAAAAAAAAACGCCACAAAAAGAGAAAGCGTGAAGGAAGTCTGAGTGTAGAATCCCTATCACTCAGAACTGATTCCTCCTCCAGTACAGATTCAGACACCCCCAATACCCAATACAGAACTCCCTCTACTAACCAAACAAGCACTTCATCCCATACCACCCATCACCTGAAAGTACTAATTGTACCAGTAGATAAGTCCAAATCTCTCAAAAATGTGAATCCAATCTCAATAGCAAGAACAATCAGAGAATGTGTAGGACAAACCCCCGTCGATTTCATTAAACTTACATATTCCGGTATCCTTGTTCAGTGCAAAAACATAAAACAGGTTAGAAACCTAAACCAGATCCAAACGATTGGGGGTATCCCTGTGAAAATACAAGAAAAGGTCTTTGGTTTGAGAGGCGTTGTATCAGGAATCCCTGTAACTATGACTGAACAGGAAATCCAAGAAGAGCTGAAATCCCAAAAAGTAGTAGGAGTAAAAAGAATGATGAAAAAAAGAATAAACGAAGAAGGAAACGAAACAAAGCCACAGTATTACCCTATCACAAGCGTCATCTTGACATTCTCCACAGAACAACTCCCCGAAAAAATCTCAATGTGCTTTCAAACATTCAAAGTCTCATTGTATATCCCACCTGTTTCTAGATGTTTTAAATGTCAGATGTATGGACATGGTATTTCCCAATGCCGATCAAAATCAAGATGTGTTAGGTGTTGGGGATTCTCACAGTTTTGAAGAATGCCCAAGAAAAGAAAACCCAAAATGTGTAAATTGTGGAGAAGCTCATTCCGCCGCCTACAACGGTTGTAAAGAAGCAAAAAAGGCAAAACAGGTCCAAAAAATAAAATGTGAAAACAAACTAACGTATGCACAAGCTGCGAAAGTATGGAAAGAAAAACAAACCCCCAAACCAAATTTAGAACAGGAAAACAAGGTTACCAAGGTCCAGAAACCTAATCAAACACATCATAGGCCGACACAGAATAGTACAGCACGTACAGAGGAAGTAGAGATAGAGTCTCCCCCCAATTATGAACCCCCCAAGAAAGTCAGTAGTATCACCCGGCCCCATTATGAACAACCAACCAAAATTTCCTCATATTCCGCAGCCACCATGACAAAAAGTCAACCCCAAAAGGCCCAACCGCGGGAAAATACAAACTCAACTGAAATGGACACCGAAGATATAGAAAATGATAGGTTTTTAATTTCTGCCCGTACTGAACAAATAACGCAGACGATTGCACAGCTGATAATGATTTTCGACCAAGATAAAACAGAGGTAGAAGTTATTGAACTAGTCAGAGTAGCCGCTGAAAGGCTCCTCAAGAAAAGGTTGAGTGACCCACAGTTCCATGGCTGGAGCTAGTTATGTAATAACAATAGTAGCGCTTTCCATATTACAGTGGAACGCGCAAGGACTGTCTGCTCACGGACAGGAACTCATACAATTTCTGGCTTCTAATAATAAACACAACGAAATAATACATCTAATATGCGTTCAAGAAACGTGGTTTAATGATACCAGAACTTTACATATACCGGGATATACATGCATCGAAAAAAATAGAAAATCACAATATCGAGGCGGTTGTGCCTTGTTTATTCATGACTCACTTCAATTCGACATGTCGACAGACGAGTCGGAACTAGAGTTACAGTCTATTGATATCTTTCTTGAAGAATCTGTGTTCCGAGTAGTAAACTTTTATAACCCATGTAAGCAATTAAATGAAAACATAATGCGAGAGCTAAAAGAAAATGTACGAGAATACAAAGAATATATCATACTTGGATATTTTAACTCACATAGCACTCTCTGGGGAAGTGAAAAAACGGATCATAATTGTCACGTTATTGAAGCTTTCATGCACGAACATGATGTAGTTATTCTTAATAACGGGGATGGTACGAGAATGGACCCTAAGAATGGAAGAATGTCATGTTTAGACCTAACACTGGCATCCCCTTCTCTAGCTAGTAGATGT
>CM057168.1:11572988-11722323 GCA_029962745.1 Echinometra lucunter
TATGTACGCATGTATAGTCTGCTGTTCCCACCATCATTCTACTTCCATGCAATATTTTTTATTATTGCTGTTATATTTCTCACTTACTTTTAGCCATTCTACGGAGGCAAAGTTCACAGATTGACTGCAGAGGTCAAGAATCCGACCAGTCAGACGATCTGTAAGGTACAGGGAGAATGGAATGGATCACTAGAGTTCACCTACTCATCTGTAAGTATAGAAGGGTAATTCCTTGGGTTGGGACAACTTATGTGACGTACCAGATCTGGGGAAAAATGTATCTCATTGTAATAAACAAGGCAAATATCTGTCAATGACTTCAGCAAAAATAATGATGTCCCAGCAAGGTTTATTTGTCAAGCATCATCGTGTATATTGCAATTTCAGGCCTGAGAGTTCATTGCTAATGATATACAAAATGTGATGCCTATGTAAAAGAGGTAAAATAAAAAGAGAAAAATTGCATTGTTCGTGCATGGATTACTGTGGTAGAAGACCTACCTCAAATTGTCACATCACTCTTAGCCACCTCCGAACTGATCTTCTTTGTGAAATGATGGAATGACCCATTGATGATCTCCTATCGAGGAAAAAAGGAATTGAAGTCTATATTTTCAAGGCATTTGATATCATAACTGGGTATATTTCCTGTTGACTGTTATTAAGAATTCAGAGATGTTCTGAGTTTCATAATCCTTTTTCTTGAAGCTTCCTGACATTTTTAAATTGCATAGATATATTCATTTCCATGTATGTTTTGGGGTTTTTCTTCCACAGGGAAGAGTTAGAATTGCATGTAACACACTTATTAGCAAGGTGGTTCATTTTGGTTATGCTAACATGAATGTACCTGGAAATTTTGCCTACAGATAGAGCAGAAAAACATAAGTACCAGCAAGCAGTTTGGTTGCTCTAATAGAATTTCACCTTTTTACAGGATGCATGGAGAATACAAGTTTCCTTTATGAAGCTTGCTATGATTTATAATGCCATGTACATTTGGGCAATTCCATGGGAACTGACGTTATCAAGATAGAGTACTAGTGGTATTGTTTATATTGTAGTTTTGTGAATGACACTTGCTTCGGCTTTTAATTACTATAGATAAATAAGTTGATAATGGGGAAGAAACACATGGACATTTTTATGTCAGACTGCATTTCTTATCAATTAGCGAGCGAAAAAGGGGCCTGTAACTGACGTTACGCAAAAAGGCATGAAAAATGATAATGTCAAATCAAAGTTATATATCTCATGTCTCAGATTTGTAGGGATTATGTAATTCATTTGACATTACACCTAGGTTCCTGGGAAGAGATGTGCAAAATAATGAGCCATTTGAATAATTTGTTTTTTGTGCCATGAAAAATTTACTGAAGACATGTTGGTAACTGACGTTATGTAACTGACGTTACGCTTAAATTCGGCCTAGGTTTTGCACATTTCCATTAGTGTTTCATTCATTAATAACCCAAAATCTGTAAAAGTACTCCATCAATTAAATGAAAACAGATCTGAGAAAAATGAGTAAATATCAGAATAAGAGGCATTTGAGGCACTATTCTCTGATCATAAGCCCTTATGTGCAGTTTTTTTTTTTTTTTATGTTATTCTCCGTAAGAAAGTCCAATTGCAATTTTTTTATCTTAAATGTTTCTTTGTAACAAATAGAAGATTCCGTAGTGATTTTAGATTTTCATTTGGAATTAACAGGGCACAGTGCGACATTAAATTTTGAGCTTTGTGTCCCATACGTTGTGGATTTGCCCATTTGCGTAATCATTGTGCTTACAGGGAGAGCAGAAGGTGATAGATACAAGTAAGCAGTCTGGTTGCCCCAAGAGAGTTCGACCCATTAATATGCAAGGTGAATACGAGTCTAGGAGATTATGGCAGAATGTTACAGCTAGTCTCAAGGTTGGAGATATCAACACTGCTACAGAACACAAGAGATATGTGAGTCCATTTGTTATGCAGTTGCAGGGTTGAAGCTGAGCTTCTTGATAGGAAGTTAGGCTGAGCACAACCTCAAAAAGTAAAGTAAGGTTTGGTTTTTGCCAAAGGAAATTTTCTGAAGATTGTATATATAACACTCAGTATGTATCCATTATTTTGTTCTCTTACTAAAAAAAAAAAAGAAGAGGAAAAAGCATTGGGAAATGCCTGTGATATTTGTTAATTCCTTGCAAAATTGGACCTTGCTACCCATGGTATGAACATGGTAATTTGAACATATACCATCATATGTTATACCACGAGTGCCATATTATTTCTTTAAAGTGATTACACAGTGGTAAAAAAAAAATTGAGATATGATCGAGAATAGAATTCTGAGAAGAGTAACATTAAAAATATGATGATTTTTCAATCGAAATCAATGCATTTTGGCTAATTTTCTCATAAAAGTCATGGGTTGACCAAGAAAATTGAGTATGAGGTATGACGTAAAAGTGGGTACCCAGCTTCGCGCATTGCAGTTGTGCTGCGCGCTAGACTGTACAATATGTATTATACCTTGCGCGCATTTTGCTAGAACTGCGCGACAAGGTACCCACTTTGATGTCATTTTGACGTCAAAGTGGGTTCCCAGTTGAAACTGGTCGCAGCTGAGGAGTCAAAAATATCCCGATTTCTTACCACATTTGGGGGTTTCCTTGGCAACACGACTTTTTAAAAAACTTTAGGCAGATGATTTTCTGCTAATAAAATTATGTTGTTTTAAATGAACCAACATTGTTTCAGCATTGGGTACCCCCTTTAAAAGGGATGGTACATGTCTGTAAACTGTTTGCTTTGTAAAAGTGACATATGCAATTCAGTTCAAATAAACAATTATTTTCTTACATTGAATGGCTATGGTTTAACAACCATTATTCAATTGTGCATTATATTTATAGTAGCATGAATATCTTACCATAGCATAAACAATGCATGGAAAAAAAAGTGAGGTCCCTGTAGCAAATGCTTGTGCTGGGCATGGCCCAAAGCTCAAATATGATGTAAGATTAAAAGAAGGAAAAGAGGGACAGACATGTGGAGAAAAATATGATAGGGAGTTTTGAGGAATGAGAAAGGTAGAATAAGACAGCAATGTAGTAACAGTTTTATTTAGATTAATGCGAACAATCTATTTTTATTATTACCTTCCCATGATCCATTGCTTCCTTAGCTGGAGGAGAGGCAGAGGCAGGAGAAGAAATTAAGAATGGAGACCAACACACCCTGGAGAACTAAGCTGTTCTCCCCTGCACCCAACAATGGATGGGTCTACAACCACATACTCAAGCATTAGGGAATGCTGCATGCTGGATCGTTCCATTCATCACTGGAGGAGGCGGCAGGATAAGTTCAGTTCTGAATGGTTGTCCCCTTAAAAGGGAGTGGAGGAGTCCACTTCTGATCAGCTTATCCAGTTGTAAGTCAGCATGGTGGGTTGGTCCACTTTTAGGGGGAAGATATTTGTGCTTCAAAAGCTCCCCCCCCCAACAAGGTGTACATTTTGATATATTTCAGTGAAATTTATATATCTTTGTATAAAGTTATATGGAACAATAAAACCCAGCTTTGTGTTTGTATTATGGGTAGTTTTTTTAGAGAAAAAAATATATTTGATAATTAAATTTCTAACTGCTTTGATGTTTAGAGAATGAATAAGCCATCATATTCCTTAATATATATGAACATGGAATGTTGCAGCCGTCATAACTTGATAACTTGTTTATTTCTCCTAAATATTTAGGTACTCTCTTTTTTCAGGCTTTTTAGTGTATGCGTATCTCTCAGATTTACTCTTTAAAATGCTTTTTGAAATCGTTTAGCTGCTGACTTTGTGGATATTCCAGTTTTCACAATAAGGACAGTATGACAACTTGGAAACTATAAATTGTTCCTACATTGGTTTCCTAAAGTTTAGGTGGAAAGCTTTTTTGGTAATTATGGCATTACCCCATGATGAGTCGGTGTCAAAAGTTTATTTGGACAAATGGTGATATTTGTTGTGCAGCATTGGATATGAATAACCTTTTTCCACTTAAACCTCTTGACCAATTTGGGCATAATTTATACTCATGGGTGCAGTGGGAACAGTCCTCATCCCTCACTGTAGGCTCGTACAGACATGCAGTGGTAACCTGCAGCAAATGAAAAATGTTTTTTGTTTTTTGGTTCTTTTTTTTCTGAAAGAATGGCAAGGGGTTGTGAGTGAAGCATAATGCCAACTCATCCTTTTTTTACAGTATTTTGTATAACTTTCTTTCGGGAAAATACTGCAAGTTTAAAGTATTTATTTATTTATGTATGTCCAGTTTTATTTAAGCAGGGTAGCCTCTTCAGGTAAAAAACTGCTTTCAGTGAGGGCCCTGGAGGATAAAAACAATATATGACTGACATACAACAAAGCATAATTATAAAAAAACAAATATAATATAGATACAGATTACAAAATAATATAAGACAATCCAATTAGAAGTTAAGTAACATAGAGTAAAATACTGTTATTCCTGAACTTTAGATTCTGCAATGTATTCCTATGTCTGTAAGGTAGATGTACTCTTTTTCCACTTACAATACTTCTTTTCCAGACATAAAAAATGCTGCATAACTTGGTGAAATGTTGGCATCTCTGCAATTTCGCTTTACTCATAGCCCCGTACCCACATACCTGTGTGTTATAAGATGCGGAAATGCTATGCAGGATGCTTTGAAGAAAAAAAAAGTATAATATATTTTTAAAAAGTGGTTTACAATGGTTTACAATGGTTTCAAAATAAGTCTTGCATATTGATGTTTTCAGTTTCTTTTGTGTATTCATCTTTTAAGATTCGTGCTTCATGTGGTTTACATGTATGATCTGTATTCTTTTGGTATTCAGGAAAGTGTGATTCTCTTTTAGTGATTCTAAATATTTGTGCAATACAGAATATTAGATTTGGATGATGTTATTATATTATGGTATGTTGACAAGATACAGTAAACTTGAGATTTCACACTAGTGTAAATGCTGTTATTTTTGCATGATTAAATTTTCACACTGAGCAACCCAAGAACATATTCGCGGGTTCTTAAATTTGTGCTGCACAAGTATACTCACTCACAAAAAGTGCAAGATTTGATTTGATATTTCAGTATATGAAATCGTGCAAATATTTCTGTGAATTCTAGAATTCATGCTTGCTGAAAATAGCACAAAATCCACGATAATTAATGTACCGCAAATATTTCTGCATTTACAGGTATCCCCTAAGATGCATGTACACACTTTAATGTGTTCAGAGGCAGAAGGGCATTAACTATGTATTAAAGCATATAAGTTAACGCCCTTCTGGCTCCACACAGATGACATGTTGGTTTAGGCCATTACAGTGTTACGTGATGTTCTTTAGCCCGCTAACAAACAACAGAAAGAATTAAAGATTAGTGAAAGGAAAATAAATAAATAGATAAACTTAGATTAAATAAATGAATGAATAATTAAATGAATAATAAATAAGTGAATAAATAAATAGATATATTGTATGCATGAATTAAAGAATGAGTAAATAAGTGAATTGATGAATTAATAAATGGATAAATACATAAGTGAATGAATAAATAAATAAAGAAATGAATGAATGAATGAATGAATAAGTAGACTTACTTGCCCATTATGTGGGCATCCAGGATTTGAGTTTAAATTTAAACATCTATTCTTGTTCATAATTTCAGTAATATAATCTAAAATATTTTTTGATCATTTAAAAGAAATGAAAATTAATGTCACACTCTTATGAAATTAAGTGTAAAGTCCGTTTAAGGGTTAGAACAGAAATGCATATTCCTGGACTTACTGAGTATTTAACCCAAGAAAAACGTAGAGTGTATGGAAAATGTGTGTTATACCATAATCAAATACAGTATCCATTAGGATAAAACCAGGGCCGTATGCAGAAATGTTTTCCTGGGGGGGGGGGGGGGGGGGAAGACGTGTACAAAATTTCGAAAAAAACTCCAAAGCGAGGGAGCGAAGCTACTGAGCTTGTCAGAGGGCGCTTTTGCATTTTTAGAAGTGAAGTTGAAGGATTTGGTGCAGTTTTTGGTGGATTTTATGAAAATTTTCAGTAAAAAAAATGTGATTTTTCAAAATTAAGGGGGGGGGGGAGGCATGCCCCCCCCCCCCCCACCGTCCCCCAGCTGCATACGGCCATGTATTAAACAATCATATCTCCTTCATCTTATGACTTGGAGCTATATTCTGTTGCTGGCGTTATCTTATGATAATCCCTTCGAGGCCACCATTATTATGTAATTATCATTCATTTTCATCTATGATGTTGTTCATTATTGTGTCATTTTTAGTACAAGAGGGTATATTTACAGATTATATTTATGTTTCCAATAGTTATACAGAATAATAATATTCTAATCGCTGCTAGGGCAACAAAGTCTCATTATATTTACGTTTACAATAGTTATACAGAATAATGATATTCTTATCGCTGCTGGGGCGACAAAACCTCATATCTATAAAATGTCAATATTCAGGAGAGGGAAAAACCTGACTGCCAAAGCACAAACGGGATTCCCTTCTTTTGACATGCTGTGGTGGCTTCATTTTTGGGGTAAGAGAACTAGGATTCGGACAGGACATCACTTGACTGATTATCTAGAGATTAATACCAAAGAAGTGATTTTCACCAAAATTTGAGATACAAGGTTTTGTCACCCCAGTGATGTTATATTTATCTGATGATGCAATGTCTTTATGCATGTGGACTTCCTGATACACTCTCAACATGCTAAGGAGATTCTTTTCTCTTTTTCATTTTCCTTATCACCCCAGTTCATACATGTTTGGTCTTTAGTTTTAGCAAAGCTAGATAAATGAAAATTGGAGAATGCAGAGATACATATGTTAGCATCATTTGTCATACCCAAAATTTGGAAACAGCCATGTTAGATAGATTGAATTGGAAGAATTATGTTCATGGAGCGGAGATGGTATAGTCTGACGCTATCTGCCCTCAGTCTACATGTAGTAGTAGTATGCATACAACAAACTTTCTAGCATCTTGCATGCATTAACCCATTCGTGACAGGAATTATTTAAGGCCTAGTTTGATCAACTTTTATTCTTCAAATTGGCAACACCAACATTTTTATTTTATTGCTACATTTTCTTATAAAACGTCATGTATCTAAAAATGAATATAAATTGACAGAAATTATGATGAGAAGTCAAAAAGTTGCCAATTTGCAGGTGAAAACGGTGATTTTAAACTTCTATCACATTGCCAATTTAAGGATTTTAATGCTTATTTTCCTCTAAAAAAAAATTCAGCATCAAACAACGAATATTGACGCAAACAAAATGGGCACAGTATATATAGAATTTTTTGCTCTTTCTGCTCATGTATTTGGTATGATTTTTAGGGCTTTGCATCAAAAGATATTAGGCCAAACCACAAAATATGGACCTCTGTCACGAATGGGTTAAAGTCAGGGCAAGTAAACGGTGAACCTGGGCAAGCAATGTCAAGATCCACTTGCCCTGTTGGGCATATGGCAAGGAATCTGATGTAATATTTCTAGATGAATGTGCATTGCTATCATTGAACTGAAATATGCTGCCCTGCATTTGGCAAAAGGAAAGTAAATTACATTTTGGGGAAAATGAGAATTTTTTTTTTTTTTTTTTTTTTTTTGCATGAGGCATTCTCATCAAATTTACAAAGACAGTCACAAATTTGTCCCAATGTCTAAAACATTTTTTAATGGAAAAGGAAGCATGTGCACAGGATTGCCTGGGAAGCTTTTGGCTAAAGGAAGCAACCTACAGCAAACAATGTTATCTCTGATCCATGTTGCAGGACTGATCGAAACATATTTCCTTCATTTATACTCAATTGTCAGTTGCTTACTTTTGCCAAGGTAGGGCCAGGTTCTGTCAAAGGTATGGGGTTTAGGAGGGTTTATGTTGAATGTGCGTTAGGTTAGCTTAAAGTGATTACACAATGGTAAACAAATTTTTTATATATGATCGAGAATAGAATTCTAAGAAGAATAACATTAACAATTTTATGATTTTCAATCGAAATCAATGCATTTTGGCTAATTTTCTCATAAAAAGTCAAGAGTTGACCAAAAAAATTGAGTATGAGGTATGACGTAAAAGTGGGTACCCAGCTTCGCGCATTGCAGTTGTGCTGCGCGTTAGACTGTACAATATGTATTATACCTTGCGCGCATTTTGCTAAAGTGCGCGACAAGGTACCCACTTTGACGTCATTTTGACGAAAAAGTCGGTACCCAGTTGAAACTGGGTCACAGCTGAGGGGTCAAAAATATCCTGAAATCTTACCACATTTGGGGGTTTCCTTGGCAACACGACTTTTAAAAAAAACTTTAGGCAGATGATTTTCTGCTAATAAAATCATGCTCTTTTAAATGAGCTAACATTGTTTCAGCATTGGGTACCCCCTTTAAGGGCTAGGTATAACAGTATTGGGTCAAGTATCCATGGAAATACATGTATAGGCTAAGATATTGACTTCGTTACCTGTGTTTTAAAAAGTTTTTTTTAAAGCAGTAATGGTAATGACAAATGTTTTCAGTAAATTTGCAGAATTTCTGTCCGAATTTCCATCATCCAACTTTGCAAGTAGAAGGTTTCTGTTCATATTACTTAAAATATTGAGTTGACTTGAATGATGCTGATAATAATGTATTATGTTTTCCAAGAAATATGTGTATATGGCTGGCTGTCAAAACTAAGAAGAAAAGAGATTTGGGATTTTGATATTCTTATCAAAATCTAATTTTCGATGTTGAGGAGAATATTAAACTTAATAATATATATTATAAAGAAATGGATTTCATTTTGTGTGCGTGTGTGTGTGTGTTGTGCTCATGAGTAATGTTATATTTGAATTTAAAGCAAGAGCGAACTGGCACCCTTGTATGGGATTTTGAAATAGCGCCCTCTCAGTCCTAAACTACTGATTTTGCCCCTTCTGCTCGTAGCACGCTCTATTCTGATCAATGAGACCTTTATTTTTTTAGTAACATCCATTAAAATGTATTTGTTTTCATAATAACGAAATTCACGAGAAACCACAAAGGATATGTTTCTCAGAGTCTCTGGTTTTGAGTAGCCGTAAGTTGGTGCTGTTGTAAATACATCATAATAAGGGTCAGTTCACTGCTGCTTTAAGCATATGAGATTGATGTCAGTATAGCAGTAAAGTTGTACATGTAGTTTTGGTTGTATTCTCCTTTTGCTAATATTGCAGGTCCTCTAATGAATGACATTTCTGTTTTGTTTTGCAAATATCGCATGAAACAGTTCAGAAAGCCTTGTCATTATGTCAGGACTCTTATTATAGATAGAGAAGACTGAGGGAGGGAGGGAGGGTGAGAGAGGAGGGAGGGGAGGGAGAGAGAGAGAGAGAGAGAGAGAGAGAGAGAGAGGAGGGAGGGGAGAAAGAGAGAGAGAGAGAGAAAGAGAGAGAATCCAAAATTATAGGAGTAAAACAACACCAAATATATATATATATATATATATATATATATATATATATATATATATATATATTAATCGAATGTTTTTTAACTATTTCAATCGTTCTAGTCACAATTCCTATTAGTTTACTTTCTTAATTATTCTTTTCTGAATTCCTCTCTTCACAAGACTCTTCCATCCTCAGAATGAAGACTTTATATAGGCCTTGTCGGTAAAGTGGCGGATTTGGTTCCATCGGTGGATTTGGTTCTTGGTGACAAAATCTGCCGGCAGATATCGTTCCCTAAAGAATTCAATTAATTGATCATTCATTAAGAAATTAAATAAAATCTAAGGAAATTTCCGTTTATCGATGTTCGTCAATTCCGAAGACGCTATCTTGCGTGACGTCACATCATTCAGATACGATACTGACCTATCCAAACAGTACAATACACGCCAGTTGGCTCAGTACAAAGTATCGGCGCTCAAAAACGATCCCTTGGTTGTCTGTCCGGCAAGATGCTCTCTCATTTTAAGACAACTTTTAGATCTCTCATTTTTAGGCAACTTCGCCATCCTTTTGAGCTCCTTGCCGGACATCATTGCCTCATGGATTTGGAATGACTTTGGATTGGCACATGACATTGTTTTTGTACACTGTTTGTTTGTTTTGTTTTTTTTTTTGTTTTTTTTTTTTGTCCCGTCTTGTCCGAAAACAAAGAGATGAAGTTGAACAGTCAGAATCCGTTCTGTGAATAGAGACTGCCATATGAATAGCGATTGCTGCAACTTTTGTTTTGGGCTATTTACAAATGAATCGTCGTTGTTCTAATACATGTATTCTTTATCCGATTTCAACAAAATGTCAAAATGTTCGGAATTAAATGTTCTTTCAAATTCTTTTAAAAGTTGTCTGATAAAACACACCGTTTGTGAGCTATGACGAAAAGACAAAGTGGTTAGTTTTTGTGAGGTGTGTATACAAAGCTCCTTTGTTTGTTATTTCACGATTGAATGGTTGCACATAATAAAAATTTATGAAATCACCATGTTGAAATCATCAAGTACGTATTGCTTTATATGTGTACGAAAAATCACATGACTAACAACTGTATGGCGATGAACATGTATCAATGATCCCATAGTATTTCCATTGGAACTTCACGTTTTAATGAGCACGTGAGGTAAGAGCTCCTTACACGCGACGCATCCTTCCTTTAATGAATGTAAGACCGTAGCGCACACGTTGCCTATGGGTTGTGAATCAAATTCGTCACCCCAGCTGCGTGCACGGAGTTGGCCCGTCAGAAATATCATCAATATCAACTAGTTATGTTATTTTTGTAGGGTAGAGTACATTATATCTACAATAAAAATCTTATATTTGATAAGGTTTTTTAAAATCAATTTTGTCCTAAATTTATATTGTTTCAAAGATATTTTTTTTTGTTATTTGACTTTTTACAATGAAATTTAATTTTTATTGGTTTTATAAAATACAAATTATCTGTACTGTTTTGTTTCAGGATGAAATCATAGTTTATGATTAAGTTATATCAATTTTCGACAGAACTTAATTTTTTAATCGATTAACAAACATGCGACTCGATTTCAAACATTTATTACTCGCGTTTGATCGGACAATGTGAAGAGTTTTCTTTGTCTCATTTTTTAGGATTTTTTTAAAAGATTTCTTTGAGTTTGCAATGTACAAAGGTATATTTCCAAGATAATTAGCGCTCATCTGTTCTTTAATTTATCAATTTACTTGTTTTAGTGTCTTTCTCATGGAAAGTTATTTGCATAATATATTTTTGGAACCATTTCAGCCATTCCACGCATGACACCAAGAGCTTAAACTTTCAAATTCAACTAATTAAAAAAAACCTTATTCATGTTTGGCTAGGTATATGTTCAAAGAGTGTGAATTTGATTTTCACCACGTTTCACCTTCGACCAACCGAGTTACACCTTCCGCAACAGAGTTCAAATTGTAGTCCCAAATGACACTTGTCACGCAAGTGACACCCATTTGGAACGCGAGTCAAATTTTCATACAGGTGACTGACTTAAAATGAAAAGTCAAAGGATAGAGAAATTTTGCCTTATTACTGCCTAATGTCTCAAAATTAACTCCAGGAAATTTGGTGTGAATGGAGCAAGTACTTTCTAACGAAAATGCAGTCAAGTACAGTAAGGTCAGAATCTGCAATAGTGTCGTGTCACGCGAGTCACAACAAAAAATTGAAATATCTCCAACAAGCATGACTTTATATCAAAGATTTCTGTTTAGCAATGTGTATGGTCAATACATTGATTGAATATGTAAAACAAAACAGGTCTGCAAAATAAGGTTTTCAAGTACTTAACCTGAACAAATTGAAATTTTGTATAAATGTCACGCGAGTCACAATGGAATGGCTGATTTCCTGAAAATGGTAGTATTGTATATTTTAACTTGCAGCTGACATGTCATAAATAGGTCATGAGTTAGATGGTGGCCCGTTTTCCTTTTTTTCCCCTTCAAAATTTGTTTTCATTATTCACAATATAATAGACTCGTTACGGTGTAGACTATGTATACAAAGATCCTCAATATTCCTCTCATTAAATCAATACTATTAAAGCCCATGTCTAGTTTTGGTAAATATAAAAAAATGTGAATTAGTTGGACTATTATTCTGTTATTTAGATCTTACAAATGTGTAGTGACCTTTCAATCAATTTTTAAGGATTGATTCTTCGTGAAAATTTGAATTTGACCGTTAGATCAGATTTAGCGCTCTCTCTCGGTAATAATTCCATTTTCTTAATACAGGCCTTGAAAGCATTTCTTCGTTTAATTCAGTGAATGTATATCAGGAAGCTATATACGAGGATTGTATCCGGAAATTTTCTTCCCATTCCCTGCTTGCAAAGTCCTTGAATAAAAAAATAAAATAAATAAAAATCTCGGCATCCCCGAGATTTTCATTTTGGACATTTTCATTATAAACTTACCCATGTATATCAGTTTTTAGATCGATTCTTTCACATAATATGTGTTTTATGATATAAACCTTTTAGTTCATCTGACAAGGGATTCAAACTTTGATAATGAAGATTCATAGATTTACCAAAACTAGACACGGGCTTTAACAAAATAAACTGTACATCCTTCCATGAATGTAAACAATCCCAGGAAACGCACTAGAAGTGAATGTAGAGTGGCTCAGTGGATAAGTCTCCGGACTTTGAACCTTGAGGTCCGTGGTTGGAATCCCTGCCTCGGCACTGATGTCCTTTGGCAAGACATGAATCTACATTTGCCACGACTTTCGTTTATATGTCATATATCTTGCAGTGACAAAACTTTGGAAAAGTAGTTTGTTGGAGAGTAATTGAACAACTGCAGTGGCGGCACCAAGGGGGGGGGGGGGGGGGGGGGGGGCATGGGGGGCATTTGCCCCCCACTCAGAAGCTCTGCCCCCCCCCCCAGTTGCCCCCCCAGAAATTTTGAGGACTGAAAAGAAAAATTATACAGTAATTTGTAAATAAGTAGATGTTGTCATAAGCATCATATTCAAGCTGTGAAGTGCTCTAAAATACCATTTTCCGGTCTTCAAAACTTTGATTGAAAACCCAAAATGTGGTTATTTTTGGCTCGCTCGCTTCGCTCGCTCGTCATATCTTTAAAGTTCTTCTCTAAAATGCGATTAAAAAGAAGAAAAGTAGCCATTTTTGGCTCGCTCGCTTCGTTCGCTCGTTATATTTCAGGATATTTATTCGAAAATGCGATTAAAAAAAAAAAAAGTGGTTATTTTTTGTTCGCTCGCAAAATTGATACAATTTTCCACTCTTCAAAACTTCGATTGAAAACAAAAAAAAGTGGTTATTTTTGGCTCGCTCGCTCGTCATATCCTTAAAGTTCTTTTCTAAAATGCCATTAAAAAGAAGAAAAGTAGCCATTTCTGGCTCGCTCACTTCGCTCGCTTGTCATATTTCAGAATATTTATTTGAAGATGCAATTAAAAACAAAAAAAGTGGTTATTTTTGGCTCGCTCGCTTCGCTCGCTCGTCATATCTATAAAGTTCTCTTCTAAAATGCGATTAAAAACAAGAAAAGTAGCCATGTTTGGCTCGTTCGCTTCGCTCGCTCGTCATATTTCAGGGTATTTATTCGAAAATGCGATTAAAAACAAAAAAGTGGTTATTTTTGGTTCGCTCGCTTTGCTCGCTCGCAATATTGATATTAAAATGTCTGTAAGAGGAAAAAAAAACCTTGTGCTTCATGCTCAATTTCTCCATACACGCAAAAAAAATTGACTGCCGGTGCCCCCCCCCCAACATTTTCTTTTGCCCTCCATTTGCCCCCCCCCCCCCCCCCCACTTTAACAATCCTGGTGCCGCCACTGGACAACTGGCAATGTCACAACAATGGAAACTAATTTGTTGGAGAGTAACAATGACACAACGTTGGAAACTAGTTTATCGACAACCATGATGACACAACGTTGGAAACCAGTTAGTTGGAGAGTTGTCGGACTACTAACAAAGACAGAACGTTGTAATTTGATTTGTTGAAGAGTTGTCGGACAAAACATGGCAATAATAACACAGTATTGGGAACTAGATAGATAGAGATTTGTCGGACAACTGACAATTAAATATGACACAAATAGTAGGCCTAGACCAAATGAGTTTAGCCATGGTGGTGTTAGACGATTGAGTTAGCCCGAGTAGTAGTAGACCAAGTGGCTGTAAACAATGTGTTAGACCAAGTGGATATTTGACGCAATATGTGGACTGAAATGATTTTAGATGATGAAATTATTAGGACACAATACAAGGACTTTTAGTTTTTCAACACTTTAAAAAAAAAAAATCTTTATGTACAGATCAGTGCGTTACTTAGATCGAAGGGCCGAAAGATTTAAAAAAGACAAAAATTCATTATTGTGAATTACGGTAAAAAGTGTCACACAAAGAGGACATTTCCAGAGTTGTTTTTTTTTCAAGACTTTCTGCGCAGAGGCTATGGGCAATTTCGAAAGTATTGAGCAGTTGCATGAAATAAGTAAGCCCAAAACTTCTTTGAAAATTAAATTTTCTAATATTCATTGGGGGGGGGGGGGGGTTAAGTTAAATAGGGATAATAATATGTCAAGGAATTGTAGTGTCCTGTGGGTATATTGCAGGGGTTATATTCGAAACCATGTCGATTGGTTTAACTTCTGATTTATATTTATTACTGCATTATGAAGAAAACGATAAGTGGCATAATTTCTTATAATTTATCTATGTGGCAATAGTTGAAAGGTGCATGTATTATGTGACATTTTCAAGATAAAATGGAAAATTAGTTTCCACTTTACTGAAACCGTACTTTTTTCCCGATAAGTTGATAAGATGTACTAATCCCTTTAGGTAATTCCGTTATTTTCTTTTGAGGTTCATCTGAGTACGCTAAGTATATTTTGCAGATTAATGCCGGGATTAATGTTGCTTAGTTTGCATTAATGATAGTAGGCACAAACTTTTCAAAGCAATATCTAAAAACTGAACAAATCAAAACAAACAATAAACTATAACAACAACAACAAACACACGATTATCATTTGGGCTCAAATAGGAGGGGATCATGACAAACAGCATGAACCTTATGTTGTTAAGGTTGTTCTTGTTGTATTTTCAAAGTTTTTTTCAAATGATATTTTGTCCTAATTTGAAAGAAAGAAAACATTGAAGTGTCACTTGGAGTGTGCCACTGTAAAAGTGTGCTGTCAAATATAATTGTTTTCTCCTCTTAAAAGTTACATCAATTCATTATAGAAATCACCACATCTGTTCATCGAGAATTCAACATTAATATAACATAGACATTATACACTAGAAAAAAAGTATGTTAGGTGCTCTTATTTTTTCAGCACGGCATACTGTTTTGGGGCTTGGGGGCAATAGCCCCCCTCCAAAAAATGAAAAAAAAAATAAATGAATAAAAAAAAGGGAAAGGGGAACAAATTAAATTACCTCCCGGATATTATGTCCTGATCTTTGCATGACGAAATAACATTTTCATTAAACAAGTCGATTTTTGGATTGCTCTCTTCGCTAGCTGGCAACTTTTCAGAAATGTGCTTCATATGTCATGTTCTGCCCCTCAAATTATTTTAAATAATTACGCCGATGTTCTTCAGGGAGAATTTTATTAGAGGGTACTGATGCTGGATATTATTTTGCAACCACAATGTGACCAAAAAAAAAAAAAAAAAAAAAAAATGGGTAAGTTGATATTGGTAAAAAAAAAAAAGGGTGGGTAAAAAGATTTGACCAACAACCGAGCAATATAAAGCATTTAAAGCTACTCAAAGGCAAAAGCCAGTATGTTGGGAAATGCATGACCTTGGGTAAAACAGTGCCTAACAATTCGTTGGGTTGACTATAAGCCCAACGCTGGGCAAAGCATTTGCCCATTTTTTCACATTGCAAAATAGAAATATAAACATTTTATTAACCCCTTTGCAGACACTATCAGAATATCCGAAACATATAGATTTATCAGAACTCTTAATGACTGTTATTTAAGCCTATTCAATATAAACTGCATTTACAAAGACTTGAGAGACTGTCTGACAATGACAATGTGTATAATGCTCTTGATCATATTAATAATCAAAATTCAGGGGCAGCGGAAGCGGAAGGGGGGGGGGGACTGGCGGGGCTCCCCCACACTTTCGGCCCCCAAAAACCTTTATTAGTTTTTAAAAATTATAAAAATTGTAGATATAGAAATTTACTTTCAAAATGAGAGAGAGAGAAAAAAAAACCCAAGGGTTCGGGGATGGGGGGCGGGTGCCGCCCCTGAACCCCCGCTAGGGCCCTATCTGCAGGATCTGGATTTCGTCTGTTTGGGTGTCAGCTCCCCTCTCCCTCTAATAACGTTCGGTGGCCTCTGAAATGTACCCCGAAACTCTTGGCTAATGTCGGAACCAAACGGCGGCTTTCGTAATGTATCAGCCAAAAGTAGTATCAGACGTCTGGTTCCGCTGGAACGAATCAGCTAGTCGTTTGGTTCCGGGGAACGAATCGACTAGCCATTTCGTTCCTGCGGAACCCGGAACACATCGACTATCACACAGCCAATGTTAAGTTCACACGGGTATAAGGTCTCGACTAAATTTCACCACAGCACCTAGAATTTGTAGACTTCATTCTGGATTATGTATTCCTGATAACAAATCTGTTTATATCATTTGTATTTTTTTTTTTCAAATTGGGAATGTATGCATTTTGTATTTTGGAAAATGTTAAAAAGTTTATTTCCCATTTGTCTGCTTCACGCCGATCGCGAGTTTATTTACGCGCGGGGGAATCGCAGTTTCGACAAGTCCGCATCATTTCAGAATCGCGTTCTTTAATTCCAAGATGTGCTCCTGGGGGTGTTTCATAAAGAGTTTTTTCGGTGATTTCCACCGACAACTGTTACAAGCTACTGAAAATCCTTGCATCTGATTGGCCGAGAGCAAATTAGTCGGTGAAAATCACAGACAAAACTCTTCATGAAATGCTCCCCTGCATGATGCGGCAATTATTTGGATAATAGCAGCATCCAAATATTGCGGATAATTTTTGGTGATATGAAATATATACAAATTCATACAAATACAATAGAGAAAGTGGGGCAAAAAATGATAAAACACGAAACTGCTAATGTTTTTGTTGATGTTGTTGAGGTAAGTGATGGTGCGTCGACAAACTTGTGCCCTGTGAACCAGGCGCTATAGAGATTCTTCAGGTCTACTCCGGTAAAATTTCCTCCTATTTCTATAAAATAAAAACTCTATCTATTACTGGTTCGTGCTTAATAAAAAGAAAGTGAATTGAGACCCTAAAATCATGGGAATCGTATACTGGAAGAAGTGTGTATTAATATCAGTAATTAATATGCCGGGTTAATATGTACACGTAGTCTAGACTTTCATTCTCGTGTCTCTAATGTATGTTAGGATATGATCATAGTTGTGGGGGTTGTATAGTATATTCTTTGTTGTCATCTGATCATTAGTGTAGCTTAATTTTTGTTGTAGGGAAGACCGTCGTAGCGCATATTTTGGACATGTTAGGAGAAAATGGGTCATGTCATCACGACTCTGACAAAGGTCACAAAGGCCAGTGGGGTGCCTCCCCCACCTTGTGTTGATAGTCAGTGAGACCTTGTACGACTCCAAGTAGCAATCTGTGGAGTTGTATATCGTGGAAACGGGTTGTTTTCCACATTCGCGATTGCTAATGTAACCTGTCCTATAACTTAGGGACTCTTTGATACCCAACAATATATATTTTTGTACAGTGAAAAAAAGGAGAAATTACCGTCCTATGAGTATGGAAACAGGAAACATTTAGTACAGTTTTAGCGCAACATAACTGCTATTAAAGCTGACAAGACAAGGATAAAAGCTTCTTTTAAAGTGGGTAACTTCTGCGACGCAGAATAGATAGCAGATGTTCTCTAATCTATATTCCAGTAATACGCTAGAGTTATCTTTACATTGCAGTTTAGTGACCGAAGCCCGGTAGCTAGCCGAGTTCAGCCCCCGCCAAAAGTGGTCAAAAGGTCTCTACTCTATATCGGGAGAGTAGAACTTTTCAATAGGTCGACATCTAAAGTATTCAAAAGAATCTATATTATAGATATATAATAACTTTCATAGTTGATATTGACTTTGATTAGCCTTTCCGACAATACTCGACAAAAAATTATTAAAATACTCTAATATTTAATTAACTCATAAATTAAGCAAAGCTAAAATCGTGATTGTGTTGTGATAAAATTGATGTTATTACTCATGGCTTTGGAAAAAACCCCCCTTTAATATCAAATTGACCCATAGAGTTTTGTAATCGATTACATGAAAATCAAGCGCTGGTATCAACTACAAGTTGAAGGCGTTTGAATGGAGACGGGTCCATGGCCGGTGTCACCTTTTATCTACATTGCTCTTTTATCGTCTGTCACAAGGGTCACAGATGACGAAGGATAAGTTTGGGGCTGCAGATAGTCTTCTTCCCTCCCCCCCCCCCCACATAATATATACACCTCAGAGGCCGCGGAATGTTTCTGTCTGTCTTTCTTTCTTTCTTTCTTTCTTTCTTTCTTTCTTTCTTTCTTTCTTTCTTTCTTTCTTTCTTGTTTTTAAGGAGGTGAGGGAAGTGGTTGAGACCCGAAATGAAGGAGTCAAGTTGCAGGGATTCAGCCCATTGGGTTTTCATAGTTTTTCGTTGTTTTGTAAACCTATGAATGTACAATAATTCACGTTTTACAATTAACAGGGTTTTTATTTTAATCATATCAAGCAGACATGATTCAGTATAGTTTGAAATATTTTTTTCATTAATTAATTCGAAACGGTTCCTTTGATATGTGCATATTTATTTGTTTTCTATTTGTTTTTGTTTCATTTTTCCATTGTGTTTATTTAATGTCGTCCTGTATCACGTTCGTTAAGAACTGGTAAACTGGCAGGGGAGCGTTTCATGAAAAGTTCTGTCGGTGATTTTCACCGAAAATTGTTATAAGCTACTGAAAATCCTCGCATCTGATTGGCTGAGAGCAAATTAGTCGATGAAAATCACCGACAAGACTTTTCATGAAACACTCCCCTGGGCTATTTGTATTCACTTTGTTGATTAATAAAAGGTGATTTATAAAAAAAAAAAAAAAAAAAAAAAAAAAAAAAAAAAAACAAAAAAACAAAAAACAAAACAAAACAAAACAAAAAAAACCAAAATTGTTGTTATTGTTGTTATAATGATAATAATTATTCTTATCATTATTGTTGTTCCTATCATTTCTAAACACATTAATTCAGTTTAATTGTAAGCAAACTTCATTCCCTAAAACGTGGGGGGATGATTGTACATGTCATCCCCCCGCTTTCTACGCCCTTGCTCAAGAGAACAAATAACAATTAAAAATGCTTTGTATACATAAATTGTATTATGCAAATCAACTAAGTATAACAAACTTAACAACAGCCACCCCATTACAGGCGCGTAACCAGGGAAAGATGGAGCGGTCGCCTCCCCCCCCCCCTCACCACCACAAAAAAAAAAAAAAAAAAAAAAAATGTTAAATCGTAATTTCTTTGTTTATAGTAATAATAACATATGATCAGTCATAGGACCTAGTAATGATAATGTTATAAATCATGACAAATTCTACGATTCACCATTATCATTAATGCTAATGGTTATATTATATCTTAATTCTATTCGTTTTATTTCACTTTTTCTTTTTTAATGATGATTGATTTTGCTTTATCCCCTTTCCATTTACATTAATGTTTCTTATAGATCATGATGGGTTATTCTTTTAAAAAAGCTTCGATTATTTCAGAATAGAACTATTTTTTCAAATCAGGTACTTTGCTTCCAACCAACAAACCTGAAAACTAATAATCATGGTAATATACATCATGTATTTAATCACATGGGCGTATTGCAGCTGTCGAGCACCTAGCTGCAGCGCAGCAGCTGAGCTGAGCTAGCCTAGCTTAGCCTAGCCTAGACAACAACTACGAAGTTGTATGTCGCCATCTAACGGTCTTTGACATTACAGTCAATATATCCACAATAACATGGCGGAAGCTCGAACAGCGTCCAAAATGATCGCATTCTCTCAATAAATTAGGACAACCTGACCACCTAACTGGATAAATACTGGGATTTATACCTTGACAGGAAAAGTCATGACCGATAGGTGAGTATTGGAAAAAATCTATTCTACATTTAAGGACTGAGTTAATGTTTGGAAAGAACGGTTTTCATCAATTCAATTTCAGTGGCGATATTCGTTGAGATTCAATTTCAACTTTATTCTCGATCCTGGTTGTCTTTCTGATTCTGTGTTGTTACCTCACTTCTTGTCTCTGGTTGCATTTCCTTGATCACTTGACAAGACAGCATGTGGTAAATTAAGTACATTCGTTGTTTATCAGTCATCATTTAGAATTCTTTGGCAGGGTCTTGTCATTGATTGTGGAGTTGGATACACTACCATCATGACCATTAAGAGGCTAACGACGACTGTTACCAGAGACAGAACACTTCGGTCTAAGTTGGATGTGACAAACACCTAACTGACTCCTAACATTAGATCTAGATCTAGTCCTAGGGGGGTCGGGTGTCCGGACACGTAACAAAAAATAAGGCCTTCTTTTTTGTCTTTGGATTAAACAAAAAATATGCATTGATTATTGCTAGAATCTACATGTAGATCTAATCATCATCAATATTTGTTTTCTATAATGTCTAACATTTGTGCTAAACATTTAAGAGATTTTGCTTGTAAACTTTTTCAAATGGCTGTTTAAATAAAATCGACTGTCTGGACACACAACCTGTCCGGACACCCAACAACTGGGTATACAAAATCTTAGCGTAAGTTTACTTTAGACCTCTAGAGGTCTAACTGTTAGATATAGCAGATCTACTCTAGAATCTACATGTAACTGTTCATGACTGTTACATGTAGTTATGGTACTGTTTAGTGTTAGCTTGGATGGTTAGTGTTAGGACATAACTGTATGGGGGGGGGGGGGGGCTACAAGGGCGCTAATGCACTTTCGTATCCATGTCCGATGACTGACGGAACAAAGTGCTGCTGGCGCTGGTGCATGCACAGTACAGCACAGTGGTGTGTGTGTGACTGCTTTAAATATTCTCTCTGGCTTGGATACGAAAGTGCATTTATAGCGCCGGCTACAACATGTACAAGTATGTCTGTGCACCTACATGAACATTTCACTTGAAATTGACAGGTCTTTGGTATTCTCTTAATGCCTGGCTTACCTCATTTTAGTCCTCATATTCTGGAGAGTCATTGTGCTGAAAATCTTGTCAAAATTCCAATAGAAGCAATGGCCTTTTCAGATTGGCAGTGTACATGTATACAGCCATACGTATGTGTCTTTACCTAATGGCCACTCGCGTGTGGCTGTAGCCACAGCATCAGCACGAGGATACAGCCATACTCGTCTGAATTCCTACTTTACAGTTCTACTCTGTGCCACGGCGATATCACTTCGCCTGCGCATTGCACAGTACAGCGATGTGTACATTCATGCGACGGTACGGTGTTACAAAGCCACAAAAACTAGGATCGTCACAAAGGTAACACTTAATTGCTTGAAATTCACTGACATACAACAGTATTTTTGCTTCATTATTGTCACCTGCTTGCTGATCAGGTGAGAATGAAGTGAAAATGTTGTTTGTACAATAAGTGAAATCGAGTAAAAACCTTTGTGACGATCAAAGTTTTGCAAGTTGCAACACATACCGTCGCATGAATACACATCGCTTGTGCAGTGCATACACTAGTGCAGTAGTGATACATGTAGCTGTCGTGGCACAGAGTACAAGTGGGAATTCAGACAAGTGTGGCTGTATCGTCATGTCGATGCTGTGGGTACAACCACATCGTGTGGTCGTACATGTAAGGTAAAGACACGTGTGTGGCTGTATACGCTGCTGTTCAGATTTTCACAAGAAAAAATTGGTCTAACAGTCAGACAACATATAGACCAAAGCTTAAATTTTATTTCAAAACATGCGTTAAAGTGATTACACAATGGTAAAAAAAATTTTTGATATATGATCGAGAATAGAAATCTATGAAGAATAACATTAAAACTTTGATGATTTTCAGTCGAAATCAATGCATTTTGGCAAATTTTCTCATATAAAGTCAAGAGTTGACCAAAAATTTGAGTATGACTTAAAAGTGGGTACCCAGCTTCGCGCATTGCACTTCTGTTGTGCGCTAGACTGTACCAAATGTATTATACCTTGCGCGCATTTAGCTAGAATTGCGCGACAAGGTACCCACTTTGACGTCATTTGATGTCAAAGTGGGTACCCAGTTGAAATTGGGTCACAGCTGAGGGGTCAAAAATATCCTGAAATCTTACCACATTTGGGGGATTCCTTGGCAACATGACTTCTTAAAAAAATCTTATGCAGATGATTTTCTGCTAATAAAATCGTGCTTTTTAAAATGAACTAACATTGTTTCAGCATTGGGTACCCCCTTTAAAGGGTATCATTTTTCCATTCTTTAATCTATTTTATTTATACATCCAGCTGTACATATACATGAACATCATTCATGACGGAGAAGCATGTACATTTATAAATGTGGCCAAGTATCGGCCAGTCTCCTTGACATTGGTGGTCTGCAAGGTAATAGAACATATTCTCCTTACATGAGTCATGTCATGAAACACCTGGAGGACCAGGGCTGCATTTCATGAAACCGTCATAAGTCTAACTTCCTGGACATCTCGTTGAAATGTGTTGTAGAGTTAACACACGTTTCAGTGGGATGTCCATGATCTAAGACTTACGACGGTTCCGTGAAACGCAGCCCAGAACATCCTCACTGTCACGGACTACTAGCATGGTTTCCGAGCAAAAAGATGGACAGAAATTCAACTCCTTTTAACAATTCAGGATTTCAGTAAGGAGTTGAATGATAACAACCTTGTGGACGTGGCTTTGTTAGATTTCTCGAAGGCTTTCGACAAGGTCCCCCACTGTCATCTCAGAGCCAAACTCGAATATTATGGTCTTGGAGGGGGGGGGGGGGGATTGCCATGTGGGTGGAAGACTTTTGGAGGAATCGAACTCAAACAAGTAGTCATCAATGGCCCCTGCCTTAGTGACATCTGGGGTCCTGCAAAAAATATTTAAAAATTTTTATAAAATTTCATTGCATTCCCAGTTCCCACATACATTATGTACTTTCATGTTTGTTACATGTACCAAAGCTCACAGAATCTGGTCTAGTTGTATCTGTTTTCTATTAGTGTGCACATGGGCAGTATGTGCCTACATACATATCAGGGAAAAAATTAATAAATTTATCCTATCCTTTGTGAATTTGGGCCAATGACCCTCAGTTGTATGATGTACATGTAGGCAACTCAAAGTGAAGGATTGACAGCCTATAAAACAGAAGAAAAGAATGAATGAATGAATGAATGAATGAATGAATGAATGAATGAATGAATGAATGTCAGCATCACCTACAGTAATAAATAACATCCACTGCCATCCAGTACCTAGGTGTGTACATTATTGATGTTACTGATTAAAAACTCAATCAGTACCCGGAAACTGAAAGAGGAAGAGTTTCCACTTAGTTTCTGACTTTCAGAAATGTTGGTTTTTCAGGAAATTGTCTTAAATTGCTATCTCAAGAGGTTGTTAGCAAAAAGATAATTAATGGATTACTTCAAGGTAACAGGTTCCAAGATTGCTGCACAACCAGAAAAACAAGAATCAAGACTTTGGAATGTCGCAAGTATGTTCTGAATATACATGTAGGTTTGGCTAATGATGAAGAGTGATGACCTGTAATATTTTGTGAATCATTGTACTGTGATTTAAATTGTTCACAGATACATGTATAATAATAATTATCATAATAATAATGATAATGATGAAAATAATCATGAAATTGTTCCCGACATACTGTAATAATTACGATTTATAATGAAAATTGTAAATGATGATAATATTGATGATACATGTAAAAGAAAAAGGTCAGGGGACTGTTTCTCGAAACTGTCTTAAGTCTAACTTCTTAGACATCTCATTTAAACGAGTGTTGTACATTGTAGAATTGTCCAGAATTTGTCCAGATCTATTTAATAGAAGGCCGACCTACATGTAGGCATCCATCATTATGAGCAAAAATGAATAATTCATTTTGTAAGATGATTCCAAGGAGTCGTGTGCGTTTGTGCATGTTTTAAAACATTACTGCCATCAGCTAAAAACATGCACAATGATGCACAATCAGTGCGCAACAAATACGCATTAAATCAAAGCATCATAATAATAGTGATACGCGCCATACGCGCTGTAGATATGAATAATGCAGCAAAAACAGGTGTTTAGGTCGACCTTCAAATGATTCGAAAGAGGCTGGGCCTAATGCCATTCGCGTAATGATATACTGTAAGCGTGTGCTGCTTTTTGTCTAGTAAATGTATGTCTATGAGCGCGCCTCTGATTACAGTGCTCAATAAAAGATTGTGACTGAAATTTCAAATCATACAGTACTTTTAGTCCCACATGCACACTGTACAATTCCTTTGCACAGTACTTTGCATAGACAAGAAAGTGATACTGGCTATTGTGCACTGTTTCAAAGGTGTAATTGGCAGGTCTATAGTGTAGGGAAACCACTTTTGAAAGTCAGTATCACTAAACATTTATGTTGTACTGCACATATTGTCTGGAGCTACAAAGGTGTTAGTTAACCCATTCGTGACAGAGGGTCCACATTATGTGGTTTGGTCTAATAACTTCTGATGCAGAGCCCTAAAAATCATACCAAATACATGAGCAGAAAGAGCAAAAAATTCTACATATACTGTGTCCATTTTTGTTGCATCAATATTTGTTGTTTGATGCTGAAATTTTTTTAAAGGAAAATAAGCATTAAAATCCTTAAATTGGCAATGCGATGGAAAGTTTAAAATTAGTTTTTCCCTGCAAATTGGCAACTTTATGACTTCTCATCATACATACTGTCAATTTATATTTATTTCAGATAAATGACATTTCATAAGAAAAATGTAGCAAGAAAAGAAAAATGTTGGTGTTGCCAATTTGAAGAATAAAAGCTGATCAAATTAGGCTTTAAATAATTCCTGTCATGAATGGGTTAAGTCATACATGTACATGTATGCTTGAGCAGCTTGACCACATACATGTACATATTAGTTAATGCCCTTCTGGCTCTGAACAGACGATATACTGTACATGTACAAGAAGTGAGAATGTGCAGTGTATTTAAATTTAGCAAGACATAATGTACATATACATACAGTAGATTCTACAAGTAGACATGTAAATTACCTGTACATACTTTCGTATTACATTTACATGAGTAAATGACAGATGGCTAAATGTTTTCATTGCAATGACAGTTTCTTAGAATTTCATTAAAACAAACAATGTTGACGGATGAGGCATGTCATCATGCTGTTCGTTCACTGGTGTTAAGCCGTCTTGATAATGCAAATTCTGATTTGATTATTAAATATTAATGTTTCCGATATTGAAAGACTACAACGAATTCAGAATTGTGCAGCCCATATAATTTCAAAAGCCAGAAAGTATGATCATGTGTCTCCTCTGCTTAAAGAACTTCACTGGTTGCTGGTCCAAAAGAGAATAACATATAAGATTGCTTTGTTTGTTTACATGTCCATAAATAACTTGACTCCACACTACATTTCGAGTTGGTTTTCTCCAGCCCAACAATCTAGTTATTCATTACGTTCAAGAACAGATCCTCTCCGTTTACTAATTCCAAAAATGAACTCTAAGAAAGGTCAACAATGCATAGGTTTCACTGGTCCTAGTATCTGGAATAGTCTCCCCATTTGTATCCGTTCATGTCGTTCAGTCCAGTTATTAAAAAACAAACCCAAAACCTATTTATTTTCCCAGTAATCCTATCTTTACATGTATATATTGTAAGCACTTGGAGAGCAGAATTATAGTTTGTTGATTTCATATATTGTAAAGCACTTTGAGCATGTTAATGGAAAGGCGCTACATAAATACCAAAATGTATGCATGTATGTAACTAATACTATATTTGTTTGTTTGTATTTTTTGTTTATTTTTACAGGGTAGAATGGGTGGAAATCATAGAACCCAAGACACAGAGGCCTATGTATGGCAACCTGCGGACAGGGGAGCTAGCATGGGAACCACCGTCAAGTGCAAAAGTGTAAGCCGTGTTTTGATAGCTCGCTTTGAGATGGAGCAAGTTAGAGAGAGGTTGAGAAAAAGAGAGAAATAAAGAGAGCAAGAGACAGGGATAGAGAGAAATAGAGAAATAGACTGGGGGGGGGGGGAGAGGGGGAGATGGGGGAGAGAGAGAAATGTAATAAGTGGGAAGTTTACAGTGTAAGTGCAGATGGTCTGTTTGGTTTGAAATGAGAAAGCTAGAATGAGGGAGACTGATTCAATTTCAATTCAATTCATTTATTTATTTAGCAAAATAAAATCAAAATACACTATAATATTACAATAACATAAAATGCATATATACAATATTCTGCGAGGCTTTCCTCGAAGGTTAAAAACCTGTAATTTAGGATCGTCCATGTATAGTACAATGAAAAATATACAGATATTATACTAACAATACAGCAAGAAAACAATTTGAAAAAGAGACACATAAATAACAATTTAAATGAGAAAGGAAAGGAAAGGGGAAAGGGGAGGGGGGGGGGGGGGGGGGGGGGGGAGAAAGATTTAACATAACAATTAATTAACTGTGTTGATTAAAAACTATTTACTAATAAGATCTTGTACTGCTTCCTAAAAGAAGATAGAAATTACGATTTTGTTATATCATGGGGTATCATATTCCAGTGTTTGGGACCTAGGTAACTGGAGACTGCTCTGACAGATGAAGCAAAAGTGGTGATGTTTCCAAAAGGACAAGATGTTTGTTCTTGAAAAACTATAGATGATACACGACATTGTATGTACATGTAGATCAATATTGTACATGTTCATGTACATACAGTTTACATGTAAAATTTGTATAGTGTACTCACATGAAAATTTGCTTATTGAAATGATACATGTTTATCCATTATGATTTCTCCTTTGATTTTTTTTCTTTGCTTGAAAATTAGATTGTTTTGTTGTACTCGACTCTTAGCACTACAGTGTATTACACCATATACATGTATGCCCCAGTGATATTGCAAAGTCCATTGAACTATACAAGGTATGAAGACCCAAGTGTAACTGCAACCACATAGTGCACACCCATATTTTGTTGTGTGTATCCATATTTCTGTAGGAAGTCCCTATTATTATGACAACACAATGCCAACACCCACAGTCTGTACAATGACATTCCTGAGTGAGTTCATACTGTGATATGAAACGTTCAAGGCTATTCTGTATTATTTTCCTAGTCCCAGGTCATTCTTTTTCATGTTTGTTTTGGTATTTTGATACCTTCACAGATGTGAGAACAATGTTTGTTTGCTGGGGCAGCAATCAGTCCATCCATTGTATTTCTGTATGGTTATGATTTTGAACTTTTGATACTTGAACATGTGCAATGGACTTTTGCTGACCCCACTAATTACTGTATAAAGCTGTTATTTTCACGCGATTAAATTTTCGTGCTGAGCAACTGAAGAACACATTTGCAGGTTCTTAAATTGGTACTGCACAATTAGTCACTCGCAAAAGTGCAAAATTTGATTTGGTATTTCAATGCGTATGAAATCGTGCTACATGTAATATTTTCGCGAGTTCTAGAATTTGTACTTGCAGAAAATAGCGGGAAATCTGAGAAAGATACATGGAATGTACCACAAATATTTCTGCATTTACAAGGAGGAGGGGACGAGAAACCAGGAATTATTCTTATTTGGCCAATACATAGTAATAGTGAAGTGAAATTATGATTGAAGGGGAAAAGCAAAAATACATTTGGCATTATGATGATAACAGCATACATGTACATGTACTTTTGTAGCATGAGAAAGAAAGAAATTGGAGAAATGCAATGTACAGGAGCAGAATAGAATAAAACAGAAAGCAGGGAAAATACAGAGTATGCCCTTTGGAGAGAAATTTTACCGGTAAGTAAGCTAGAATCACAAACATGAATCACAAATCAAAATGCTGTTACAAAACATGGCTACTGCGGGAGAGCGTTCAAGCAATTTTTTCATCAACACTGATTCTCGTTCATTTCAAGCCCACCCACTGCGCATTATACTGTGCATCGTACTGTGCATCGTACTGCGCAGTTTGACCCAGGAAGTATAGGTCAACTTCGGCACGCACTTTCTGAATTTGTTTTGCTCCCCAACTGGAAACAGACCATGATAATGATGTCATAGAATAATGATTGAGATCTTCGTTGCGTTCAGTTGATTTTTAGCAACCGTGGTTCTGCAGAATCATGATTCAAAATGCACCTTATTCAGCGTTTGGTGTTTGCATTTTGAAAGACGTTTATTTTTACGAAGTGCGAAAAATCGATTGAACACAACCGTGGTGTAAACTAAACGTCTTTGAAAACCGTGATTCTAGGGTGAAAAATGGTCGTTTGAACGCAACCTTCACATGTAAAACACTCAAAATGAAATTTCCTGTACAATGAGATGCATTGCACCTGGACATGCAGTTAAAGCATGGGTTCCTGCCAACAATGGAATGTGTGCATTTCCTGTGTAGAAATTTAACTCTAGAAATGAGGAAATGCATTCCTGAGATACTTGAGACTTTACTCAATGAGCTTCTGTGCTACTCGTCTACTGTCAAAACCTGACTTCATTTATATGGGCCCCATGTACGTTTACATTAGGCAGTATGTTTTAATTTTTATTTTTTATTTCGGTTTTAGACAAAAACGTGTACATGTACATGTACAACAAATGTACATTCTTCCTGTACATGTACATGTGGGCATATATATATACACATGGTTCTCACTAGAAAAAAAATCCTCACACGGTTCCCACTCTGTGCAAAGCATGGAAGTTTCGGAAGTTTTACAGAATAACACCTAAAGATGGGTGTGGCAGCAGTATATGCTATAGTATAAGGATGAAAAATACTTCTTGGTAAGCAGGAGTTGTCTACTAATGGCATAAAAGTAAAAATACATTGCCAAAAAGCAAAATAATCTGTGACATCCATCATTATTGTTAGGAATATAATGTATACTTCAATATTTTTTTACCCTTGTTGCCACGCATGGTGCAGCAATTTCACACATGGTTCTTCCTTGTCTGAAACCCTTTACGCATGGTATTGGAACCATGGTTGTTAGGTACTGGCGAGAACCATGCATGTACATGTATGCAGACTGCACTTCAAATTGTTACTAATTTTTTACTTTACTTATTTGTTTATTTTTTCTTTATGATATAAATGCTGCTTCTTGAATGCAAAAGGGTCTGCCTGCAAGATGATTAATTAATTTGTATTTTGTTATGTTTATTTCTTTCGTTAGATTATATTTTTTTTCCCTCTTCATGTATCTGTGTATTCTATTTATGTACAGGTAGTCAGGTACCGTACATATATTTATTTATTTATTCGGCATTTCAAAGACCACAAACCCATTTGCAATACATGTACATGTACATGTACACACATGTATACATACAGTGCATAGATGGATGAAATCTGGCAAACCGTTTGAGAACAATTGAATCGAGCAAGCAAGGCCGATTCAATCAGGCTATGTGGCACACGCTTAAAAACTGTTGCGTTAGTCACGCAAAATAATAAATTTAGCGCTGTGGCACTCCGTCATTCTGGCCCGTTGTATATGTGTGTATGATATCACCCTCGGGGTAATCTGCAATTAAGACGCATGGATTGGTTCGCTGAAGCGGCAATGTGATGGCTTGTCCGTGTGATACTATCAACTCTGGTGATATGTAATGACGAATGTGGATTTCTTTGTTCATCGTCAGATCTATTCAGAATGCTAATTTGAAGTTTGTATCAGCCATTATTGGAAGGGCATAGTTGCACTCAAGATTGATTTGAATTTATTGCTATTTGTATTTGATAGTATAGCAAGTTCTGTGTACATTTACATTTGAGATGTACATTATCTACAGGAACAGTGAAGATTGATACAGTGTACTGCACCACATGCAGAAAAGAGAGAGAGAGGGAGAGAGAAGGAGAAAGAGAATGTAGAACAAGTCTGAGGGTTACACTGCACTTGCAAAGCAAGAGAGAGAAAAAGAAAGAGAGAGAAAGAGAAAGGGTATGCATGAGAATAATTTGAGAGGCAAAGAGAGAGAAGGAAAAAGAGAAATAACTGATTGATTGAAGTAAAGAGAGAGGAAAAGGGAGGGAGAGAGAGATGATGATGATGATGATGATAATGATGGATGGCAGAAAGAGTTTACTGAATGAAGGAAATTGAATAGAATTTAGGTCATTTAAAAATAAAATCAAATAAAATTTGCAAAGACAGTTTTGCGTGAATTGCACTTGAATTCGGTAGAGATACTGCATGGAAACCCTTAGGCCTTTTAAGAGGCCACATAAGGGAAAAATCCTCCAAAGAGCCCGCTTGCTACAGGTTCGAAGCACTTGTAATGAAATAAAGAAGGGAGGATCTCACCGCCTGTAGTTTTCAATCTGACATACGATTAGCATTTCAACCTGTACGTGGAGGGCTTACCCCATAATCCCATGCCGATTACCGTGTAATGTCGGACTCCCATGCCTTACTGTATAATGGAGAGACCCCCCTGTTCTGTATTCTGTAACACATTAGCGATTCTTGCCACGTTTCATTCTGTTCTTCTCCTCTACCCTGCAGGGCAGTCGGAGCTTGGATATTATTCCAAGCCATAGCCCATTGCAATAATTAGCCTAGAATCCACTTTAATCTCTCAAGCTTTCTCCATCTCCACCCCTCTCTCTCTCTCTCATCATCTCTCTTTCTTTCTTCCTTTTTCTCCCTCCCATCAACTCTTTTAAATCTCTTTTGCTCTCTCAAGCTTTCCCATCTCCCCTCTCTCTCTTCGTCTCTCTCTTCCTCGTTCTTCCTCCCATCAACTCTTAATAATACCATCTCTTTCTCTCAAGCTTTCTCCATCTCTTCTCTCTTTATCTCTTTCTTTTGTCCTCTTTCTACCTCCCATCAACTTTCTCTCAAACTTTCTCCATCTCCCCCCCTCTCTCTCTCTCTCTTCGTCTCTCTTCTTCTTTCCCCCTCCCATCAACTCTTTTAAATCTATTTCACTCTCTCAAACTTTCTCCATCTCTCCTCTCTCTCTTTATCTCTCTCTTTTTTTTTCTCCCTCTCATCAACTCTTTCCATACATGTACATGTGTCATCTCTTTCTCTCTCTCTTTTTTTTTATCTGTCCAAACTTTCAGTTTTTCTCTCTTCCTCATCGTCATTTTACCTGTGCATGTACTTCTAGTCTCTTTCTGGGTATGTACAGTACTTGTCTACAGTATGTCAGGGAAAAAGTTATTTTTTTTTTTTTTCCGGGGCTACTCTTTGAGCCCACCCACCCAAATTTTCTACATTGTATTGAACCCTATGAGAATTTCAGGGGCTCTATTTTAGTTTTCCAGGGCTCTTTTTGGCATTTGAGGGGCGAATGCACCCCGAGCTCCCATGTATTTTTTTCCCCTGGTATATGTAGGAAGGCCTACATTTCTCTTTTTTTATCTGTACAGGTTTTCTCTCTTCCTCCTTGCACTGGGGTACATGTGAATGCACCTCTCATTTTCTCTCAGTGCAACCTCTTTGTGCCAATGTCTTTCTTTCTTTCTCCTCCATCCAGTAAAACCTCTCCTTGATATGGCAGTACCAGTACACCTCTTCTCTGCATCCTTCTCTCCATCTCTTTCTCTCTTTTTTCTCTCACTTTCAGTTCAGTGCAGCTCTGTTCAGTTCATTTCAAAATGACATTTATTTACCATAAACAAAATGCATACATGAATACATGTACAAGCTGTCAAGTTTGCATCAAAATGTAAGGCAACAACTCAAAAAGCATCAAGCTTGTGCCCTCGCTTGTCCTCTTTTACCCTCTCTTCTTTGTGTTTCTGTAATGTCTCTCTCCTCATTCACTACACACAACATGTACACTGTACAGTAGCAAGGCCTCTTTATTTCACTTTTTTTTTTTTTTGGAGGATTGTTTCTAAATTCTACCTGCTCCCCTTCTCTCCCCTGCAGTGTAAAGTCACACTCATGTCACATACACCATTTCAACTGTCCCCTGTGGAGGCAGTAGGGATCTGTTTCCACTAGACCCAAATGCTGTACAATGTACATTGTATATGCACATCTCTTGTCTCACATGATATAGTTTAAAGGCATTGACTATTAACTTTGTGAGGAGCTGATTTAAAAAATTTTCAAACTAAGATGAAACATGTGTATGAGTACTTGTATTTGTACTAAAAAACCCTGAAACCAACCATAATTTGGAATGAAAAAGTGTAAGTTAGACGCCAACGGCGATTTCATTATCCTTCGTCTCACGAGACAATCACTAAGAGGACCACTTTGCTTGAATTTGAAAATGCCGTTATGTGCCTCCCGCCAGTGCACACAGTACGGTAAGGTGAGTCACACACGCATGCGCACTCCTTACAGTGTATGTCTATCCTGTGCAACCGACCCTTGTATATTTTTCAAACATTGGTTCACATTTTTTTATATTTAAAAATACTTCCTGTGGATATTATACTTTGAAACTTTCAGACTGGTATTTTTACACTATAACCCTTATGTTTATCCCATTTTCAAGTAACAAAACAAGATTTTTTAAAATCATAACAATGTTAACCAATGTCTTTAAATGCAGACAGGGGCCGAAAGGAAAAGAGACAATATACATGTACATGTACATGTACATGGATATAGGGGAAAAAAAGGGGGAAAGATATACTGTAAGAGTACTGTACATATAGAGATTAGAACAGCTTCTGTACAGGTTTTATATATATATATATTTTGGACATACTGTGTCATGTGGCCTTCTTATGAGGAATTGTCTCTTTCACATACTCCTCTGAAAGCTCTGCATTAAGCTTTTTTTTTACACATGATGTTCTAAGGCTTCCTTTTGAATTGACCATGGAAGCTTTGCGTTTGGTTGTGTTTCCACCAGCTCTTATTGGCAACATTATTTTATAGCTGAACCCTTTTTTTCCAGAGGACAGTACTTTACTTGTAGTGTGTGCACAGTGTTATTTTGCTGTGTGGAGTGTGTTCTGACATGGGATTCTAAAAGTCTGAACAGGGTTATTTTGCTTGTCATTCTGTCCATGATTTGCACATGTTTTTATATTCCTGGACAGCCGAGTGCTACTGCCTAAAGCCCCAAAGCTCCCCTCAATGTTAATAAATCTGTTTTCATTAGCCATTGTTAGCATTGACCATTCTCACACTTCGTATTTGTACATGTACATGTACATGTACATGGGGCATTGTATTCTTCTACATGTACATCCTTAACACATTTGGGTCTTAAATTTCCTTTGATTTACATGCAGCGTATGTCTTGTTTTCATTAGCCATTGTCAGCTTAGACCACTAGAACATACAGCTTTGTTCTCCATTTTCACACCATGGACAGCTGAATGCCTAAAGCCTTCAGTGTTATCTTCTATTGATCCATGGTACAGGAGGTTATGGTGTGTTCCCACTAGCCATTCTAGAACTCAAACTTGGAGCATTGTTCTCAACTTCCACATCCCTAATTTGTGAATGGTACAATGGACAGTGCTGTATTGCCACTAGTAGCCATTGTTTTATCTAATCAGGGTTTTAAACACCATGACCATGTAGGCCTACATGTACATGTAGCTCTGTTCTCACTTTTCACACCCTCCTAACTTCTTAAGGCTGAAAGTTGAAGCTACAGTTGTTCATGTGAGTTTATAATAGGACTGCACATTGTGTTTGCATTAGCCATTGTTACATGTAGTTTTCAAGCTTGATCATGAATGGATTTTTATCAAACTTTCACACTCCAACTGAGTGAAATGCAGTGAAAGCTGATGCATAATGGGCTGTGCTTTAATATTGTACATGTACATCTCGTCTCACTCTCTGTCCACACATGTGCTATTAATCTACATGTAATTTGATATTAAAGGTTTCCTTCCTTCCCCCCCCCCCCCCATGCAGTGCATTGTATTGTGTTTCATTCATGTAACTGTCGCATTTTGTACCCTATCACTTTTGCAGTCTGATGGTGTGTGTTTATCAGGGGATGCGATCCAAGTTCCCTACTAGCTGTAACCCATTGCAGTACAGAGCTTTCTTGAGGTCTGAATTAATCATCTTCAATCCTCAAATTGGCAAGGAAAATTATTTTTTTCTATGCTTACATAGCTTGAAAAAAATTTTATAACACAAACCAAAATTAAATATAGTTGTAAAATTCAATTAGAAATTGCCAATTTAGACACAGAAATAGTGATTATGTATGATTCACTGCATTGCCAGTTTAAAGCGTTTAATGATTAGTTACAGTTAAATTGCTCTAATTCGAGAACGCCACACTATATGGCATGGGAATGAGCTCAAATTTGTCATTGCATTTTTCTCTTTCTGCTCATGTATGATATGTACTGCCCAACATTCTGGACCAACAAATACTGCAAAAGCGTCTTCTAAAGATGACACTGTACCTCTATGGGTTAATACCTGTTACCCTTGATGAACACGACTTGATTACCTGATTAGTGCTGTGGACTTGAGTTCCACAAAATATGGCCATCTATTACTTGTAGAAGATCTGAATCATCTGTCTTTCCCAAATACAGCTACACATTGTACATGTATTTGCAAGATTGCTTTACACAATGTACGTGGAATGCACATTGAAATTGAATTTATTGCATTTTTGTGTTCCTCTATTATGCATTGATCTGTAGCTTTTATCCTGCAAATTGTGGTTAATTTCAATTAATCGTCTGTGGAATCAATTTCCTCTCGTAATTACTGCAATGAAAAGGAATACCCATTTCATGGCAAAATTTTCATGCATGAATTCACAGGCTCATTTTCAATTTCCCATTCAACCATTCTGACAAATAATGCCCTGCTTTGGTCACTAATCGCATCGTCCAAACCCACCCTCCGCCATGCCTTCGATGCTCCAGTTAATATCCCCATTTTGTCTGTCGTTTGGCATGACCAATGCTAATTTAAGGCTAATTAAGAGCTTCGCAAATGGCTTGCGTGTATTAGCAGGTGCACTGCAGGGCCAGAGCGGTATTATGCATGGAGGGGGCCAGTGCGGGGCGTAGGATGTGGTATGAAATGTATCGGGGAAGTATTACATGTATGACAGACTGTCTGACTGCCTGACTTGTAATGTCAGGTGCATTATCCCATTCAGGACAGAGGGTCCACATTATGTGGTTTGGTCCAATAACTTTTGATGCAGAGCCCTAAAAATCATATCAAATACACGAGCAGAAAGAGCAAAGAATTCTACACTTACTGTACCCATTTTGGTTGCATCAGTATTTGTTTTCTGATGCTGAAATGTTTTTAAAGGAAAATAAGCATTAAAACCCTTAAATTGGCAATGCGATGAAAATGTTAAATTTACCTTTTTTCCTGCATATTGGTAACTTTATGACTTCTCATCATATGTTCAGGCAATTTATATTTATTTCAGATACATGATGTTTTATAACAAAAATGTAGCACTAAAATGAAAATGTTGGTGTTGCCAGTTTGAAGAAAAAAAAAACTGATCAAATTAGGCTTAAATAATTCCTGTCATGAATGGGTTATACATGTAAATGATGGGATGAAAAGCAGGGGATAACGAGATGTACATACACAGTGTACATGTAAAATGATAAAATTTAGTCACCAGACCATCTAGGGCCCCGTTGCATAAAAGTTACCATTAATTAATTGTGCAAAAATTTCCACTTTAGCAGTACATAGAATAGGAGGAGGGGCTGTCAATCAAACTCATTGTCAACTCTCATATTTAAGCCCTGCTGTAATGAGCTAGTGACATCCTCCTTGGAAGATACAGGCAGGATATGTTTTCATGCCATTTTACTGGCTTATCTTAAGAATCTTTGGAATGTCACTCTTGCTTTCATATCAGATATCTAGTATTTCATTTGGATGTGTATACATGTATGTAGTTACTGAAGCATAAAGAAACTGGTTGGTCTATGGGTAGGCACATAAACAATTATTCCCCCCTCCCCCCCCCTCCCCCCCCCAAAAAAAAATAAAACCCGAGTAAACAAACAAACAAAGAAATGAAAACAACACCTGTAGCTGGGAAGGGTACTGAAAAAAATATAGCCATATTCGCAAACTTGATTATTTTTCCACCCATTACACAAGTTCATTTGAAATTTGTCATTTTCATCAGCAGAGATCTCTGGCATGCAGAGGAAATATATTGGGTTCCAATTCCTTAGAAATTTAATTAAATACAAATGAAAGTTTCCATTTTCTTGTAGGCGTATGCTTAGCCTAGGCACACATACATGGATGTACACTGTAGCACATTACACTGATTCTGTGATGATAGTATTTGATTAGGTTATAGGCCTACAGTGTAGAACCATTCTGAAACATTCATGAAGTACATGTATGGCCTTTCAAGGGCTCTCAGAAGCTCAGATTCTAAACTTCATCACCTTGTCAGTGTCACCTGACATCATGCATGTGTCACATGACTTAGAGCCTGATAGAACCTCTCATCAGTCACAATGTCACATTGATCATTAACCATGGCATGAGAAGTGAAAGGGTGGAACAAACAGTGTAAAGGCTCATTCACACCTTCAGCTGCAAACCCACACAGAAAACCCTCATTTTTTTTAGTGATCAGGTATGGCAAGGTTTAACTGCGCCACTTTATGATAGTGAGATGTACGTATCAGTAATACATGTGCATGTAGTTCACAGCTTCACGCTCCAATGAAAGATAGAATTTTGCCAAAAGTTGTGCAGAGAATACTGGTGATGTCATATTTTGTGATACATGTAAGAATTTGATTGGTCCACACCTATTTGCTACCAGAAGGCACAACATATAAATTTTACCTTTTTTTTTTTTTTCCTTCTAAAAAAACAATGTACCATACATGTTCATTTATGTGCAAAGAAAACTTCAGGCATTAGCTGAGCACTGCATTTGCCAACAAACAAACCTTAAATCTATAGCAAATGATGTTGACTACATGTGTATTTGCACATGTCGCTCCTTCTACCAAAGCAGCCCTGTCCCTCTTAATGCATTTTAGCCACCGCTGCTTCTTTTAGGGCTACAGTACATGTGTACGTGCTTGGGGGAGGGGGGGGGGGGCTTACAATTTCTACAGTACTGCATGTGAAGTCTCCATCTTCTTGTTTCATCATCTAGCAAATTCTATTTAACAGCTTTGGATGCCGTCTTTGCCATGTCTGCCAAGTTCTCGCATTACAGAGAAATCCAAGTGAATTTGCTTGAATATTTTGAATCGACTTATTGTGAAACTATGGATACAGGCCCTGGACAGTACATTACTATACATGTTCATGTATATGAGACCACATTAATGTAAGTATTAATAGCTCAGTGAAAGGGTCTGCCAGCACTAATGTACATCACCAAATGTATCTAACAATGTGGGAGTATCAGTGACGCTCAAAACATCTTCTATCGATACTAGCTCTCTGGTTTCAGCTTGAGTACTTGGTTGATTGGTGAATGTCTTGTTGAGAGTCACAAACTCAATTTGACAGCCAGACTACATGTACATGTACATGTATTGTGCATTTGTATAGATTCAGTAGGGCTTTGAGTTACATGTAATATGCAATATTTGCATTTACTGTAGGACACTTTCCTCTGTATTGTAGTGGTTCAGTATAAAGCTACATTCAAAATATGAGCTTCATTAAAGATATTGCAAGTCCAGATACTCTGAAACCTAAAATCTTCTATTGAAGTGAAATACTGTACGAGCTGAAATTTTCGCGGTGGTTTTATTTTCGCGAAATTCATGAATCACTCACCAATCACTAATTTAACAACACGCGAAAATATCTGCATATACATTTGCTTTACGGCGTCATCGGCACATTGTTGCCATTGCCATGCAAGTGCATGCGGAAAGTGCAGCAGTCCTTCTCTCCGTGTGTAGCGTATAATACACAGAGAAAATCACCACAAGTTAGTTCTGTACATGGTCACCTCCAAAACCCCTATTAAGAAGCCCAATTCTGCTACAAAAAAATGCGGAATTGGTGCCATTTTTCCAAAGCATGTGGGGCTTTTGTGGGGTGGCAAGAAAGAGAGTCTCCGAAAACGCGCTAGAAATCAACAAATCGGGTTTTATGACGGCTTTTTTTGTTTATTGCAAGCTACGAGTGTGATGGTAATAGCAAAAAATAATCAAAAAAACAAATCCTCCGGATCTGTTGATATGGTTTTTCATGTACAAATAAGTTTACTGTAAGTCCTACTCTTGCGCTCGCGAAATTAACAACTCGCGAAAATGTCTGTGAGCCTGTGATTCGCGAAAATATCTGTACGCGAAAATATTGGCGTATACAGTAGTCAATTTGCAAGTGTGCTCATGTACATGTACATGTACATGTACATTTACTAGGGTGTGTATGGAATCAAATACAGTCCGACCTCGTTTGTCCGGCCTTCAATTATCTGGACTCCTCTACGAACCGGCCACGTCTTCCCGGCCAGCTTCCCTCTTTTATTCTTCATCCAATTCACCTAAAAGCCTGGGAGACGGAAACATCGTGGGCCATTTTCCATTTTATTGATCATTTACAGTCAGCCACAACACCAAAGAAATACATGTAGATATTTTACAGCAAATAGACCGCTCCACCCTACAAATTTTCATAGAAAAGGTGTTACTACATTACTCTCATATTCGGCTATTTCACTTATATACGGATGAGCGCCAGTCCCCACGCGGCTGGATCAGCGAGGTCGGACTGTACTAGGATGTGTACACTGTATGGAATCAGATAGCCATTTGATACACATTGTGGCCTTACGGTCATACATTTACATGTATGCATCCTTAGAATGTCTGGTAAATTACTGGCTTTTCACACTTTTTTTCAAGTGATTGGTGCACTTTTTCATTGAATACTAAACCAGAGATGATGATGAAGAAGAAGAAGAAGGAGGAGGAGGAGGAGGAGGAGGAGGAGGAGGAGGAGAAGAATAAATAAAGAAGGAAAAAAGGGAGAAGAAAAATATGAAAAAGAAAGAAAGAAAGAGAAGAAGAAAGAGAAAGAGGGGAGGAGGAGGAGAATGAGGAGGAGGAGGAGGAGAAGAAGAAGAAGAGGAGGAGGAGGAGGAGGAAGAGGAGGTACATGTACATATAGAAGGAGAAGGAGAAGGAGAAGAAGACGAAGGAGAAGGAGGAGAAGAAGATGAAGAAGACTCAAACGGAAAGAGGCAGAGTAGGAGTTTTATGCATGATGACGACGATTACCTTAATACCAGACTCTAAAAAGATACATTAATAAATGGTTCCTGAGCCCTTCACAGCTCACTAAAGTGTTTAGCCTACACTGTCTGTTTACAGGCAGTAATGTGTTTACAGACAATCACTCGTCCCACTCCTGGTGAGGCACAATGGAAGGGTCTCTTGAGTTTCACACTACATGTATTTCAATTTTGAGATGAAAAAAAGAAAAGAAAAATGAGGCATGCATACTTAATTCTACACAAATTCTACACAAACTGCCCATTTTGGTTGCGTCAATATTCGTTGTTTGATGCTGACATTTTTTTATAGGAAAATACATGTAAGCATTAAAATCCTTAAATTGGCAATGTGATAGGTTTAAACTCACTGTTTCCCCTGCATATTGGCAACTTTTGACTTCTCATCATAATTTCTGTCAATTTATATACATTTCAGATACATGACGTTTCATAAGAAAAATGGTGTTGCCAATTTGAAGAAAAAAAGCTGATCAAATTAGGCTTCAAATAATTCCTGTCACGAAAAAGAGAATTAAACACAAAAAACAAACATCCCCAGAAAAAAAGAAGAAAAATCAGCAACAGTCTGAGCAGACCTCTGTGGAAGGGATTTTTATGACACCTCTGAGTTGACCTTCACTTCTGATCCTCTTTGACCTGAGGTGACCTGAGATGACCTCGGATGACCTAGTTCTTATTTACTTTCTGTTATAAGTTTGTCTGGGACTGTACCTGAGCCCTGTTTACACAAGAGTTGGAAAAACATTCCAGGGGTAGTTGGGCTCTAGTTACATGGACAGTGACAGGTGACTCCCAAATTGGGATTTATAGGCCTCTGTACTGTAAAAAATTCAAATACATGTTTATTCATTTACAACAGAAAAAGAAATACCATGACATTTGCATAGATATAATCATACAAACAATATGAAATAAAGATATATATACATTTTTTTTTCTTCATAAGTAAGCATTTCAGTAAATAATTAGAATAAATTATCATAAATGATTGATTTCTGTAGAAATGGAGGGTTCTACTAAAAAGGAACTGCTTGTGTAGTTTGCGGAACTGTATATCTACATGTAAAGGCCACATGTACATGTACATGTACCATACAAGTGTCAAGCCAAAGTGTGCTGAAATGACAGAAAAAGATATCAAAACGTGAAAGGGTAAAAGTAGGCCTTCAATCCCTTTATGTTACTGCTGGGCAGTGCTTGCCTGTATGGATATGTACATGTACATCTGGGTTGGGGGGGGGGGGTTCACAAACAAAGCTTTATGTAAAGTTATGCATGATTTTAATCACAATATTCACCATTTCAACATAAAAATTGCCAAATAAGACTTAAAGATAGTGATGATAAATTGGACTCAAATTATTATTTAGAAAATTTAATGACTAGTTACAGTTAATTGTTCTTATTCTGGAGTGACACAACATACTGCATTGGATATAGACTCAAAATTTTCTGCTCGTGGGGGTAACATTTCGGAATTGCTAGTATTATGGATCAAAAGATAGTGGGGGTCCGCCCACTTGACCGAAGGCCTGCGAGACCGTAGGCCCGCGAGGCCCACTTTTTTCGTATTGTATTTTCCTTCATCACAAATTATGCGCTATCGGTATATAAAATAATTATGTCTCCTTTAGCATGTTTAGTCCTCGTTTCCGGAGGTCCCGCTGCTGTTTAATCCGTCTTTAATACTTCTTAAACTTCCTTCTGGCACAGGAATTGGTTAGGGCGGTGTGATATTATAGATTACAATTTGTTATTTTCGGCCTCGCGGACCTTCGGTCTTGCGGGCCTTCGGTGAAGTGGGTTGTCACCAGATAGTGCAAAAGTGTCCCTGAAAGAAGACACTGTACTGGTGTAGGTTAATCCGTTGAATACTAAGCCGAAGATAACTAGGACTGGGGTCTGTGGAAAATGGAAGAGTTGAAGTGATACCCCTTTCACAGTGAGCGCTTCCCCTTTACCTGTTGAAGATCCCCGCTTAACTTTACGAGCACACATTCCTCACTTCACCGGCGAAGAAAGAAGTGTCTCCTTTCTCACTGCCTTCTCTTCGCCGATGAATGCGAGGCGTGCGATGGAGCTCTGCCGGAAGTACAGCAGGCTGGGGTCATTATTAAGGGAGCAGCTCAGCACGGGGAATCAAAAGAAAAGTTCTGTGGCAGAATCTCGGTTCAGGCGGAAACAAGATTTGACCTCCGAGTCATTAAGCAGGGAAACTCATAGCGTCCCATTCACAGTGCCCGGTTTAAGCGGGTAAACCGCTTCCCCGCTTAACTTCACCACCTCTTCTCCACCTCGCGAGGTGGAGAAGTTACCCGCTTAAGTTCAACAGGGAAGTTTTCACCTGCGCCTTTCATACTGTGCCTTTCACCACCTTTCCCCGCTTAAGTTCATCGGGGAAAAGCTCACTGTGAAAGGGATATAAAACTGAAAGCAAGTCGTGCGCAACGAGTTAACTGCAGTCTTGTACCAGGGCTGCCATTTCCAGGAAGGCCTCCAGTTGGGCTGGGTCCTGCCAGCACCCCGTAATTCTACAACATCCCTGCCTACTCGTCGGTCAAACTCCGAAGAAGGGAGCAATTAAGTTCCATCTCAACCCTCATTAAAGCCATGCTATTGACAGTTCCCTAGTAAGATATCTGTCCGTGATAGCCTAATGAAGGTTGTCACCCGAAATTCCTCAGATACCGTAAGCTCACCCCAAGATTTGTCCTCTGAACGACTGACCAAATAGGCTTCCGTCATCAAGTAGTTTGCAATCTTGAAGCTGCAACACTTTGCCTGCAAAATGATATTGCTTTTTAACTTCTGTTCATACATGTACATGTATATGTATCTAATGGCATGTTATTTTTATTATGTTTTCTGTTTTTTTTTTTTTTTGAAATATATTATATAGTATACCGGTACATTCCTTATTTTCCTTTCATTGCTACTTTTGCAGCGAGATGGAGGGGCAGGGGGAGCTTACGTTGAGTCAAAAAACCAAAAGCATTTGGAGTGGTTTAGATATTTCTTTCATGTACATTTGGGCCAGCAAAATGTAATGACTACAGCTGATTGATGAAGAAAAAATGGATTACGGAAATTGTCCGTCATTATACAGCAATACAGTACAGGTGTACGTGTATTGATCTGCCTCATTCTTGAATACATGTTCTTCCACGTCTTGTATTGTCGTACATGTTCGTCATCGTGTATGCATTATAAAGTACCATTGCATCATTAGTCCTAGTATTCCCATGAAAGTTATTTGCACAGGGGGAAAGTCACGTTATTGCAATAAGGTCAATGCCAACGCAAATAGCAATTCTCTCTCATCCTCCATTATGTATGGAAGTCAAATACCAGGGGGAATGGCTCTAATGAGGGTTGGAGACCCAGTGAGGCTCCCTTATGGGTATTATGACACTCAAATTGCTCTGTTTTCTTTCTGAGTTTTTACCATATCAGATGAAGCCTACATGAATATCACATAGATGTATGTGGGACTACACTCTAGAGTGTAGATACAAAAATGCATTAAAGGACTACTGAATATTGTAAACTCTCATTATGCTTCAGTGTACTTAAAGATGCCATATCTTGTATGAAACCCTTTCATATCCAATGACACTCAGTTAAAGGTATTATGACACTCAAATTGCTCTGTTTTCTTTCTTACTTCTTACCATATCAGATGAAGCCTTCATGAATATTACATATGTGGGACTACACTTTAGGGTGTACATGCAAAATGAATTAAAGGACTACTGAATATTGTATACTCTCACTCAGTCATTATGCTTCTGTGTACACAAAGATGGATATCCAATGAAGCTCAGTTATACATGTAGCTATTATGACACTCAAATTGCTTTATTTTCTTTCTGAGTTTTTACCATATCAAATGAAACCTACATGAATATTACATATGTGGGAGTGTAGAGTGTACATAAAAAATGCGTAGGACTATTGAATATTGTACACTCTCAGTCTGTGTACTTGTACATAAAGATAGCATTTCTTGTATACATGGCTTGTATACATGTACATGGGACCCTTGGGTACCCAACAAGGCTCAGTTATGGGTATTACATGTATGACACTCAAATTGCTCTGTTTTTTTTTCTTCTGACTTTTTACCATGTCAGATGAAGCCTGCATGATTATTACAGCATGCTATACTGAATATAAAACACTCTCATTAGTATGGTTCTGTGTACACTGCACATGTGGCATTTCTTTTTATATGGAACCCTTGGAGACCCAGTGAGGTTCAGACAGGTTATGACACTCAAATACATGTAGCTCAGTTTTCTTTCTGAGTTTTTGCCATATCAGATGAAACCTACATGTACATGAATATTACATTTGTGGGACTACACTTTAAAGTACTCTCTCATTAATACGCTGCTGTGTACATAAAGATGGCATATCTTGTATGGAATCCTTCCAAGAGACCTAGTGAGGTTCAGACAGGTATTTTGACACTCAAATTTTTGTTTTGTTTTCTTGTTACTTCAATACCATATCAGGTGAAAACTACAAGAATATGACATTTGTGGGACTACACTCTTTGAGTCTCATGCTACTGTGTACAGTACATACATGTACATGTACAGATGATATTAATGCACACTGCACTTCTTTGCATGAAACCCATGGAGATCCAGTATTAAAGTCTTAGTTGTCTTTATGACACTCAAATTGCTCTGTTCTCTTTCTGACATTTTTACCATTAGATGAAGCCTACATGAATGTGGCAATTGTGGGATTACACTCTAGAGATGTACAACTGTACATGTTTGCAAAAATTGAGTCATTAGTCCTCGCTTGGAATTCCCTTTGGACTCGAACCATGAATAATAAAACAAGAATTCAGCAATGTACACTTCTTGTTTGCACAACAAAGCATCATATTTGGGGAAGAATGGGCACATGTAGAAAAGGACACATTATTTGCAATGAGTCATACAATACAACAAACATCACTTCAAATTCATGAGTGTGCCGTAAGTGCTGTATCGTATGTTTTGAAATTTTGTTTTTAAAGTAGATATTCATTGATTTAAAAACTGACTCAATTTTCATAGTAGCGTAGGTGAAGCTTAGATTGAACAAGTTTGTCAAAATACATCGCTTAGAAATATTTGAAGTATTAGTTATTATCAATTAGCAGGGGCTAATTTACTGAAAGTAAATCATATCAATTTTTTACTTGCTCATTGTGAAATTTGGGACTTACATGTAGATAGCATTGTAAGATTTATTAAATTACAAGTGCTTGAAAACTTTTATTTTTAAATTTTCCTTTATTGTCACTTAAGTTTATGGAGATCGCAGAAGCAATGATTTTTTTCTTCTTCTTTTTGCACCTGTTGGTAATTGATACATGTGCTCTTCCTGATGGGTCAATTTTATGCAATTTACGACTGGATTTTGGTCCAAAATCCCAGTTGTTAGTCATCAATTATGGCCCAAAAGCCAGTTATAATCTCTTAATCGCCAAGTGCTGCATGCAGTCCACCTTCCATTCAGACTTGAAAATTCTGTTCCATACATGTACATGTACATATGTACTTTTGTATTCAAATTCAGATGCATGTACATGTACATGCAAGATTTGTTTCTAGTGTAAAATGGCATAAATGCGAGAAAAAATACAGTGTTGTGGCATTGTTTTGATATCAGTTCATTTGAAGGATGATAGTCCAGTGCCCATTTGAGATCATTATAACTTATGAAAAATGTACGTTCTACTTGACAACTTGGCAGAGCTTATGAATACATTGTATGTGCTGATGTGACTGACCAGAGTGAATTTTGTACATGTGAACAATGGCTATGATATACATAGATGTCCCCTGTTTTTCGACACATTTACCCTTTATGTACTTGAATCGTTTAAAGCTGACGTCAATAAAATGTGCTTCTTTTCTCACTGTTCCTTTCTGCTACAGCATTCAAGTCCTTTGCCCGCTACATTTATTCCTTATAAAACTGATTCTTTTTACTCATTTTTTATTTCAATTTTCAGTTTATTTCATAATTAAGTGTTTAATGTTTAATTTTTCATAGTTTTCATTAAGTGTGAAATGCCCCAGTAGCTCTACCTACACGTATGCCCCCTGTATGGTAACCAGTTGCAGCAGTTTATTAGGCCCGATTAGTCTTGCATACAGTGTACACTGGGCATCTGTTTCCTAATTAAATGTCAATTGATTCTTTGGTACTGCTTGAATAGCCATAAATTCTCCATTTAATCAGCTTTTCTCATGGACGCTTCGCAGTTTGCACGCCCTGTGCTGAATTATAAATGACTGGTGTGGGATTGAGTGTCCATCAAATGATTGAAATGAAATTTAATTGTTTAAAGGCATTGGTGTACAAACTCTTTTTTTTTCAGTTTAAAGGAAAAATGGAAAATGAAACCCTGGGGAAAAATTAATTTTAATGAAAAGAGAGGATAGAGAGAAGCAATTTCATAAAGTTCCATCATTAATATGAAATGAGAAAGTTATGGTTCTATGGTGATCCTCAAATTGGCAATGTTGCTTCAAAATGGCAGGTTTAGAAGGCCAACCCTCCATATCATTTTGTAATTTTTTTTTTTCTCCATTATCTCTAACGATGCTGCTTGTATCTTTGTGAACTCAACATAATCTTGTGTCAAATACATGTAGATTTTCCCATAATACTGTACATGTGTAGCTTGAGCTATTAAAGCCTAAGAGTACCTTTAATTGCAGAGGAACGCTTCTGTGATAAACACTTTCAATTAAATTTAGCGTACCAATCCACTAGCTTCACAAATTTAATTCCATTCATGAAAATTAATTGACTTGATTGACAGTTACAGAGCTAGGCAGAAGCTTACAGCATGCTACTGTATTAAATTTTGTTTAAATGATTGGACGCTCTAACGGTGTTTCATGAAAATGAACAATCGATGGTGTGCCAAAGCGCCGTTGTAATTGTATTTTTAATTGTGTGTATGTGAAACAGTGGAAATTCAAGGCTTCCAGTCCCATTTGAAAGTAGCATTTTGCTTTTTAGTAGAATTAGTTCGTAAACTGAGTTTTAACTGTACGAATGCGTGCCCACCTTAGAGAAAATTGATTTACATGTAATTACTTTTGACATTGTGGGCCAATGGTGAATAGTCCAAGGATATTGAACTGTTATGTGGGTGTAAATTTCTTTGGAATCTACTTCCTCCAGTTGTGATGACATTTAGCCCTGCATAGGGTATAGGAGATCCCACTTCATTTTTTAAAATTTTCTTATTTTTGTTCTAAAATGAAGTAAATGCAAATCTTTACATCTTGACAGTGATGTGACTAAAAAAAAAAAAAAAATGGATTAGATTAGAACCGTTTCTTGTCCCACATTTGGAACCTTTTTAAAATTACTAGCCTATAAAGGTTCTATAAAAGGTTCTCAGGGGATCTTTAGAACCATTATTGGTTGTACAAGGAACCTTTTGAGGTTCTTGAAAATATAAAGAACCCTTCATAGAACCCCCTTTTTTTGGGGGGGGGGGGGGAGGTCTACATGTAAATAAGGACAAAAAGGGGTGTTAACAGGCACATTTTTCTAAGAGTGTAGGTACACTGGGTGATTTCAAGTTCGGTGTTGGTGCCGGTGTTGGTGTTAGAAGCACAATTTCGATTGCTTTCCATAGCTCCAACACCTAATCTGAATTTATAAAAGTGGTTCAAATGGCATTATTGACTGCTCAACTCCAAGTGACAGTTGTCCCAAGACCAGTTTTATTTTTAATTTGGAGCTGCGTTGATGTAAAAATCAGCCTAACACTAACACCAAAAGGTCAACACCAAACTTGAAATCACCCACTGCATACTTGTAGGTTTCATTGCAATTTACCATCGCAGATATGCATGGAATGGGTCAGAGAGCGAGTGTCGCTAGAGCATCTGAGCCGAAGGAATCTCCCTAAAATTTCTTGTCAACTCCGTCAAGGAATTCCAGCTAGCTCTGAAAGTCATGTCCTCCTGAAAGCTATTAAATGCCACTTATCTTTGTCCCCCTGTGACCTTACTTTTAAAAGAATTTCTCTTTCTAGCGCTATCATTAGGGTTTGGAAGGGAGGGCAGAGTTCTGCACTTCCTTCACATTGGAGATTTAATCCAAATCTTCAGATTGAAATTATTGAGAAGATTTTGGTCAAATACATTTTGTTTAAAATTTGTTCACTTTCTAGCATCAGTTGTTGCGATTTATTCAGGACTGTATATGATCATGAAACACAAACTTGTAGTGCTTAGCATGTTTCTCCCAGGTGATGTACATACATGTAGCCTTGATTATATTTAGTTCAATTTGGGGCAGTCTGGCAGATATATATATATATATATATATATATATACTTTTTTTTTTCAGTTCAATTCAGTTCAATTCAGTTCAATTCAAAGTTTATTTCCACTCAAGATAAAAAAATACACAAACTTTATAGCAGAAAGGGAATAAATACTGAGACAAGTAGATGTACAGTACACGTACATGCATAAAAGTGGTCATCAGTTTGAAACGATGAAACAATACACTGAAAAGAGACATGAGTGGGGGTTGAATTAAAGACGATTGGCGTATCTTAGTAATTTCAACCCAAGTAAACAAATGAAAACTGTTCAACGGGATGGCCGGGTAGAGAAAAGGAGTTTGAGAAAGAGGAAAAGAGAGAAAGAAAGAAAGAAAGAGAAAGAAAGAAAGAAAATTGAATGAAAATATTGAGAATAGAATGAAAGTATTCAGTAGAAAATGGCCCTTTACTGTTGGCAGGCATGACACTGCTGCATTGATTTGCCATTACAAATTTAATTGTCCCATTATTTTATTGTAGATTTCACATTAAAGTTCGCAAATCATTTGGAAACCTACACTTCGCCCATAGGGTGTATCTTACAGCCATTTGATTTCATGTTTTCTTCTACTCTAGGCAGGCAGCAGGCACAGACAAGTCTGGTAAAGTGATAGGGCCTATGGGTATATAGAATGAAATAAGAATTGCTCTCATATTTGTACACCTTGGACTTGGTTCAAAACCATTTTGCCCTGCGACTGGGGTTACTGCATACATGTTCATATAGTCCTGTAGGTAGGACAGGTACATGATCAAGTATCTTATGACATGAACTATATTTGAAAAAGAATCTTGTCATCAGAAACCAAGACTGCAGCATGTACATGTAATGTGTTCAGGGTCAAGGGTCAGGGTTTGCCAGGCACTGTTCACATTATACTCATCATGATAATGTCATCATCTCTTGAAACCAAGGCTGCAGCATGTAATGTGCTCAGGGTGAAGGGTTAGGCAATGTTCATACTAGAGTTTGGGGCACTAGATTGTCGGCTGTTCCATCGGGCTGACTTACATGTACATGCAGATAGATGTACAAATGTACCTTGATCGACGACAATTGCTTGATGTCAAATTTGTATGCTAACAAAATTTTTGATTGACCAAATATGTACCATATACATGTTCAAATGTACATGTACAAGGTAGGCCTACCATGCCAGGCAAGTCTTTACAATGTGTAACCTACAATGTAAAACTATATTGCAACCTCACCCTTAGATCTTTAAAGAAATTGAAGAAGCCTCCATGGATGATGGAGCGATTGTCACCTGAGAATATGATGTGAGAGCACCAACATGATCAGGTCTCCAACTCTACCTCTTTTTGAAGTACATGTAAAACCTTGATCTTGGAAACCAAGGCTGCAGCATGCAAAGTGTTCAAGATCAAGTGTGAGGTATCCTGGGTGACCTCAGACCTGAGCCATGTTCACTCCGTGCTCATGGATCTGGGAGCTTTGGGCACTAAACTGGGTGGTGCTCAAGTCTGAACAGGGACATGTCATAAGATTCTGATCTAAATACATGTACATGTACAAAAGGCTGTATCATTATCATGTACCATACATGCAGTATCATGCTGAAATAGAACCTTGTCATAGGAAACCAAGACTGGTGAATGTGATTTACTCAGGGTCAAGGGTGAGGTTTGCTGAGCTCATGTTCACTCTGTAGACCTACTCATGGACCTGGGATCTTAAAATCATGTAGGCTGCCCCATTAGTCTTCACATGAACATGCCATGAGATTCTGGTCTCAAGTCTAAACATTAAACATTGGCCATTGCATGATCATTTAGGCTGTTGAGAACTAAAGTAAAATCTTTTTCATTGGAAACCAAGACTGCAGCATGTGATGTTCATGTACTCAGTATTTAAGGGGGTGTTCAGATATGAGGCGATATTGTGGCGTCCCAAAATTCCCGCAAAATTTTGGCGTACAAGTCATTGGGGTATGAGGCGACCAAAAAAATGCACCGAGGCAGGATACTTTTTTTTTTGCTGCCTGGTTGCCAAAAAAATGCGCACCAATAAATTAAAAAAAGTTAGCGCAAAATACATCTATGTTGTCAAGAGATTGCTTGCACAAGTTTTGACAAGGTTTTCTTTTATTTGAGAGTTTATGTGTTAATGCACGTTCATTAACATAAGTGGCACCACAATGTCGCGTCATATCTGAACAACCTTTACAGTGGGGTCAGGTTTTGCTGGATCATGTTCACACTATAATGAGTACCAGGGATGAAAATAATTACTATTTTTCCGGGGCTACTTTTTGAGCCCACCGGCCCGAATTTTCTACATTGTATTACAGTTAACATTGGATCCTATGCAAATTTCAGGGGGCTCTTTTTTAGTTTTCCAGGGCTCTTTTGGGCATTTCGGGGGCGAATTCGCACTGAGCTCCCGTGTATTTTTTTCCCTGATGAGTACGTTGGTGTGTGACACTCTTTTCAAAGGGTCAAAGCTGTATGGTAGATATGCACAGCTTTCTTCACTCTGTACCATCAAGGGTCAATTGTTAAAGGCGGTACCATATGCTGAAACAGTGTTAGCTCATTTAACAGAGCATGATTTTATTAGCAGAAAATCATCTGCCTAAAGTTTTTTTAAAAATCGTGTTGCCAAGGAAACCCCCAAATGTGGTAAGATTTCAGGATATTTTTGACCCCTCAGCTGTGACCTAGTTTCAACCGGGTACCCACTTTTACATCAAAATGACGTCAAAGTGGGTACCTTGTCGCGCACTTCTAGCAAAATGCGCGCAAAGTATAATACATATTGTACAGTCCAGCGCGCAGCACAACTGCAATGCGCAAAGCTGGGTACCCACTTTTACGTCATACCTCATACTCAAATTTTCGTTGGTCAACTCTTGACTTTTTATGAGAAAATTAGCCAAAATGCATTGATTTCGATTGAAAATCATCAAATTTTTAATGTTATTCTTCTTAGAATTCAATTCTCGATCATATATCAGAAAAAAAATTACCATTGTGTAATCACTTTAAGGGATCATCTATACAGTAATGGTGAAGTTTTCAAGGTTCCGTTCATATTACACTGCATACCTGGGAATCTACTGTTTGGAAATTACAGTTCAATGCATTCCCTCTTCACCCTGAAAAATGAACCTTGATTTCTTCCAGACATAATATTGACGATTTTCCTATCTCGGTCTGTCTGTCTGTCTGTCTCTCCCTCTCTTTCTTTCTTTCTCTCTTTCTTTCTCCCTCTTTCTTTACTCTTGCTCTTATGTACCGGCTATTGACAACATCTAGGTATGAACTTGAAACCTTTTCTAAATCCTTTACGTGCAGAAGTCCCATCAAACATGTACACCATCGTGAAACTTAGGCCTTTGAAACCGAGAATTCTTGAAATTTTCTGGATGCACGTTACACTGCTTGTCAACAACAATACATGTCTCTGATCTCTAGTTAGCTAAATTACTGGTTGATGGAGATCAAACATGTTACAGGCCTGGCCAGGAAAGTTTGGCAGTCAGTCACATTGCAAAAGTTGTTACAATATAGGGCTATACTGTGACCTAGGAATATAATTGGTATGTCCAAATTTGGACAAGGTTATGCTGGATGTTGCAATGTTCAATATGGTAAACAAGATTTCAGTGAAATGAACAAGTAAAAGTGGAGAGTGCAAGGTAAAAATTAAATAAGGAAGATTACATTGTAGAGGGAGAAGAAGACAAGGGTTGTAAGAGGGACAGAGATAAGGAGAAAGTGAGAGAGAGAAAAGGAAGAATGAGCTATGAGAATGAATGAGAAAGATAAAGAAAGGGAGAGAGAAATAGCGAGAAATAGAGAGAAAGAGAGAGAAAGGGAGAGAAAGGGAAAGAAAGAGAAAGAGAGAGAAGGAAAATGGGGGGGGGGGAGGTGCTGGAAGAAAGGGGAAGGGATGATAGTGAACAAAACAAGCAAAAGATCTTAGAAACAAAATTATGCAACATCGTATCATGAAAGATTAAAGTTTGATATATGTTGATAAATTAATTAATAGAGAAAGGGGTATTACTGATTTCAAGAAAACATTACTCTTTTCCCATTAAAGTCTTGACAAGATGTTATGATGTTTCATTTGCATTCTTTCTTCTTATCATATTTCTTTGCAGGAAAAAGCGAGATAACAACCAGTGGTGGGAGTTGTTTGACCCCAAGACGTCACGCTTCTACTACTACAATGAAATGCTTCAGAAAACCGTATGGCACCGGCCGACCAATTGTGATATCATACCCCTTGCTAAATTACAGGTAAGAGAATAAACCAAGTGGAATCCTTTGTTTGCAGACGAGTAGCAAATTGGCAACATTTCTTTGTTAGACTTATCCTATTCTTGAAATATCAGGATAAAAGTCTACAAATACACAATCAAGTAGTTATCACAATAATAGGAAATCAAGTCAGTGTTGTTCAAAAGAACACAGCAGTCATAATAAATAATAATAATCTGTGTTGTTTATCCAGGGTAGCCTCTTCATTGCTATGTACTGTTCTCCCAGAGGGCCCTGCAGGAATACTACTACCCTGACTTTAGCTTGAGGAATGAATAATAGATAAATACATTGTAGCAATTGTGTATACAGGACTAGATATAAAACATACATGTATCAGGGCCCAACACTCAAATAGTTTCTTGTTTTACATGTATTTTCAAATTTGAATCCTTTTCAGAAGACTTTTCTACTTGGATATTCTTCCAAACCGACATGAAATGAAATGAGCAAGCTGACCAGTTAGAAGTTTCGGCTCCACCCAAAACTCCAGCTTCTCTTTAACCCATAGCAGTACAGAGCTTTCTTGAGGTCTGAATTAATCATCTTCAATCCTCAAATTGGCAATACAAATGATTTTTTCCACGTTTACATAGCTTGAAAAAAATGGATATGGATATGACATAAACCAAAATGAAATATAATTGTAAAATTAATCAGAAATTGCCAATTTGAACACAGAAAAAGTGATTATGTATTATTCACTGTGCTGCCAATTTAAAGAGTTTAATGATTAGTTACACTTAAACTGCTCTAATTCAAGAACATCACACCATACAGCGATGGGAATGGGCTCAAACTTGTCAGTGCATTTTTCTCTTTCTGCTCATGTATGATATATATTGCCCAACTTTCTGGACCAACAGATACTGCGAAAGCGTCTCCTAAAGGTGATACTGTACCTCTATGGGTTAAAACCAGACATACATGTATGTACATGTACATGTACATTGTAGGTTGAATAGGATTAAAGTATAGTTGTAAAGTGCAGACTGACACTGTAGACTAATATGAGGGAATGCAACCAGGAAATTTACTAGAGAGGAAGAAGATAACACCCTGTAAATGAAAAGGTTTGTTCTCCAAGACATTTATTAGTATCCCCACCCAACTGTAATTAAATATTCCTTCTCAATTGAGTTGGTGTTTGAGGTGCGCTATGACAGTTACAACTCGTATAGATGTACAGACTTGTATGATATACATGTACCATGTCCTCTGACATTTTGGGGACATTTTCTGTAGATCGATTCAAGGATATGTGTACATATCAGAGAGAGAGAGAGAGAGAGAGAGAGAGAGAAACAAGAAGAAGAACAGCAACAACGAAAACAAAGAAAAACAAATCAGCGTTTCTTCAAATGCATAGAGTATGTCCTTTTTATAGCACTGAAAGTGCTAATTTTTCATTTTCCCTTTAATCCATAGCAGTATAGAGCTTTCTTAAGGTCTAAATTAATCATTTTCAGTCATGAAATTGGCAACAAAACTTACCGGTATATTTTTCTGTTCTTGCATAGCTTAAGAAAAATAGATATGGATATAACATGAACCAAAATGAATTATAATTGTAAAATTTGCAATCAGAAATTGCAAATTTGAACACAGAAATAGTGATTGTGTATTATTCACTATGTTGCCAATTTAATTAAGATGCTCTAAATCGAGAACGCCATACATGCGGCATTGGGAATGGGCTCAAATTTTTCATTACATTTTTCTCTTTCTGCTCATGTACATGTATGATATGTACTGCCCAACATTCTGGACCAACAGATACTGCAAAAACGTCTCACGTCTGTATAAATTGTTTTGGAAACCCCAGAAAAGCAAAGGTAATTTCAGGATCATGCTTGACTGTTCAAGTTCAAATCAACTTTCAAAATCTGTTTTTAACTTTTTATTAGTATCATCTTTTTAGTATAAATGTATCTTGCGGAGGAAAAAAGGCCATTTTTATGGGAACACAAACAGTCTATGTTATTCTAATTTCGATTGCGAACAACTGTTCACTATGAAAGCGATACCCTCGCGACCTAGTTGATGAACAAGTGTCGTTGAAAATTAGGACAATTACCATTAGATCTAGAACTGGCTTACCTATGTGTAAAATCTGATAACATGTGCATTGTGTTGGTTCACTGGATTTGAGCAAATACGACGAGTCACCAAAAGAAATGCAGATGTACTAATTTGCAGATTATCATGTTTTTGATATACATGTAAGCTGTACAATACATGTAGCATAATTATTGTACATCCATGCAGTAATTTCTGATTGTGATGACTTTTTAATTATTGCTGCTAAAATTACATGCACATGTAGTTGTTTGGGAGAGTGCGTTTGCATGCAGTCCTTCTTTTTCATCTAGGGGTGGTGGTACGGGGAGGGGGGGGGGGAGTGGGAGTTAGCCAAATTAATTTGAAAGTACCATGATTTCTTTAGATACAGGAGCAGAGTGCATACATGTATATTCACCGTAGATCATTAACAACTATAGGGATATGATGCAGTACATGTACATGTATAATTATGTGAACGAGAGAGAGAGAGTAGGAAAGGGGGGGGGGGGTGGGGAGAGAGTGGGATGTAGGGTTTTGAATTTCTGCAGTACATGTACATTGTAGGCTTTTGATGTTTCGTCAAAGCAGACAAAGCAAGATTGGATGGGTGGGGGGGGGGGTGACTGCCACAAAACAATAGGGGAGGGGAGGGTTATAATATTTCGAAAGAATCTGAACTTAAAGACATTGTTAACATTGTTATGATTTTAAAAAATCTTCTTTTGTTACTTGAAAATGGGATAAACATAAGGGTTATAGTGTAAAAATACCAGTCTGAAAGTTTCAATGTATAATATCAACAGGAAGTATTTTTAATATCAAAAATGTGAACCAATCTTTGAAAACTAAACGAGGGTCGGTTGTACAGAATAGACATAAGGAGTGCGCATGCGCGTATGACTCACCTTACCGTACTGTGTGCATTGGCGTATCACGCGGCGGGAGGCACATAACAGCATTTTCAAATTCAAGCAAAATGGTCCTCTTAGTGATTGTCTCGTGAGACGAAGGATAATAAAATCGCTGTTTGCATCTAACTTACACTTTTTCATTCCAAATTATGGTTGGTTCCAGGGTTTTTGAGTACAAATGTAAGTACTCATACCCATGTTTCATCTTAGTTTGAGAATTTTTTGAATCAGCTACTCACAAAGTTAGCCAATTCCTTTAACCTATTCGTGACAGAGGTCCACATTTTGTGGTTTGGCCTAATATCTTTTGATGCAAAGCCCTAAAAATCATACCAAATACATGAGCAGAAACACAAACTGTGCCCATTTTGGTTGCGTCAATATTCGTTGTTTGATGCTGAAAATTTTTTAAAGGAAAATAAGCATTAAAATCCTTAAATTGGCAATGTCGGAAGGTTTAAAATCACTGTTTTCCCCTGCCAATTGGCAACCTTTTGACTTCTCATCATAATTTCTGTCAATTTATATTCATTTCAGATACATGACGTTTTATAAATAAAATGTAGCAATAAAATAAAAATGTTGGTGTTGCCAGTGTGAAAAATAAAAGCTGATCAAATTAGGCTTTAAATAATTCCTGTCACGAATCTTGTAAGCAAGGTAGCGAGGAGGGATTGAGAGGGCATTCCAGAAAGTGATCCAACAATTATCGCACAGGTTGTGTATGAATCACACCTACACAATGGCTAATCAGGCCAACTAATCCCTTTCATTTATTTTCCAATCATGTTGCAAAGTCGTAATCCCCCAATTTTCCACTCCCAAATCATTTCACTTGATATATCCGAGTTTAGTTTGAACAAGTATTGCATGTTCTTTCATTGTGCTCTGGGAGTTCGGAAGCTGCTGCAAAACTATATGATGTTGCAAATTATTTCAGTTTCATCCAAAACTTGTCGCAAAGAGAAGGAAGGAAGGGAGTTTAAGGATTTATTCCTGGCATTCTAAGAGACTTCTGTGGAAATCTTCATTGAACAGGAATTGCTGCATAGATAACTCTTTTGTGTTGGCAAATGATGAACATTTATTTATTTCAATATTTAGTCAATCTTCAAGTATTCGTGTGCTCGGCATTCTTAAGCTCCAACGTGAGTCTTGCTTTTGGTGTTACAAAAGAACTTGCATCTGGAAGGAATCTCTCACTTTCATATTGGAATATTTGTGTTCTGTGCCTGTACACGTTCAATATTATTTCTAAACTTGAGTAACATGAACAAGGATTCTTATTATTTTCTTCTACAGACGAAGCAGCGACTAGTTCTGTTTTTATTTTGTTATTAAATCTTCACTTGTATTCATCCATGTGACTGCATCCACCAGAGTTACATTTTTCTCCTTCATGGCTGACTTACGCTCATGGATCTATTCATTCTGAGGAATATCATCCAAACTCAGTGAAGTTTTTTTGTCAGCCATCTTATTATGGCCTGGATATTAGCCTTGCTTCAGATTGTTGTTTTACTTTATAGTCATGAAGTCCATCCTAACATTGCAAGAATCATTACAGTGAGTAATACTTTTGCTAAATTATTTGAGTTGCTGTTATACGGTTGTTTTGTTGCTGTTGTTGTTATTATTATCATTATCATCATCATCATTATGTTATAATGATGATTATGATTATTGTTATTTTCATTATTGCATTCTCATAGTTTTCAAACAATTGTTTGAATTGATTTTGGACCTTTTATGGAGTACCAACAACTACAGAAATGCTATTTCCTGATCCCATTTACATGTACATTATAAACTTACTTGTATGTGAAGAGATATTCTGGAATTTTTTAAAGCATTTTTATATTAAAGGCATTGGCTAATTTTGTGAGTAGCTGATTAAAAAATTCTCAAACTAAGGATGAAACATGTGTATGAGTACTTGCATTTGTACTAAAAAACCCTGAAACCAACCATAATTTGGAATGAAAAAGTGTAAGTTAGACGCAAAGGGCAATTTTTATTCTTCGTTTCACGAGACAATCACTAAGAGGACCACTTTGCTTGAATTTGAAAATGCCGTTATGTGCCTCCTGCCGCGTGATATGCCAATGCACACAGTACGGTAAGGTGAGTCATACGCGCATGCGCACTCCTTATGTCTATTCTGTGCAACCGACCCTCGTATATTTTTCAAACATTGGTTCACTTTTTTGATATTTAAAAGTACTTCCTGTGGATATTATACTTTGAAACTTTCAGACTGGTATTTTCAAGTAACAAAACAAGATTTTTTAAAATCATAACAATGTTAACCGATGTGTTTAATGTTGTTGTTGGGGAATAAATGAATCAGTTTATTCATTTTAGTTCTTATCATAGCAGGGTTCATTACCATTGGGACAATATTTCTGCTTGTTCCTGTTATTATTTAAAAAACGACAGGTGTCCTTTTTCTGTAATCTTTTTGATGAGTTATTAACACCTTTCTTTTGGAAAATGTTGACTTGTCCCTTTAAAGAAAATACTTTTAATACCGTGCAGATGTTTCTTGAACTCATAGCAACTGCATGTTTGAACAGAGCACAGATGTACTGCACAGAGAAACACATCTTCTTCAGCGATCTGCATGTTGCTACCAACAGTGATCTCCTTTTCAGAGGGATTATGCCGGATCAAGAGCGGCTAAATTTAGCCAAATCTTCGCTTTTCTCCCCCGATAATTCTCCTTTCCATCCTAATGCTACTCTTTGGCTGGAATTCTAGTCGAAGACAATCTCCCGATTAGTGATAATTGACTTGCTCGGCAGCTTCCTTGCTGCTAGGACGACGTGTGAAAAATAATTAAAATGTAATTCACTTGTGTGAGGCACACTGCTATACAGGGTAGGCATGATTTCAATCATTACTGCAGATTACTGGATAAATGAAATTTGTCCATGTCAGGTGAGACTTTTTACTTGCCAAATGAAAAATATATTAATATTTGAATATCTGGTGATGTTGCTCTTGATGAAAGTAGCATGAAATAGCACAGCGATAAAAAATGTTCATTTAATGTGTACATGAAGCTTACAAAATGAATGCCGCATACATACATTAATGTTTTAAAGTGTTTCTAAAGTACATATATACATGTACACCCTGGGTCTAAAAACAACAAATTCCTAGGAAGCACCACCCATTCAATTATGATTCAACAGTAATTCAATTTGTTAATCTGATATTAATGAAAACAGTTTTTGCTTTTAGCAGTTGTTGTGACAGAAGCACCAGGACAATACCTGTCCCGTTTACAATGCCATTCTAAGCAAATATGATAATCTGTGTGATGTTGCCTTTGTTCCAGGCTGCCTGTGTTATTGTTCCAGCGGATTTGTCATTTTTTCTTCTCAAAATCAGTACATTATGTACTTTATGTATACAGGCATCTCTTTTCTCCCTTCCTCACTATCTCTCTCTCTCTCTTCCCCTTCTCTCCTCCCCCTTCTTTCCCCTCTTGTCTCTCACTCTCTCCCCTGTTATCTCTGCCTCTCTCTCTCTCCCCTCTCCCACTCTCCCGTGGAAGTAGTTAACGTATTAATTTATTACTGATAATTTATAATCCTGTTCATATACTTTGTAAAGTCGCATTAGGGTAATTTATACTGTATTATAGTAACCTTTCCAGATTAACTGTCCGACACTTATATGACACGCATGTGTTGGTAGTGTCGTTAATTTTTTATCAATCAATCAATCCATCTCCCCTTCCTTCTCTCTCCCTTTCCTCCCCCTCCCTCTTTCTTTCCTCTCTCTATCCTCTTGTTCCCTTCTCTCCCCATTTTTCCCTTTGTATATCTTTCTCTTAAATTGCCTTCTCCTCTTTCACACTGCTTACATGCACATGTTTTGTCTTAGGAAGGTGGTATGAAGACAAATTACACATATCCTGGAAGTCAGACTAGCCATGACCTTAAATGACCTGTGTGGTTTAGAGCTTGACTGATCAGTATGTACAGTACCTACCCATATACCATCTCATGGTCTGATGGACTGGGAAGTGAACCTTTCACAGGACCATTATGTACTTAATGAGCTGTGAGCCTGTAATGATTGTTTCCAACCCTACCCAACCTTTACTGACAGGGTAATAAACATGTGGGACTGAAGTATCTGTGGGAGGATGGCAAACCCTGACGAAAAATTAAAACGCATGTACCATACTGCTGCGTTATAGCAGAGAATTAGTGTGCAGTATGTTGCTTATTGTACACTGTCAATATAATTTATCAAAGTTGGAATTTTCCCCGCTTACAAGGAGTTACTGATTTCACACTTCATTTTTCATACTAGTAAAGCAACTTTGCAGTCGCAGTAGCATCACGGTTGTGTAATATCAGCCCAGATGCAGTGATTATTAAAATACAATGCTCAAGTGCTCAATAGATACATGTATGGTACATGAACCAACAGAAGTGTGGTATGATGCCCTGTTTGAAGCCCCCTTCTCCTCTTCCCAGTAGAAATTTAAACAAAAATGCTAGCATACATTGTATTGTTTTAATGCAGGAAAGTTAACATGCATGTATATTGTATGAATGCAGTGCTTGCATGAAAGGGAATTCTCCCAATAGGCCTACCCCTAATAATAATAACAATAATAATAATATTCCGTTGTTGTATAGTGCATATCACATTATTATCTACCGTCTCTACACGTATAGGTGTATGCGCTTCCAAAGGACCTGTACATGTAGATGTAGAAGCACATACATAGTTTTGATAGTGGCTTACTCGCAAGTACAATGGGTAAAAATGTGCTGAAATCTGAAGATATAGTGCATGTATAATGTAATTTGAATGAGCTGCAGTGTTAGCAAGTTATTGACAGGAATCGGATCCTCATATTTCATCAGGGTCCAGAAACATGAAGGGTGTGTTAATGCGTCCTTATTGTACATTTCCCATTTGCAGAGTGTCAGCTTTCAAACACAGAGGTAATTTATTCTTCTCTGTAATTGCACTAGCCAATACCTCTTCCACACTAATGTAATACATGTTAGCTTTCACTTAAATGCTAGGGGTTATTGACCTTCTAGGCGTACATGTAACAAAGCAATACAATGCTGACATCTGGCCTCTAGCTCGAACCAACATCGTTCATTCAAAGTAGCGCTTTTAGTTGAAATTCAGGTGACGGTTTCTCGGCATATGGCGCAAAGGGGATGCGTATCGTGTTACATGGCGCACCCATTCATAAGGTGACTGCTGCCCAAGGCACACAGAGGCTCTCAAACACAGTGGGCAGGCCCACATACTACTGGTGTATTTATGTGTTACTATAAGCTGTTCATACTCAGCTGCAAGCGTATGATCTGTTGTGTTTGGAACAATGTTAGAAACATTGTTTGGCCATTATGCTGTAAACTGGAACATGTTTTTCAAAAGTGCAACAAAGTTGGACATGTAGATTTACATGTATGTGACTTTGATTCAAGGATACAAACAGATGTTACTTTCAATTCCTCTAAATATGAATTTTGAAAGAAGTACATACTTGTTGGGGTAAACTTGCTTGCAACTTCCCTGTGGGTTGATCATTTCAGAAAAGTCAGAATGAGAGTAAATCCCAAAGATAGAAGAAAATGATAGCTAGAAAAAAAATAGAGAGAGAGAAAAAAACACCCTACAAAACCTCAAACAAGCACCCCCTCAAAAAATAAGAGAACAATAATAGGTGGTCTTCATCAGCTCAAGCATGAGGAATAGCCTGCTACATGTATGTGGGTATTTTGAGCATTAGCCCGAACTCCGCTGAAGCATGCAATCGCATCAAAACCAGCTAAAGCTATAGCCCAATGTTGGCGCACGTGCGTGATGGAATGGATAGGCCCGCTCTTGAAGCTCAAGCCGATGAGGACGCATCGAAAATAGCGGCTATTTTCCGAATTAGCAGGCTGTTCTGCAAATAAACCTATCCAAAGTTTGGGTGGCTTACTTTTTCAGCTAGATTTCACAAATTTAATCCATTGGTGCATGTTTTATATATTTTCATCTTTTCAAAGTCAATAGGAGTGGAAAATAACGATAACCATTGCCAATTTGAGGAGGAAAAGCTGAATAATTTAAAGCTTAGACCTTAGACCTCAGGGCCCTGTTTCATTAAACTTGTTATCATTAACAACTACCACATTTCTCTGACAAATTTGTTCTCAGCCAATCATATGCAAGGATTTCAGTAGCTTATAACAATTATTGCAACTTGTTATTGATAGCACGTTTTATGAAACGGGGCCCTGTTCTGCTAAATGTACATTGTATTGGGTAAGAGTGGATAACGAAGGGAAAGTGAGCAAGGGAGAATAAAGGAAGGCTAAGATGTGAGAGCAAGATGAGAGACGAGGTTTGAGAAGGGAGAACATAATAGAACTTTTCTTTACTGTCGTCTGGTCCGGAACAATTGATGAGTCTGACAGGACTAAAGAGGGGGGTATTATGTTCAGCCCTGAAGTAGGTTCCCTAGATCCTCTTACACACAAGTTTGATGCGGATGCTCCAAGCAACACCAGACTCTGAAGGGTCTTTGTTACCCTTGAACCCGAACTTACGCCTAATCACATAGTCTGGGACTACATGAATGATTTTTTTTTTCTCTTTGTCAACATGCCTGCAGATGTCCAATCACTGGCTTTGGCGATTGAAAGAGACTTCATGTTCATGGGAACTTTTTCTTTCCCCTCTCTCTCACTTCCTATAATGTGATTTAAAAAGAGGGCAATCACCCAGGATGGCAAATTGTGAGAAATATTTGCTTTAGTCTAGATATATTTCGTCTGGATTTCTAAAGTAATGTCTCACTGTTCTTGAAGGTTACCCTGTTTCTTATAAAGCTATGTCTGATACAGTTTTGGGGACTTTCAGTAAAGGATTTTCAGTAAAGAACTTTCATTTCAGCTCTAAGTTTCGAAGATGTCATGGTTGTACTGTGTACACTGTATTTCTTGGACCAGACACAGTGAATAGAAGCTTTTCGTGATTGTTGTTTTTAATTTTGGAAATTTCTATCAGAGACAAGCATGGTATATGTGCAGATTGTGTACAAGGTGTCGCAGAGGAGGTGACCCTGTTTCCTGTAAAGCTATATCTGATACAGTTTCTGGGACTTTCAAGTTAAGGACTTTCATATTGGCTCTAAGTTTTGAAGATATCATGGTTGTACTCTGTATTTCTTGGACCAGATAGAGGAGCTAGCTTTTCATACTTGTCTGTTTTTACTTTTGGAAATGTCTATCAGAAACCATGGTGTATGTGCAGATTGTGGTCAAGATGTTGCAGAGGAGCTTGTTTCTGTTAGGCTCCTTATCATATACTGTATACGCCAATATTTTCGCGTACAGATATTTTCGCGAATGGCAGGCTCACAGACATTTTCGCGAGCGCAAGAGCAGTAGCAAGACTGGACTTGCAGTAAACATATTTGTACATGAAAGAACCATATGGGCAGATCCGGAAGATTTGTTTTTCAAATTTTTTTTTTGCCAATACCATCACTCGTAGCTTGCGATAAACAAAAAAGAGCCGTCATAAAATCCCTGATTTCTTGATTTATAACGCGTTTTCGGCGACTCTCTTTCGCACCACCCCACTAAAGCCCCGCATGCTTTGGAAAAATGGTACCGATTCCACATTTTTGGTAGCAGAATTTGGCTTCTTGTAGGGGTTTTGGAGGTGATTACAGAACTAACTTGTGGTGAGTGACAATTTCTCTGTGTGTTGTGATATGATGCTACACACAGAGGACTGCTGCACTTTCTGCATAGTGCATGGCAATGACAACAATGTGCCAATGATGAGAGCAGCAATGTACATGCGGATATTTTCGCGTGTAATTTAACACGTGAAAATATCCGCATGTACATGCAAATTCATGCGATAGGTTCATGAATTGCGAAATTCGCGAAAATAAAACCACTGCAAAAATTTCAGCTCGTACAGTATCAGAGCCAAATTTGACCGCAGCCTAGAGCGAAATTCCCGCTCAGCGTCTTTTCCCTTCTAATCCTCCCGTTCCTGCATAGACAAAACAACGGGGGATCGGGAAAGCCATTGTGATTGCCCGTGCATGGAGGAGCCGATAAAAACCGATGGAGGAGACTTTTGATGAGCTACCTTGATAATGTTGCTGGAATGGCTTCAAGATCTGTCAGTGGACAGGAGATTGGCATTAGCTTGCTTTCTTTGGATTATCGATTGTCTGTTGAAAGCCATTTTGTCCAGAATATGGTGGGAATCGTGTTATACATAAACTTGTATTTCAACTTCAAAAAAGTATTTTCAGCTTCTATGATCATGCTATTGCAGGAAGATCATGGAAATTTGATGAGAATTAGTGGCAGTTTATTTTAGCGATAACCAAGAACCCTGGTGGGCGTCTTTGTCTAGAAATTGCCAGAAATGTTATTTTTTTCTGTAGCATTTCCAGCTACATTATGGAGCAAGTTATCTTCTTGAAACTTACAAGATTATGCAGTACCCTTAAGAGTGGGATTGCATTTTAGGGAAAACCAGTAGTTATGTATGGCCACTCTGTGAAGGAATTCGCAGGAATTGCTTTTATTTTGTAAAAGATTTCTTACTACATGTTGCATATCATATGGGATTTTATTTTAGGGAAAATCAATCATAGTTCTCTGTGGCCACTTTATGAAGGAATTTGCGGGAATTGTTTTTATTTCCTAAAGTATTTCTTACTACATGTCTTCATATCAAGTGTGATTTTATTTTAAGGAAAAATCAGTAGTGCTGTATGACCACTTTGTGAAGGAATTTGCAGGAACTGTTTTTATTTTCCAAAGTATTTCTTATTACATGTCGTCATACGGAGGAAGTGTTCATCTGAATTTATGGGATGCATATGAATGAGTTGGAGATTTTTTAGGCATAAGTATTTGTCCTGAATGGCCTTTCTGTCCTGGAAATTACAGGACTTGTTCTTGTTTTGATTTCCTAAAGGATTTCTTGCTGCATGTGATCATATGTACAAATGTAGGAAGGTTTTGTCCTGCAATCTGCAAGATTGTATGTGAATGAGTTGGAGTTTATTTTAGCGATATAACCAATAGTGCAGATTGGCCTTTGTTCAAGAAATTGCAGGAATTGTTCAACTTTAGTAGTTCTTAAAACTGTACCAATCACCTGAGAAAAAATAGTATACAGCTAATGTATGAATTAAACTTTTAAAAACCATTACCCTACAGTTTATGGGTTAATGGTTTAGAATTTCTAAGAAAATAAAGGGTATCACAACGTGATGAACTGAACGGCAGATTGATTTGGTAAAGGCCATAATTCAATGGCTTGATTACGCACATGTCAACTTCTTATTTTCCCCCATTGAAAGTCCATTTTCAACTCGCATTGTCTTCTTTTAGAAGTAATATTTGAAGCTCTACTGACATGAAACCTCTAATACTCAGGCAAACTGTCTTTTAGTGACTGGTATTTTTAAAAAAAATTTCTTACTCACATAATTGTAATTTGATATGATTTGTAGAGGAAGTTAAGTTGAAATGTACAAGCTTATGGATACTGGTAAAAGTGAAATATCATTTCCTTATTTACACCGTTTAGCTGCATTTGAAATGTTTCTTCCACTTAACATGGACTTGATAGACGGAAGTATGGAATGTCATGACAGTTAAGGATCGTTTCCTTTACGTGTTAATGGATAAATATTCTTCACATGATCGATGTTTTACTATATTTTTCTCAATGGCGCTCGTATTTGAAGTGGCTTGGGAACGCTGTGGTTTTATTTTTAAACGATAAAGATGAAATTGCAAGATTGGGATAGTAATGTAAGCCCTAGAGTTTGTTATTATTATTATTATTTTAATCGTGACATTGAGAGTGGGACTGAAGTGGGGAAGTGGGGATGTTCACATTCCCAAGGGTGTGAACAAGGTCGTTGCCCCATTTAGTAACAAGTACTCAATTGGATATGCAGAGTTAATATTAAAACAAGAATCATAACATCCCTAACACTTACTCTGAAAAAGGAAACATTCAAAGGTTATTAGGCTTGAATGTTTTGAGTGAAAACTGAAAGTACAGTAAGTGATATCCTGCGTGTTTTCATGTGCGTTGAATTACAGGATATGAACTATAATTGCACAAAGGTACGCCATACGAAAATGTGAAGTTATCAAGGAAAGGGAACTAGAATCTATGCAAGTGCCTCACACATCAATGCAAGTGCACTTGGTCTCTTACCAACTGAGGATCAGCCTTTGTATCTCCAGGATCCCACTGAAGAATCATGCGAAGACTACAGCACTGATTAAGATTTGCAAGGAAATAGCTTAGCTGGACATTCTGCTTTTGATATGTCTGATGTGATCCACAATAATTGGAGACTATCAGGAAAGATATATGTGAATGATGGAGCAAATTGTCAGTTTATTTGATGAAATCTTTCCTATTATTGATTTGATGCACTCCAATGGAGTATATCTTGAAGAGGAGTCTGAGGTTAGTGATACCCATAGACATATTATAAATTTACCAGACGAAAAGCAGCACGCGCGAATATCATTACCTGAAAGGCATTAGGCCCCACCTCTTTTGGATCATTTGAAGGGGCCAGTAAGAGCGCACTATCATGATGTTGATAACACTTTTGCATTATTCATATCTATTATGCGTATCAGTTGTATTGTGACAATTTGATTTAATGCGCATTTGTTGCGCATTTATTGCGCATTTATAGTGCATTAATTGTGCACGCGGTAAGCTGATGGGCGTAGTGTTTCATAACATGTACAAACGCACTCTACTCGGATGCATCTTACAAAATGAATAATTCATTTTTAATGATGAACATTAATCGGTGCTTAGGTCGGCCTTCTAATGAATCCGGACAATATGGCGCTGGTTTAAGGGCCTGGTGATACCCTACAAATTTTTGTTCTTTTGCTCTCTCAAGTTCAGTTTTGATTTGTCCCCTTTCTGCATTTATACAAACTAGCTACCACATAAACTGTGTTCAGACACAAAAAATTGTTGTATGGCTATACTGAAATGGTATGGCTATACTGAAATGGTATAGCTATACCAAAACTGCATAGCTTTACGATGAATTGATGTACATGTCTGAACACTGACTACCGAAACAACATTTAACAAAGCGTACTACGAAACTAGGGTCTGCGCATCAAATTAGAACTCAATAAAGAATCATAGTCCATTTGTGTCAGAAATATGGTGCCCATAGAATGGTATCACTGGGCGGGGCTTAACAAGAGTGCGGGATAGAGAACATGTAACCTTGCGAGGAAATCACATGCAGTGGAAACTGCGCATCTCCATATGTATGCAGTGCTTCTTTATAGAGTTCAGGATGTGTATCTGAGCACTCTGTTCACTAGTGATGATTTTGTTTTCATATGACGTTTTGTTGTTGAGTTTCTGGATAAGCGTTTTGTGTCTGAACAGGCTGTAAGAACACTATATGAATGGACCAAGACTAAGCCATGTCAACAATCTGGATTTTGAGTTTGGTGTGAACAGGATCTGCATTTAGGTGTACATGGTACCATATCCCATTCTCTCCACAAAGGAACTACAGTACTAAGGTAGTTCAAGCCTCAAGGATTCTATAACAGGAATATCAAAGTTCCTACAGTGGACAAGAAGTGAACTACATGTAACATCAAGTGCATGTTGAGAGCAGTACAAGAGGAGTTCACTTCAATAATCTGGATTATGTTTTTTGAAATGGTTGGTCACATGGGAAGTGTCTCGTGTCATTCTCCCTCCCAAATTCCCGAGTAGACCTGTAGGTCCCATAACTTGGACGTTAAAATCAGAAAGAGAACTACTGAAAAAGAACTGAAGTAAAAGATTACATAGATAATAATTACTATTATATTTAGCCTGTTAAAGTGTTAACTATGTTTTTATTCTTACAATGTGTGACCAAAGCAAATTTCCATGGTTGAGAATTTTGGACAGATAAATTTGAATTGACTTGAATTGAAATGAACTGAATTTGCTGTAAACTCAGAGAAAGATACAAGTCCATTTCCTAAGTTGGGATTATCTTGAAGATGTGAACAATATGGCAAGATGAAGCTATACTGGTGCCATTCTTGGCGCGAAGTACCTCCGGGAGGTACATGTAGATCAAGGAGTGAGGATCCAAAACTGGAACATTGAAATCAGATAGAGGACAAGTTGAAGTGGAGAAAGTCACTTAATCGGTTATGAGTCACCTGAACTTCTCTCATTGAGGGAGATCTGGTCTCGAGCTCTTGTTTCTCTGGAAATGAGTAGAGATACCATCAAATAAGAACTATGATACCTTCCCGCTGCCACTCAAAGGAAGGTTTGTGGACGTTCTTGGATGTTCTTGGAATTGCAAGTGTCCAGATTTTTTTTCAGGACACTGTCTTTAGTAATTTATTCAGTCAGGTTGACATTTCATTTTGTATGACTATTATGCATAGTCTTTCCTCTCTTTTCTTTCTGGAAATGGGCAGAGGATTTATCAAATATGCCTTATGAACTGCGATATCACTCTGCTGCATCTCAAAAAGATGTTCTTTATTGTATGCTACACGTAGTATTTGTGTTGCCTCAGTAAGACCCTGTTTTTTCTAGATAGGTGGTTATGTTAGTGGTGATATGAAAACACAATTTTTATTCCTTTACCTGTGATTGCTAATCAGGCCGACATTGGTATTTGGTATGGTACTTTAACATTTTCCTTCCCTTTGCAATGGGGCAGAGATCAATTAAAGGCATTGGCTAACTTTGTGAGCAGCTGATTTAAAAAATTCTCAAACTAAGATGAAACATGTGTATGAGTACTTGTATTTATACTCAAAAACCCTGAAACCAACCATAATTTGGAAGGAAAAGCTGTAAATTAGACGCAAACCGCGATTTTATTAGCTTTTGTCTCGAGAGACACTGAACTATGAGGACCGTTTGGACGAATTCAAAAATACCGTTACTTGCCTTCCGCCGCGTGATACGTCAATACACACAGTGCGGTCCGTTGAGTCACGTGCGCATGCGCACTCCTTACGTTGGGTCTATGCAACCGACCCTCGTATATTTTTCAAACATTGGTTCACATTTCTGATATTTAAAAATACTTCCCGTGGATATTATGCTCTGAAACTTTCACACTGGTATTTTTACACTATAACTCTAATGTTTATCCCATTTTCAAGTAACAAAATGAGATTTTTTTAAAATCATGACAATGTTAGCCAATGCCTTTAAGAACAGTAATATCCCACTGCTGCCACCAAAACAAGGTTCTTGTGAACCACCATACTGTAAAATCTGGGCCCTGTTTCATAAAACTTGTTATCACTAACAAGTTGCAATAACTGTGAGGAGCTACTGAAATCCTTGCATCTGATTGGCTGAGAGCAAAATTTGTCATAGAAATGTGGCAGTTGTCACTGATAAAAAGTTTTATGAAGCAGGGCCCTGGAGTAGGCCTCAATGGGATTTCATACTGAGATATCATTCATGTACTGCCATAGGAGCACGTAGAATCAAGTGTCATCTCTCTTTCTAGAAGTGGACAATGATAAGATCAGTAGAGACTCCATGAATAAGTGTCTCAGTTCGGAATTCATGTCTAGATGTCATTCATGTACAGTGTACTATACCAATGGAGTACATGCATTAGCTTTTAGGAGGGACAGGTCCTTTTCAATTTTTCTGGAATTGGCAGAGATAATGATCTAGAGATATTTCTGCAGAATCTGTGGAATGCATTCCTTCTTTTTGCAAGTGGTGTATGGTTGGTCACGGAAGTGGGTTTCAATATGCGGACTCAATGCGGACTCAATGCTCTATAATGCATTGATGCTGAAGACCATTTGAATTGTTAGTTTATTCATTGACCTTTATTTCATACATCTTGAAATGGATAAAGATACATGTATCACTTGCATATTACAGTCCCTCACTGTTACATCAAAGACTATCTTTAGAACAGTGTCCACCTCAGCTATTGGCTTTTATTAAATGCCCAATTGAATCTTATAAAGAGGGATTTACATACGTGTACATTGTACTCCACGCATTTGCATATAGGACATTGTTTTGTACATTTTATTGCTATGCGTATACAGTGTGATATTGGCTATTTGTGGAGATTGGCCTTGTCAGAATTGGCAGCGATGATCGCATTGTCATTTATCTCCTTCAGAAGCCCCTGGAGATGAAATCCTGGAAACTGTCCTTGTTATCTAGCCCTGACTTGAACATTGGAGTTATTTTTGGCTGAACCTACATGTACATCTATTGCCAAGAACTGTTTGAAGTTGTCCCTTTCTATATCTGTGGTGAATTGCTTTCCCTGCCAATTGTTACCTTTGCATGCGGTCGTACATCTGCAGTATTGGGTTATCAGTGATTATCTCATACAGTAGACAAACATGTTAACCCATTCGTGACAGAGGTCCACATTTTGTGGTTTCGTCTAATAACTTTTGATGCAGAGCCCTAAAAATTATACCAAATACCTGAGCAGAAAGAGTAAAAAATTCTACACAAACTGTGCCCATTTTGGTTGCGTCAATATTTGTTGTTTGATGCTGAAAATTTTTTAAAGGAAAATAAGCATTAAAATCCTTAAATTGGCAATGTGATAGAAAGTTTAAAATCACCATTTTCCCCTGCAAATTGGCAACTTTTTGACTTCTCATCATAATTTCTGTCAATTTATATTCATTTCAGATAAATGACGTTATATAAGAAAAATGTAGCAATATAATAAAAATGTTGGTGTTGCCAATTTGAAGAATAAAAGCTGATCAAATTAGGCTTTAAATAATTCCTGTCACGAATGGGAGGTTAAGAGGTGTCTTCCCACAATAGTCAAGGTTACATATAGAATCATGTATCTCATATGAGAGTTGCGAAAGAGCTAGTAGATACATTTATGTAAAATGTAAGTGCCTGCAGAACAGTGTTTTACATGCTAACTTGAGCAATTACACAAAGGCCGAAAGATGACATTGCCTAATTACTTGTAATTGAATCGTACTATCAATTGCTCAATCACTCATCAACACGGTTCTCTAAACCAAAATTACATTGTATAGGGACTGATAGACCAAGGTTTCAGGTGCTTTTGATATTTCGTGCGCATGGCTTTTTTCTTAAATGTCGTAGAGTCTCCTTACAGAGAGTGTAGCTCCAGTGAACTATCCCCAATACTTCACTGGAGCTACACTCTGTAAGTTATCAGACGTCCCAACCATTCTGAATTTGGAGGAAAGAATCTGAATTTTGACCATTCCAAGCTCTTGTTTCGATATAATATTCCTATTTTTCTTGATGAATTTTACTACACACTCCTATGGGAAATGCTGCTTCTTTCAAAATTTTGAGCAAAAATCATCCCTATTTTTCAGTCAGAAAAGTTGGGAGGTTGGTGTATTGAATAGAAAGGCACTACTTCCATAGAAGACATTGGCCTTTTTATGCTGTCTATGAGTGTCTAGCCTGTTTCCAGGTGTTTTTATTCTTCCTGCAGAATTCTTTGGCAAGTGATTCAGATCAGTGTAGTTTTTATTTTTTTTTTCAGACTACATGTTGGTTCCTGTTTCCTTCTATTACTCCATCTCTTCTCAGGAAGGTGAAAGGATTAGAGGGAGAAGGATTCTCAGCCCTGTATTTCAGTGAGATCAAGAGGAGTTAAATTATCTTTATCATTTAACCCATTCGTGACAGAGGTCCACATTTTGTGGGTTAGCCTAATATCTTTTAATGCAAAGCCCTAAAAATCATATCGAATACATGAGCAGAAAGAGCAAAAAATTCTACACAAACTGTGCCCATTTTGGTTGCATCAATATTCATTGTTTGATGCTGAAAATTTTTTGAAGGAAAATGAGCATTAAAATCCTTAAATTGACAATGTGATAGAAAGTTTAAAATCACAGTTTTCCCCTGCAAATTGGCAACTTTTTGACTTATCATAATTTCTGTCAATTTATATTCATTTCTGATACATGACGTTTTATAAATAAAATGTAGCAATGAAATACAAATGTTGGTGTTGCCAATTTGAAGAATAAAAGCTGATCAAATTAGGCTTTAAATAATTCCTGTCATGAATGGGTTAAGGCAGGCTAGGTATTGCTTGCCTGTCATGAACCAAGATCACGCTGAAAGCAGCACTAGTCACCGCCTCTTCAATGAAATTGAGTTTCACCTACTTTGCGATCATTTTCCTTTTTGAATCGTAGAAGAACAGGACATCACCTTTTAGCAAGAGTGGATATTTCCATTAGAATTCAAAAAGTGTGTCACCAAAGTGGGTTTGGAGTGGATGCGTTTACACCAAGCCTTTATATGTAGCCAGGAAGGCATTCAGCTTTAAGCCTCTATCTACCTCACTGGGCAGTGACCGTTTACTACAAATTGTGAATGGCATGCGATAGGAAGTTGTCTTCAAATGTCTTGAAACATTCATGGGTGTTTTTAACTCCCTCACATTAATCGCAGGGTCTTGCCATCTTAAAGAAGAACTTCTAAACGTATTGAAAATTTCAAAATACACTGTTTTCTCAGAATAGTAACAGAGTTGTCCTTATTGTCGGAAACCACTTCTGAGCTTTCTCAGTTTATTTTTTGTGACTTAAAAAGTGGGAAAAATATGAGACAACTTGGTAAGGGGTTGGTGACCTATGAAACTAAATTGAGACATATTGGAGACATTAAGGATGAAAATCTGACATTCAGAGCTAGACAAAATGTTGCACAACATTTACGTGACTGCGGCACAGCAGCCACAAGGATAAAAAATTTTCCTCCATTTTGTCAAACAAATGTCTTACAATGGTCATACAAATTGTATGTGACCCCCAAGCGAATTTCGGCCCAAATATCTCTAGAAGTTCTTATGGCATACAATCCAATGTGACTCCAAGTGAAAATTGTGACTTATTTGCATATTCTTTACTAATTGTGTATTATTTTCTTGCAGTTTATGTCTCCAAATTTATGATTGTTTAAAATGACAGTTAACATCTTTTTCCCTTTAGAACATAAAAAATAACATTGTTTCAGAATACCACCCTTGGTTTTTAATATAAAAGCTCTGTTTACACTCACTTGTTTGTGTTAGATAGCATGTCACATTTGCCTGAAGTAATGTTTTCATTCTCAGTTTTTACTGCCAATGGTTTACCTTGGTTATTTTGTTGTTGCTAATGTTTTTTTTTTAATCTCTTGACCTGAGGGCTGAGGCACCCTGGTTGCCAAGGCACAATATGTTTATTATTAACATACAATAATGTTTTATTGTAGGTATATGTTTTTGACAAAATTTGCCAGTTGTTTTTCTTGTAATGATACCTACCTGCACTTCGCCCCTTTGTTTGTCTGAAGATTAAAAAAATTCTCATCATTGAAAGGTCCTTGTCTTGTTTGTACCAGTATATATTGCGAAAGCGTATCCCAACATTAAAATGACGATCAGATCAGATTTAGGCTGGTTGAACCCATGGAAAGCTCTGCATAGTACATGAAGCAAACGGCCAAACATTATTTGCCAGATCTACATGTGAGGAATCGCCAGCAACCCGTTCCACAGCTTTTGTATTATGACGGTTATTTGTGATGTTTTGAAGCACAGGGCAAACAGCAATGCCTGCTTGTTTTCTACAAGTTATGCAGCATGAATGCAGTTATTTTCCAATCTTTTGAAGCACAGGGTGAAACATTGTTACTGTTAAGGAGCCGCAGCTACACATTAATATTCTAGAACTTGTGCGTATTGGGTTATTTACTAATATTTGGACTTGAAAGGTGATAATTTTGAGAGCTGTTTCCTGATTTTGAAACCACTTCGGAAGAAAAATATCATGGATCTTTTATGTTGTCTCAGTAAACTCATCTTGGTAAGTGCATACATGTAGCTGCAACATTAGAATCCACTTTCAAACTGCGGGGACGTTAACACCTAAGATTATTTACTCTGCCTAAAAGCTGAATATTTTTCCACTCCAAACTGAATTGGAACAAAATCACAGAGAATAAGAAGGATTGTAAAGTTTTGAAGTTTTCAGGTTTTTGTAATCAACTTTCAAAGTTGTTTGAAAATTACCTGCCCGAGAAAATCAGATTAACATCACTTTGCATTTTTCCCAATTGTTGAAATAGTCCTTGGAGAGAAGTTTTGCTAAGTACTACCAAGTCATCTTCACATATTTTTCCTAACATATATTCACTTTCCTTAACCCATTTTTATTTTGTTAGGATTCCTTTGTGCCATAATAGAGATCATATTTCCTTTGTGTGTAAAGAAAAGTGAATTCCTACTATTTTCAAAACTGTATTGATCAATTTCTATCTTTGATAGAAATTGATATTATGCTTCATCAACCTCATTTCTTAGCAAAATTAGTTAATCAAATAAGAAAGTGCAATGCTGATATGTGATATCTCGACACTCAGTCCAACGATAAATCAACTAAACAGAAAAGATTACAGACCACTGCCTCAAGAGTCTGCGTCCGTGATAAGGCTGCGAATATATTATTTAGGCTAAGAACACGTTCAATAATTCATGACAGTATACTGCCATCCAAGCATCCATCAGTGCAGGCCGCAGATGCGTAGTTAAAGGCCAGGAATGAACAAAAATAGGGGCTACATGACCTCGCTGATAGCGACAAGGAGATTTTTCATTAAAGATACAGACTACTTCATGCCTCCACCCACACAACCACACGCAAGCACGCATACATGCTTTGGAAAATCGTTCCCGGCTATATTTCATCATACATGAAGATTGTAGGGTTAGGTTTAACATTACTGTTGGGTTTTAGGTTTGGTTTAGGCAGGGTTCCACACTTTAAAGATGCCAGGAACACATAGACCCTCATAATTTAGGTCCTGACCCCCCCCCCCCCCCCCCCCCCCAAATTGAACAGTTTCAACATGGTTCAATACATACAGAGCCTGAATTTTTTTATCTGGGCCCCTTAAACCAAAAAGGTTAGTCTGGAGCTCACGTTTAGGTGAAGGGTTAGGGTTGGGTACAGTGTTTAGTTGAGGGTTGAAGTTTCAAAGTAGGTTGTGTCTGCAAAGTTGAGACAGACTGACAGAGGTACTGTATGGTCTATGGTTACAGGAGTATGCATTATACAACCACAAGCAAGGTACATGTACAGTGTAACAGTATCTTTTATTGAAAATCTTCTTGTTATAAAATGGTAAGCTCAGAACAGCCTTTAAAAGGCTAGAATATATCATCGGTTTGGAGCCAGAAGGGCATTAAAGTCTGTATAAAATGAGTTAGCGGCCTTCTGGCTCTGAACTGAAGATATGAACTGTAGACTAGGAAGGTTAAAGTCTGTCAGCTGACCTTGTACATGTACGTAGTTGATACCAGTGCATCTGCTCGGTTGTTTAATTGATGTTTTCTTTGTTTTGTTGTCTAAATGAGAAAGCATCATAAACCCAATACATACTGCAGCCTGATGACATAAGGAAGCAACTCGGTACTACTGTATTGTACTATAATAATTATTCAATAAAATTCCCTTCTATGGGGGGGGGGGGATAGTTTACATTCTTGTATGCAAATGTAGGCAGTCTCTAATATAGCAACATTATTCTGAAAGGCTAGGATTTGCAGACACATGTTCTTGGTAGGTTTGAAGGGATTGTTTTTGGTGTGTGAATGGGGCCGTAACCCATCCAAATCAGGGATGAGCTGATTAATACTCAGCTGCGACCTGTCTGCAAACCGCAGACTGCACCTGAATTACATTTATCTAGTTAATCACGTTCAGTCCTGGGATACAAAACTCTGTCCGATCCTCCACTTGTATGTTATCTATACAAACATACTTGCAGGCCTGTCATTTGTGTACATGTACAATGTATATTCAGAAACAGAGACAGATACAGAGAAACCATCAAAACCCAGAAAGTACTATGTACCATCAAATTTACCATGATTCCATGGTAATTTCGTCAAATTAACATGGTACTCTTTTTTTCAAGGGAAGCGTAACTCTGCATCTGGATCATTTGAAGCATTTACCCATGCACAGATTTATACATGTATGCTATTGTGGTACATGTACAGTACATTAGCTACTCACAGCATTAAAACTTGGAAGAGATTTTATCAATATGTTGATTTAACCCATTCATGACAGAGGTCCACATTTTGTGGTATGGCCTAATATCTTTTGATGCAAAGCCCTAAAAATCATACCAAATACATGTACATGAGCAGAAAGAGCAAAAAATTAGACACAAACTTTGCCCATTTTGGTTGCATCAATATTCATTGTTTGGTGCTAAAATTTTTTAAAATGAAAATAAGCATTAAAATCCTTAAATTGGCAATGCAATGGAAATTTTAAAATCACCATTTTCCCCTGCAAATTGGCAACTTTTTGAATTCTCTTCATACTTTTTGCCAATTTATATTTATTTCAGAAACATGACTTCTTATTTTAAAAATGTAGCAATAAAAGAAAAATTTTGGTGTTGCCAATTTGAAGAATAAAAGCTGATCAAATTAGGCATTAAATAATTCTTGTCACGAATGGGTTAATAACAGTTTTTGCAAACAATCTCTATTCTTGGTATTGGAACACTGTACCATAATTTCTGTGAACACATTGAATACTGCATATAAAACCTGAGATATGTCAGGCCAGGGTCCAAGGAAAATGTGTGTTACACTAAAGTTATGGTTGATGTGCAGAAATGTTCATAAATGCTGTAATGTTAACACGTTCATTGCATATTTTGGGGGTATTTTTATTACTACATGTATTTCAGAATATTTTCCATTTATATTTTTTCTGTTGTCGTTTTTCTCTGATGCAGACTCTAAAACTGAATACAGAAGCCAGGCAAGACGATGGGGAAGTACATAAACATAAACAACAACATTCTGTAAGTAAACATGTAATAGCATCAATTTTAATTGCAGCAAGGTCAAAAATGCTGGAAAGTACAGAATTTGTCCCTTTTTTATAATTAGAAAGCTCTATGTGTGAATGCAAATGCAGCACATTGACGAAGGTACTTGGCCATTTTGATTTTCCACTTTATTTCTGAACATATCAAAATAATCAGGTACTGTGTATCATTTAAATTCCCACTTCATTGAGTTTTTAATACACTGGTAGCAGCACTAGTAGAGCTCTTTTCACCATAGCATCATCAGAAATACTAATCATTTTAGAGTACATGTAGGCCCATCATATCAGACAAAACACCCCCTTGCGCTTTATGGCTTGTTCACATGTATCCACTGGCAAACGCCCATGGTAAACCCCCATGTTTTCTTGTAGTGTTCACACATGGCGCAGAAAAACCATGTCACTTGACAAAGAGATGCGAGGTCTAACCGTGAAAAAAATACACTAGGGCTAGGGGCGATTTGCTCCCAAAATGTCAGAAATATTCCTCGTAAGTTGCAAAATAGCCCCCGTGAATAGCCATTGGGTTCAATACAGAATGTCATTTGGAATGGACAGAAGAAAGAAAAATAGCCCCCGTAAAGAAGATCTTACTTTTTCCCTGAGGTCTACCTGTCAATATTTGTTCATGCTTGTTATTGAAGGAGACAGAGAGTTTTGCCAAAAGCTGCGCATAATATAGAGGTGTACTCATGATGCCATATTTTGTGCTAACTAAATAATTATTTGATTGGTCTGCACCTTCTTACCCCAGGGGACACAAAAGATAATTCCTCCCCCCCCCCCCCATCATCAAATGCCATTCATTTACATGTTAAAGAATTAAAAAGAAAAAAAAAATGCGGGTTTGCCATTGCATCTAGTATGTGAGCAAGCCTTTAGAAACTGAATCCGAAAGCGCTGATATTGACATTTGCTCACAATTATTACAGAATAACACTGTGCCTCACACGACATCTGGATAAATGAGAACTGTGTTGAAAGATTGGCATTGTTTTACAGCAAACAAAAGGGAACAATTAGTCATATTATTCTGAATACAAATTCGCAACCAGGCCCTTAGGTGTAAGGTTGTTGATGCCAACAGCTGCAGAAATTAACAATATTGGACAATAGAAGAAAAATGTATGCCAAATGTGGAGGCTACAAATGATGTACACTGTATGTAGACTCACTCATGTGGTATATATTCTGTTCACCCCGGTGTGTTTAATTGGGAGGTTCGTGTAATACATGTAGTTTGGCTAGATTTGTAATATCATAATTATGATAACAAGAAAAATTCCTGAATGCCTTTAATGGAAGCATGATTCTAAATGTTTTCAAAACTTGTACATTACATGAAGTTTTATCATGTTTTTAGATATTACCTCTACATATTTTGCTTATCAAAGGCACATACATGTACTGTATATTGTTGCTTTGCAATTCAAAACATTTTTTAAAGCTGTAATTAGAGTATATTTACATAGTGACTGCGCTATATAAATGATCTAATTATTATTATTATTATTAATTGCAATTAATATTTGTAAATTTTTGAAATACATTTACATACATTTATCATGTTTGTTTTGTCTTGATTTTCCCAATTGGTGCGGTTGTAGCACTGCCTTTTTGTTTCTCTGTGATCATTCATAGTTTCTTCTATGTCTGTATCAATGCTTGTGATGCCAAGGGATCTCATCTAATTAGCGAATCAGAATTACAGTACGACAAATGTTATTAAAGGTTTATTCAGATATGAGGAAACAAATCCCCATAACATTTTTAGTGTACAAGTCTGTGGGATACGAGGTCACCCCAAAAAATGTCGCTGAGGCAGGAGACATTTTTTTTTTTCTCGCCTGGCTGCAAAAATCTGTGGACCAATCACATTCTTAAAAAGTTAGCACACAATATGTTGTCATGAGTTTGTCTGCCCGACTTTTGTCAAAACTCTTATTTGAGAGTTGATGCATTAATGTGTGCTCATTGTACGTAAGTGAGTTGGTTTGTTACGCCATATTTGAACAAACATAAAAATGTTGCAGGGATTTATTGCAGGGATTTTTTGCCTCATATAAACAAGCCGTAAGTCTTCTTGGACAGTATTTTACATGTATCCCTATGTACAGAGGAGTGTTGTAGCACTTCACCTTCTCTTAAAACTTATATAGACTTACTCTCTAATCTCACTACACAGCAGCGGCATCGTCACCGACATCGCGAGGACAATCGCCACGCCCGTCACCACCACCACCATCATCATCACCACCAGGGCTCTCGAGGCCATCCCCATGACAATGAGAGGTTGGATGGTGATGGACAGGCCGAGATGGTTGGTCAGCATGTAAGACAACGCAGGGCATCCGACCAAGTCGAGAGGTAAACTGATAATAATTATTTACAAAGTGGCATTGCATATTGCCATTTGTTCCCATTGATATTACCTAAATCAAGCTTTTCTACTGTCCCCACTGATTTAGAGATACCTTGGAGTTTCTGGTCTTGTGATCAAAATGTGAAATAAACTGTTCCTAAGCAAATGGGAGAGTTAGATTAGTTGTATATACAGTAAAAACATATGTCTAGAGCGAGATTTGGAGATTATCGAATTGACGAGAAATTCACTTACATGTACTTTCCCGAAAGGTACTTGCACTGTACAAGGAAATCAGCATATGGGATCACACACAAATCTGGCATGGAAGTTACCCCTGAACTTAGTTTTTTTCTAGTCATATTTCCAATAAGAGGGCATTTGAAGAGAAATCCTTTCCAGGGGACATTTCTTCTATGATATTTTTCGTAACTGACATGGAAAGAACGAGATAGCTCACAAATTATTTCTAACCTTTCCCACAACTCCAGCTTCTCTATAATACCATTTTTACTACACTCTTGTCATTTCTTATAAAGCATTCATTCATCCTATTTCGTATTAGTCTTGCGATTACGTAGTCATGTGCAAAACTAGGCTTCTATCATGAAGCTACTGCCAAAAGATCTGCTGCATATTTGCTCCGTTACCTACATGTAGATGCTCTGTGGCCTGGCGTATCATTTTAACCGACGGGAATTATTTAAAGCCTAATTAGATCAGCTTTTATTCTTCAAATTGGCAACACCAACATTTTTATTTTATTGCTACATTTTCCTTAAAAAACGTCATGTATCTGAAATGAATACACATTGACAGAAATTATGATGAGAAGTCAAAAAGTTGCCAATTTGCAGGGGAAAATTATGATTTTAAACTTTCTATCACATTGCCAATTTAAGGATTTTAATGCTTATTTTCCTTTAAAAAATTTTCAGCATCAAAGAACGAATACAGACGCAACCAAAATGGGCACAGTTTGTGTAGAATTTTTTGCTTTTTCTGCTCATGTATTTGGTATGATTTTTAGGGCTTTGCATCAAAAGATATTGGGCCAAACCACAAAATGTGGACCTCTGTCACGAATGGGTTAATCAGACCAATGGCTTATTTTGCCAAGTGGTAAGTAGCCAAAATGGGTATAGGAAAAGCCGGAAGTAGGCACAAAGGATAACCAAGAATTTAAATCCACTGAATGGACAGGTGAAGAAAGCGGAAATTTCACAAAGTCTGTAGTTGAAATTACCGCATTCCTTTTCCGTTTCTATAAACTAGGTCCAGATTCAACGAACTTGCCACGGCCCACAGCTTGGGCTACCATCACCAAGGGGTCATGCATGGGTCACCTAGAGGTCAGAGGTCGCAGCGCTATGTCCAAGAGATGCCAGGAATGCAATTACCTCCCAACATACAACAACAGCCGCAGTACCCCTTGCCACAGGTAAAGGGCCAAAGTTTGTAGACCTTTCTATTATTTTAAAGCAGGGTTCTCACTAGAAAAAAATTCACACACGGTTCCCACTCTGCGCAAAGCGTGGAAGTTTCGGAAGTTTTACGGAATAACACCTAAAGTTAGGTGTGGCGGCAGTATATGCTGTAGTAAAAGGATGAAAAATACTTCTTGGTAAGCAGAAGTTGTCTACTAATGGCATAAAAGTAAAAATACATTGCCAAAACAATCTGTGACATTTATCATTATTGTTAGGAATATATACTCCAATATTTTTTTACCCTTGTTGCCACACATGGTGCAGCAATTTCACACATGGTTCTTCCTTGTCTGAAACCCTTTACGCATGGTATTGAAACCATGGGTATTATGTACTGGCGAGAACCATGCTTTAAACACTGACGATTTGGATGGCAACTTTTGGGACATGTGGCCATCTTGTCTGTATACTGCCTTCCAATGACAAACGGAAGCAGCTCTGTAGAATGAGTTTCTTGGTAAATGAAGAAACTAATGGGGCGTTGCAAGAAAGTTGCAATTGATTGCAAGTTGCAACTGATTGTCACTGGCCAATCAAAATCATTTTGCATGCATATCTTTTTGAAAGGGCAGACCCTGAGCCAATCAGAATGGTTGTTTCAAAATTAGCAATTATTTGCAATCGATTGCAACCTTCTTGCAACACCCCATAACTCACTGTTTTATATGGAAATCTATGCCGTTGCTTCCGTAGGATATGTCCTTATTTTAGAAATCGGGGGTCATGTGACTTAAAATTTCTTCATCATCATGTAGATCATGCCAAAAAAATACCCCAAAGCAAGAAAAAAAAAATCAAATTTGAAAAATTTGAAATTTCTTTCTTTTGTCATTGGATGGCAGTACAGGGGATGGGTACAGTATAGGGGATGGGTACAGTATAGGGGATGGGTACAGTACAGGGGATGGGTACTTGAGAAACCTGTGTAGGTCTCATGTAAATGTGGTCAATTTTGGTTGCTTCTATCTCTTGGGTCATTTTAGTATGTGTGAAAAGAGGCCACAATGCATGTTTTAGCTTGGCCATGTTTAGTTTCCATAGGGTCGCATTTAGATACATATGATCAAATCCATGATTGAAGGGACTCTAGCTGAATTCACCTTAACTACAGTTCTCTTGTGTTTTTAATAGCCTGGAAAGGCAGCCTAAACACAGATGACGATCATGCATTTTAACGTACTGCAGTCTTTACCTGCTAAATAAAAGTTACCTATCTTCCCTGCATAATTTGGTGTATTTCACTGTATGCAAGAAAATTCTCAGAATGAATGTTACTGTTGCATTGAGGTTATATAGATATTGGACTGCACAGTAGATTGAATGTCTTCCTTTGTTGTTTTAAATGAATGCATGAATGAATGAATGGATGAATGAGTGAATGAATGAATGAATGAATGAGTGAATGAATGAATGAATGAGTGAATGAATGAATGAATGAATGAGTGAATGAAGGAACGAATGAATGAATGAATGAATGAATGAATGAATGAATGAATGAATGAATGAGTGAATGAATGAATGAATGAGTGAATGAATGAATGAATGAATGAGTGAATGAATGAATGAATGAATGAATGAATGAATGAGTGAATGAATGAATGAATGAGTGAATGAAGGAATGAATGAATGAATGAATGAGTGAATGAAACTTTATTACCAAAATTCGATCGTAGTACAGAGCACACTGGAAATACAATTCTTTGGTTTTCGGATGCCACTAGATAACAGTACTGCTTGTAGAGCCTGGTGCCCTTGTTAAAAGCTAATTACAATATAACAAACTTGTAATACATGAAAGGGGTTTACATGTATGGCAAGCAAAGATGATAGAGCACCGCGAAGCGGCGCAAGATGGTTCACTCTCCGAAAAACGTGATGTACGCAATGGAGCGTGGCCAGCCGCCATTTTGGTGTGCAAGGCGAGCCCTGAACCCGGAAGTGCTGTACGAGCGTAGTTGCCTTTCCTGTGCATTTTGCATGCAAATCATGGCAACAAAGTCCCGTTCGTCCGCTCATGAACATCATGATAGATTCCTGCTATAAGGAAATGATTTTTGTTGTCTCACACTACACTTTCTTGATATATTTTATGTGCATTTCATTGTCATGTTCAATTCATACTATTTGTTTGCAACTTTGCAACTGTGATACAAGGTAAAATGTATAATTATTAACTGGTTACACTCAAGAAAGATTATTGATTGCAACAATAGTCCACTAAATGCACTTTTTGTATGAACTTGGGATCCGGAGTAACATACTGTGAACTTAATCTTTTTCTATAGTTTTTTTTTTTTTTTTTTTTTTTACAGCATTCACTGTATTCAGCATAACGTTTGACAGATTAATGATTGACTTCAAATTTTCCTAATAAAACTTACTCCTGCTTGCCTTTAAAATGTGACTCCAGATGTTTTTTAATATTGAAGTAAGCTTGTGTGATGTTAAAAAATGTAGATATCCCTATTGCAATAAGGAGAATGTTGTGTGTTTGATTCCATATTATCGTCAGTTGAGAACCAGAAGGGGGCTATATATTAAAGATGTTGCGTTGAAAATCAGAAGAGCGCAGATGCTATACAGCCTGTAGCGACAGTACCATTTGACTATCTTTTGTAATGGTGGAGGTGGTGGTGTGTGTTTGTGTGTGTGCATGCACATGTGTGTTTGTGACTGTGCAAGGCCCCGTAGGTAGAGATTTTTTTCCGGGGGGGGGGGGCAAGACCCTCATTTACTCTTCAAAATATTTCAAAATTTGAAATCTTGAGAAAAAAGAGTGGGATTTAAACATTTCTGGGCACATCCCCCCCCCCCCCCCCCCGGCTACGCGGCCATGCGTGTGTGTTGTCTTTGTGTGTAGGTGTGGCATACATAAATACCAGTTTGCCCATTTTTGACAAGTAAATTGATTTTAAGTTGTCAAATTAGTGATTTGAAATAATGTTGATATTGTTCTGTATTCTGGCATGGCCATCTTCCCACAGTCGCTTCCTAATTCATTATTTTTTTCCACCTCATTATTTTCCAAAACTATTTCCCTCCAATTTTTGCATCTATAGCATACTCCATGCCCGACTCCATGGCGTATGATTCAGAAGCCGCGGAACGTTTTTGAAAGTGGGGGGGGGGGGGCAGGAGGGGGGCTTTTGTACAGAGGCAAATGTGTCAACTGAAAAAAGTGGGGGGGGGGGGGGGGCTACCCCCCCCCCCGGTTCCGCGACCCATGTGATTTTCATGGACGTACAATAAAAAAGTTGATAAAATCGACATGTACCCTATAAGCATTCTCGCCAAATGTTTAATTCATATGTATGCTACCCTCCCCCAGTGAACAAACAACGCAGATATATCGTATTAAACCTCCAACCCCCAATGTATAAATAGCTATGAATTCAAATCTGAATAGACCTACATGTTACACAATTTATCGACTTTTTTCAATGAAAAGCGAAAGTCCCCTTTCCAAATTTTCAAAGACTACGAAGCGAAACACCGTGCGGCTCGCGGGTACCGTAAGGGTATGTTGCACACTAAGATGGCGGCCGTTCCGACCCAGTGCGTACTTCACTGATTTGAACGTACTTTTCGGAGAGTGAACCATCTTGCGCCGCTTCGCGGTGCTCTATCATCTTTGATGGCAAGTAACATATTAAAGGAGAATGCAACCCAAGCATCAGTGTGCTCTTAGTGAATAAAGATGACCAAGAAGAGTAAACAGTAAAAGTTTGAGCAAAATTGGACAATCTGTTCAAGAGTTATGAATTTTTAAAGTTTCAGTAAATCCTTGTTATGGGATCCTCGAGTTGGCAACTTTGCCAGCATCTGTGATGTCATCGTGGACAACTCTCAATTCATTTTGTACATAATTTTTCACAAAAATTGATTTATATGAAATTTCAAGTCAGGAATCGACATAATCTTCCCAAAAGGCTTACAGAATTGATTTAGCCATGTCATACTCAAACAATAAATCAAAAGAATTTGTATTTTCTTGAAAATAAAGAAAATGTTAAATTCTGTGTACAAAATGAATGGAGAGTTGTCCATGATGACATCAAATATGCTGGCAAAGTTGCAAATTCAAGGATCCCCATAGTAAGGATTTACTTAACTTTCAAAGTTCATAACTCTTGAACAGATTGTCCGAACTGCTCAAACTTTCACTGTTTACTCTTCTCGTTCTTCTTCATTCACTGGAAGCACACTGATGTCTGGGTTGCATTCTCCTTTAACTGTTGACTATATTCCTTGTAGCATGATTACCATGACATAAATAGAGAAGTCACTACTATCTACACTTATCAGTACAAGTAAGATGGTATTTACAGTGAATGTTGAATGTATTCTTGTAATAAATGTTCTTTTGTAACTGTACAAAATATAGGGAAGGAGCTTTTTCTTCTGATATCTTTTTCATGTATTTTTTTGTCAGGTACCCTATGCACACCAAGGTAGAATGCGGTCAGACAGCGAGCCGATGGATATATCCAAGGTCCGCGGTGACATGCAGGGACAACCCAATTTCGGTCGGCATCCGAGTCACGGTCGAGAGCGGTACGACCTTGGGTCAGTTGGCAGGTCGATGGGCCATGCCATTCAAGAAGTCATGCAGAGGGAAGGTTCTGGCGGGAATCTCTCACAGGGTTCAGACCATTCGCAAGAGCGCCACCGCCCGGACAGTCGGGCGTCACAGTCGTCGCATCAGTCAGCGGAAGGATATGGTCCGCAGAGGAGGCGGTCACTGGAAATGCAATGTGGAGGGCAGCATATGCATGAGCGTTCAGACAGTCAGGTCTCGACAACTAGCCAGCAGGGTGAAGAAAGGCACCGTACAGCGCCCTCACCCCGCAGTAAAAAGAAGAAGCAAATGCCGAAGATGGGTGTGACGGCGGCCATGCAAAGAACATTTGGCGGACCTCAGAGTCCGAACGCGAATCTGCCCCACTCGCAATCGGGCGACCGTCTGCAGCACTTCTTTGGACAGCCGCAGCGCAGCCAGCTTCCGCCTCAGATCCAAACCCAAGCTCCAAACATGCAAGGTTTTGCAGGACACGGCTACCATCGTGGCGATCAGGACAGTCCGAGATTAGCCAGTCCTATGGACTCCTCCTTCTCTCCTCCGGGCTCCAACTTCAATCGCACAGCCACTCCGGACTCGTCCTCTAGTTTGGACTCCTCCTCTCAATACCCCAGCACCAAAGACCGCCATCTAGTGCCCGGCTACGGTGCAGGTTTCCCCGACCAGCGTGGGGACCACATCATTCATAAACATTCAGATAGCCAACTTTCTCAAAACTCTCAGACCTCCATATCCTCCCATCATTCGGACTCCTCCAACCGCCCAGTCACATCTGACTCACAGCGATCCCAGTCCTCTGAAGACCTCAATGGACCTACCTATGTCCATGTCGGTCCACCTTCGCAAGAGGACCAGATCATTTCTCATAGACACTCGCCGGCCATGCAGGCTCCAAACAATAATCTCCCGCCCCAGCTGTCAACAGACACGGATGAAATCATGCCTACCGACCCTATCTACGCAAACCTCGAATTCATCGCACAGCGCGAGAAGGAGGACGAACAGCGGATGGTCTTACGTGAGATGGATCGTTTGAGTGGGGCCCAGGACATTGAGATAAAGTTCCATCGTAATATGCACTCTGGATCTCCTATAGGTCGGATCAACGGGGAACATGAAAATAGGAGCTATAGTCTAGAAGCTTTAGACCAGCATGAACAGCTTGCCAAGGCTGGCATTAGACTCAATAAGAGTTTTGACTCAGAGGGTATGTAAATTTTAGCTAGTTTAGATATTATTTCCTACATTCCCGGAAAAAAATCAAGTTTTTCTCTTTACATACTTAAAAATTGGTATTGTATTTATCTAGATTATAAGACATTGGACACAGCTTGTGAGTTTTTGCTTCTGTGTTTTTAGCATTTCGTTCACATCATTACATGAATTTCTTGAGTTCGTTGAATGGTCAAGAGTAACCACTCAACACTGAAGCGTGATCACTGCACAGGGCGGGTGGATGGCTCAAGCTGAGTGATCTACAGTGAAATCTGTCTGTGGTGACTACCCGAGGGAAAGAAAAAAATGTGGCCTTTATAGACAGGTGGCTGCTATAAACAAATTCTTAAGTACATAATTTATCTCCATGGGAGAGGTGGTCGCTCAGACAGGTTTAACTACATGCATGTTTAGCTGTGGTTTCAAGTTCATTACTTAAGTTGTGGTTTCATCTGTTTTGCTCAACCTTTATGTTTTTTTTTTCTTCAATGTAAATAAAATCCCTTACCTCTGCAGAGAGCTCATCTCGCGATGCGTCCGTCACCCACGAAAGCAGCCCCATGAACACGCCGGGCTCCCCGCCCTCGCCTACCGCCCACGACACCCACTCCATGGAGAGCCCCCTGACGGAGACGGTCCACGCCTCTCTCCAGCGGGGCCACCACCGCGGCAGCACCACATCATCCACCAGCGGGGCCAACATCATCCAGAACTCTGCCTTCGAGCGCAGTATCTCCGTACAGGACCAACGCCCAATCTCCATGGTAATATGCGAAGCCATGCCCTCTGTGGTACCTGAAGAGTGGAAGGTGGGTGGATGTAGACACGCCCTTTTTATGAAGCTTTCATGAGTCACGCCTTTTTTCTTTTTTTTGCGCTCTCTGAAAATGCACCCACACCCCATTCTTGCTCTTAATTTCTGCGAGTGCCACAAACTTTCATCTTGCCTCCATTTTAAGTCTAGATTCATTCTGGAGTCACAATGCCGAAGCAAGGAAAGGATCATTAATGATTCATATGAAAAGACCCTTAAACTTCTGCCAAATCATTTACTCTTCCACTTTGCAGTTTGCCGTGTCTCTTCTGTAGTTACTTGCACAGTTCAGCTCTTTTCCCTATTGTGTTTGTCGAAAACAAGGTAATTTATTGAAATAAGTTAAATTGGCCAAACTTGGAGAACAGGTTAAACTGCAACGATTTCAATCTTGTGTTGCTAGTTTGTACTTGATTACCACTCTGAGGAAATGCCTATAGTTTTGGAAAGAAGGATGAAATCAAATAAGTGAAATGAAAATTGAGAAAGCATTGCTCAGTATAAACTGTTATAATAACATTTGAATGTAAGACTTAAATATGATTCTTGAATAGCTTAATGAAAACTAACAGAAAAAAAGAAATGCAAGCTGCACCCTAATTGCACTGAAAAAACCCAAGAATGGCTGGCAACCTTCATTCTTAATGAAAGCCTGAAATTTTGTCAATGATCATCAAATTGGCAATGTTTACATCCACCTCTTTTTCACTATTATATGTATAGATGTGTGTTTCATAATTCATTTTCTTGTAATCATTACCATGTACTTGTTTATATCTCTATGTTTGTTAATGTTCTTAATAATTTGTGACTTGTTAATTTTCTTGTTTTTGTTTTTTTGTGATTTTGTTTAGTTTTCTTTTTCATATGTGTACATACTTATAAGAAATAGGAATGAATGAAAATTTTGAAATGCTCAGACACCATGCCCATAGCTCTTTATAATTTAGGATGAAAGTAATGCAGCACCTAACACCAGGGGCAGGGCTATGGGGAGAGGGTAAGGGGGTAGGGGTGGCTGCACCCCAGGGAAAAAATCGATTATTTTTTTTCCGGGGCTACTTTTTGAGCTCACTCGCCTCAATTTTCTACATTGTATTACAGTTTACATTGCAACCTGAGAGAATTTCAGGGGCTCTTTTTTTAGTTTTCCAGGGCTCTTTTTGGCATTTCGGGGGCGAGCCCTGGTGTATTTTTTCCCTGCTGCACCCCTATGATTTTTCAAGTGTTAAAGAAAAAAAAAAAGAAGAATAACTAAATTCATGTGTGGGTCATCTTGCCCCCCCCCCCCACCCCAATCGCGATAGCCTTGCGCAGCCCCTGCCTGCCTAACACTATTCACAGCAAAACATATGCACTCTTTCATCATTGTAACAGTAATGTATGATGAGAATCATGGAGGTGCTATAATGTGTATCAAATGCAGAATTTTGAATGGAAGCCATTCTCAGCTAGACACTGAACCCATATTGACACTAAAGCCATCATTGCTTCTTTTTTTTTCAATTCACCCCAAATATGGTGGCGGTCATTTTGAGGCATCTACATGTACATTTTCATACCTCCCCTCCCCTCCCCCTTTTCAACATTTTTCGTGAATAATCATTTCATATTCATGTTCAGCTTACTGTACAATGTAGGATGTGGCACATGTATGAAGTCCAACGATTGTATGTTTTTAGTTTGGTTGGAGTTTCAAAATAGTTTGAAATTTCTTGTGAACGTTTCCAATACCCTGCAAACTGATGGCACTCCCCCCCCCCCCTTCCTCCTCCGTTTGGCAAATTTTTGCAAATAGCAAATTGTTCTCGTGCCCTGTGAAAACCGGCCTTTATTCTGAAACCCACATTTTCGAGTCACCTGTGCAGTCACCAAAGATGATTCTTTTCAGTCTGGTCTGTATTCTTAAATGCTTCCCCCTCATTGTATCAATGTATTTCCTCCTCCAACCTCTGTCTTCATTAGTTCCTCATCTGACCGCATAATAACCTCAAACACCATATTTTCTGAGCAGTTGGTATGGCATCCATCCATATATTTTTCAGTCACCAGGGCCCAGTTTCATAAAAACCTGTTATCAGTAACAAGTATCAGAGCTATTGAAATCCTTGCATCTGATTGGCTGATAGCAAATTTATCATAGAAATGTGGCAGTTGTTAACTGATAACAAGTTTGATGAAACGGGGCCCTGATCGCTCAGACATGACCCATCATCCATCATAGGTATGCTTGACCAAGCTTAAAATACTGACATCATCATTAAGTTATTTCTTACAGGCTAGTGCCACTTCTCGTCTAATGCTCTTCCTCTCTTCTGTTTCCTTTGTTCTTTCTACGTATCATTCCTCAATCATTCTACCTAATTTATGCATGATCTTTCTGTTTGATTTTTCTTCTTTTCCTTCCTAAAGTTTTTTTGTGTGTGTTATTTTATGCTTTCAATTCCTTTTGGTTATTATTTTCCTTTCCCTTTCTTAGTTATTCCTTTCATATTTTCATGTTCTTGCACTTTTTCAATTCATCTTCTCTAAACTTATGTTTCTTTCCACTTTTCCTAGGGTGCTTTTTCTTCATTTCCTTTTTTTTTTTTTTTTTTTTTTGCTTTTCTGTTTTTTCCTTTTCGTCTTCTCCTTCTCCTCTTCCTCCTCCTCCTCCTCCTTCTTCTTCTTTCCTTTTTTTTCTTACTCATCCTTTCCTTCTTCTTTTTCTTCTTCTCCTTCTTCTTCTTCTTCTTCTCCTTCTTCTCCTTCTTCTTTCCTTTCTTCTTCTTCTTCTTCTTCTTCTTCTTCTTCTTCCTTTTTTTCTCCTCTATTTGATAGTCTTACATTCTCTAATAGTCTGATTGGTTATTCTCTCTTCTTTCTTGCACTTTCACTTTTTCAGTCCATCTTCTCAACTTACTTTTTCACTCCATCTTCTCAACTTATGTTTCTTTCCAGTTTTCCTAGGGTGCTTTTTCTTCATTTCCTTTTTTTTTTTTTTTCTTTTCTGTTTTTTCCTTTTCGTCTTCTCCTTCTCCTCTTCCTCCTCCTCCTCCTTCTTCTTTCCTTTTTTTCTTACTCATCCTTTCCTTCTTCTTTTTTTTCTTCTTCTTCCTCTACTTCTTCTTCTTCTCCTTCTTCTTTCCTTTCTTCTTCTTCTTCTTCTTCTTCTTCTTCCTCTTTTTCTCCTCCATTTAATAGTCTTACATTCTCTAATAGTCTGATTGGTTATTCTCTCTTCTTTATCCTTTATCCGTAATTTTCTTCCGGTACCATTACCGCTAAACACTTTTGTCTGTGAATTATCTTTGTATGAGCTTTCCATCCAATTCATCCTTTATCTTTTTTTCTTTTCGTCGGTATCTCTTCCTCTTTATCATTCTTTTTTTCTAACATTTTTAGTTCTTATTCCTTCCCAACTCTACATTTCACACTCAATCACTCCCTAGCCAGTACTTACATCTGAAACCACAGTGAAATCACAAAACCACAATCTGCCTTGACAATGAGAGAGCATATGCCCTCTGCCATTACATGTATGTACAATCCTATACAACTTGAAACATACACCGCCATTCATCATTCTGTCAGCCCTTTAGATCATCACATTAAAGGTAAAGTTAGAACTGGGGAGTGTGTCACAAAAACAAAGATTGACTCAAATTGCTCTTAACTATGGCAGGCCATTCATGCCACTGTTTGCTTTCACCATCGGTCTCTTAAAGGATGCGCAAATCATTGTCACAAATTTGAAGAATTTACATTTTTTGTTTTCTTAAGCAATAAACTATAAAAAATTGTTGATTCTGCAGATTTGTGACGATGATTTGCAAATCCTTCGAGTCCATGGTAAAAGAAAACGTTGGCTTCAATGGTATTAGAAAATCACTGATAACGAATAGGACAGCACATGGATATGGGTATATGGGACTGCACTAAATATACTTCACAAGTTGTTTCAAAATTTAGAGTGATCCCTACGATGTTCTTTCCCATTCATATTTTGATATTAGGCCAATGTAGCTATCATTTTTATGTGCCATTGCTACTAATAGATTATTACATATGAAGGAGGGGGAGCACCAGAGAAAAAACATGAATTAATTTTGAATTTTAAAAATTAACTTCAGTTCTGGTCATGCGGTTGTATTTTGAAATAAACCATTTCAAAAGCAGTTTGAAAAGTCTCTTGAGTAGTAAATAAAAACTGGAGTATACCTTGAATCTTTGATTTCATAAAAATGATAAGAAATCACCTCAATCTTGTGGAAAGCACACACACTGCACACCGAAATTGGTACATTGCACTAAACACTTAGGCATACATACACTCAAGCTGTCATATACATGTCATATTTCAAATACATGTGTGAGTGCATCTGAAGAGAAATCCTTTTCGGGGGACCTTTCAACATTGATATTCCTCCAAACTGACATGAAATGACTGAGAAAGCTCTCAAATTATCCGTCGCCTCCTCACAGAAGTCGAGCTTTTCTTTAACAAGAAACTCCACCTTCTCTTTGACATTATCTGAGGCCATATATCCGCATACACTCTCCCCATTTTGTGCAATCACAGACAGGCTACACAGTTCACAGGGCATCTTGTAAGCTCATTAAGTCGGCTAATCTATTACCCACCCTTCTCTCCTGTAACAAGTTAATGTGCTGTCGCATACCTATATTGCTTGTTGGATTGTGTGGCGTAGGCTACTTTCATGCTGGGCTGAAATATTGTCTTGGGTGAACCAGCATTCTTAACTAAGGCTTGCTCAGATATGATGCGACAAAGCCTTGCGATAAACCCCCATGATTTTTTCAGTGTTCAGATATGGCATGGCAAACCATGCCACTTATGTTGATGAACGTGCATTTAATGTGTCAACGCTCAAATAAAAGAGATTTTTGCCATAAGTTGCGCAGGCAAACTCATGACATCATATTTTGGCTGACTTTTTAAGAATTTGATTGGTCCACAGCTGTTTACTGCTGGGAGGCATAAAATATGGCTTAGGTTTTTTTTTTTTGGGGGGGGGGGGCTGTCTCAAATCCAATTCACTAATATACAAAACCATGGAGGTTTGTCGTGTCATGTCTGAATAAGCCTGTATTTGTATTAAAGGAGAATGCAACCCAGACATCAGTGTGCTTCCAGTGAATGAAGAAGAACAAGAAGAGTAAATAGTGAAAGTTTGAGGAAAATTGGACAATCTGTTCAAGAGTTATGAACTATGATTTACTGAAACTTTCAATATTCATAACTCTTGAACCGATTGTCCGATTTTGCTCAAACTTTCACTGTTTACTCTTCTTGGTCATCTTTATTCACTCAGAGCACACTAATACCTGAGTTGCATTCTCCTTTAAGGGATTGTGTTGAAATTAGGTTCAATGAATTTTATTGGGCTGGGTTGGATGTAAATAAATGTACATGTTCTTGACACCAGAGTTTAAGCTTTGAATATAGCTACCAAAGTTGTTCCATAATTGCAAGCAAAATTGTGCAGTCACAAAGCCGACGTACATTTTGAAAACTATTCAGAAGCTTGTTTTTTTAGAGGTGGAGGGGGGGGGGGGGGGGTGGTGGCAGGATTTCAAAAGAAAGCTTTGGCAGTTTGATTGTCATAATACACACAGTGAATGAATGAATGACATGAATGTGAGTGATAAAAAGGGGTTGAAGATTAAGTTTCAATTCAATTCAAAACAACTATTATTTCCTTCTGATTTGTTACATACATGAGATACAAACAAAAGAGAAAGTACAATTGAAGGAGGCATGATCCCTGGAAAGCATAAGAATGCTTGTGATTGGGAATAGCTGTTTAACATATTTGAAGAAAAAAACAATAACATCAAACAAGTCAAGTAGATATGTAAATAAAGAAAGTCGAGACGAGATATTGCAAGATAAGCTAATCAGAAAATAATTTTTTTAATAGAACTACTACCCCCCCCCCAAATTATAGGCAATAAATTAAGTAACTTTCTTTTATACCCAACCCAAGTAGACTGGAATGGAGGCTATACAGAGAGAAACAAATAAAAAGTCTCCAATGGATTCCAATATAAGTCAAATTATGTTATGATACAGCCTGCAATGCTAGACATGCTACTTCCTATTAGACACAGAATCACCACACGGTATTACCATCAGCAACCCCTAATGAATTTACCATCGCCTTCTTACCCATCGAATAGATATTGTATGGGATAGAGGGATGTCTGTGCGTGGGTCGTTATAGCACGTAGCTAAACGGTTAACTCCCCTTCGCAGAATGTCCTCTTTTGGAAGAAACGTCACTTCTTGCTTATTTCTGTTTTGGAAGGTTAAGTCATTCGTGACGGAATTCCACATTGTGCTGTTTGGCGCAATGAATTTTGTTGCAGAGCCCTTTGAAGGGATCCTTTGTGGAGGCCTGATTTGATAAATTGTTAAATTTTGATGTCATTGTTGTATAAAGATTTTCAGAAGGATAAGTAAACAGGAGTATAAAAGTTTTGAAATGTAAGATATGATTATCAGGATATCTATCACTGAATTCCGCCATTTGCAAACCCAAACCCTTTTGTCTAAAAAGCAAAACACCTGCAGGCACTGGTGAGAAAAAATAACGGTGAAAACTCAGCCCTACGGATTTTGCTTCCCTTACAATGCAATTATTCCTCCTTTTGTCCTTTGTAGATTCATGTACTCTTTGGGTGATATTCTGAACAGAGGTTTAACTTAGACCAGTGCTTCTCAACCTTTTTTACATCGAGGCCCACTTTGGCTAGTGAATTGTTTTCGAGGCCCACCTTCATCTTAAAAATATTTTGAGGCCCACCTCACAGAATCTCAATGAGAAAAAAAAAATCAATAAAACATGACCAAAAAAAAAAAATAATAAGAGAACGAATTTTGTGGTATTTATCTGGACCACTGCATTACCAACAGTACATTAGAAAATCCAACCTATCATATATGGTTGCAATAAATGAAAGACTTATAGAATGCCCCCACCCCAAATGTAAAGAAATCTTTGAAAATTTTTAGCACATTGCATGGACGATAATCCATAACTGTTGATGTTATTTTGATATATTTAATGAATTCAATTCAATTTAATGTTAACAGTGAAGCTGAATTCAAGAATTTATTCCAAAATATTTTGGAATGACCTCGCAGCCCACCTGAGAAAGCTTCGTGGCCCACCAGTGGGCCGCGGACCACCGGTTGAGAAGCGCTGACTTAGACCATGGTTTAAATCTGTGGGTCAAATATGGGTAGCCAAAATGTCAAAACTGTGTCCATGCTGTTATGTTCCTTAATATTTACTGGACTTTTGGTGTCATACTTAAATGGCTATGAAAACTCCCAGACAGAGTGCGATAGTTTGAGTAACAATAATGCTGATAAATTAGACACCTAATGTTTAAGGTTTGTGTCATATTTGGTTGCCCCTATATTAAAGTCCCTAGTTTTTCACGATACGGAAAACAGAAAAATTTCATGGAATTGGGGAAGAACACTGAATTCACAGAATATCACAGAAATTACTATTCTTAGCCAAAAACATTTGAATTACGAAAAATACAGCAAAAAACATAAAGAAACCAATTAGCAAAATCCAATAAAACACAATTCTGAATAGACACATGTACAAGGCAATTGAATTCTTATTCACGGTGCCTACAACAGTGTTAAATAGCAATTAATTATGCTATTAAGACAACATGACAGCACTTTCCACTCCAAGTTATTCATTTAAACTACATTCTTATGGATCATAGTATTATAGGATCCAATTTCCTGCATTCATGAATGGAAACTAAAACATTGAGCAAAATATCAGTTTCAGTACTGAAGAGAGTCTTACATCAGTAGTTATGCACTTGAATCTTACAAATATCAGTCATACTCATCATATTCAATCCGTTTGATATATAGTACGCAAAAGCTTAAATGACCAATCGATCGGTTATTATCGTCGAAAGACTTGCGTGAATCATGTACTTTAGTAGTACTAGTAGTAATAATAATAACAATAATAATAATAATGATAAAGATAATCATTAATAACAATAAATGAAAAAAAATTAACTTAAATAGCTCTAAATCCACTCTGTGGAGTGCTCAAGGTGCATATAGAAATGATTAAGAATTGAACAGAAATGTTTTTACATGATTTTTAAAGCAGTCAGAGAATACGCATTAAAAAAAAAAAAATGTATATATATATATATATATATTTTTTTTTTTTATGTCTCCAGGAAGGCTGTTCCATAAATTAGGAGACGAGGGGAAAATGATCTTTCCCCCCCAGTTTTTGCGACTTTGGGGATCACAAGAGAACTGAAATAAACATTGACCTGATATAGTATTCACCACTTCTGTTATATTACGTAATCATAATGTATGAAACAAATTGTCACATTTTTGGCTCAGTTAAGACAATCTGAAAAGCCAAAATAAAATCCGACTAGTCCCTTGACAAGAATCTATTTCTATATTCCCCTCTGGATAATTTTTTCCTTCTGACATGAACAGGAACTTGGATTTGTAATATCTCAAATTCACATTTATTTCCTTCTTAAATAATAAGATATGTTTATGATTACGGTGCGACTTGAATTTCGAGGCCAACTTTGTGCCCCAGTCACGAAATTCGCGACCTGTGACGCGAACTTTGCGTCCCAGTCACAAAATGCGCGGCCCGTGACGCGAAATTCAGGACCCGGGATGCGAAATTCAGGACCTGGGATGCTAAAATCAGGGCCCATGACGCGAAGTTCAAGACCCAGGATGCGAAATTCATGACCTGGGATGCGAAATTCAGGACCCATGACGCGAAGTTCAGGACCCGGGATGCGAAATTCAGGAGTGGGGATGCGAAGTTCAGGACCTGGGATACGAAATTTATGACCTGGGATGCAAAATTCACGTCGCACATGACCTGTTGTCGAGCGTACTTCAGGGCCACCATATATAATCTACAATACAATATCGTCTGTTCAGAGCCAGAGGGACCTTTACTCATATGATTTTATACAGACTTAACGCCCACCTGGCTCCTAAGAGACGATATGACAGAGACTCCAACTCTCCCGTTTTCGGTGGGAGATCTCCCGCTTTGAATCCATTTTCACAAAATCTCCCGCTCTCCCGCTTGAGTTTGAATTTCTTCTGCCCTAGCTGTGTTTCTTCTTTTTTCTCCCGTCCAACCACCTTTTTGAAAAATATGAATCTGAATTATTGTATTTTACCTCATTTAGTGTTGTCATAATGTAAGCCTAAGATGGCACCAGAGAGTCTCTGATACGATACAGAGAAGGAAGTGAACCCCGAAAAAGTGGAACTTCGTTGGGGATGCTGAAGGCTTGATGACATCAAGATATAACAAGGAAACATTCATAGATGAAAGAAAACTAAACAATCATAATTAATTGATATGTACTTGAGTGCTATCAAGTGAATGTTCAGTTTCGGTCTTGAATAGGATGTAAGAATGGTCATTGATTATTGTTGGTTAGTCATTCTCAAGAAAAAAAAAAGTGTAATTGTATAGATATCTTTTTGAGGGAGTTGGCACGTCTGCAGTTACTGTCATATAATGGAATGTAATGCCATGCAATGCAATACAGTGCTATGTACATGTCATGAAATGCAATGTAATGTAATGTATTTTTGATGCTTTACTTCCCATAAAATCTCACCGTATTGTATTGTTATTTTCTTTTGTATATACATGCATTATTGTATAACATGAAATTAACCAAGTTTAAGCTTCACTATTTGAACTAAGACAGTAAAAGAGAGAGAGGGAAAAAAAGAAGAAAAAACAAAAGAAACACCACCACCAACAAAGGCAAAACAACCAAAAAACAAAAAAACCCAAAGACCCCCCAAATTATAAAATAGAATAAATAAAAACAAACAAATAACAACATGCAACAAAGGGAAGGACATTGTAGTGACGGAGCTAAATGCTGGAGAGGAACAGTGATTAAATTCACCTTTTTCATCTCGTATCAAACATGGTATTTTTATGTTGATATGACTTGACAAATAACTGATAAGAGTGATAAATATAAGGAGATTAAAGTATAATTGTGTATCTGTGCGTTAGTGAGTAGGCATAGGGGTGCACAACTTGTGTTCATTATTTATTGTCAGTATCGTTATTTGTCCAGGGAAAAGTTATATTTCCCTTATTTGTCCATTAGTTTTTTCCTAGTGTTCTAACAAGGATAAATTTGATGTTGTGAGTATATCTGGATTATATTGACTTCAAAGATGGTTAAATGTAGACGGGGCATTACTGTCCTATGCACAATTATGTCACCTCATATAACCCTGTTTTCACGACAGCAAAAGACAGGAACGGTTCCGCACGGTCTCAAGAACAGCCCATCCCTCATTGCCATTACACGCGGAGGCAACAAGAAAGGTATCCCGACTGGAGAAAACGATCTGGAGAACGTTGCACCGGAGAATCTGAACAGACACAAGAAAGGACTTTTCAGGAAGAAGATCTCCCTCTCAAATATGCTGTCATGGACAAAGGTAAGGGGCCCCGTTTCATAAAACTTGAAATCAATATAAGGAGTTGCAATAACTGTTACAAGCTACTGAAATCCTTGCATCTGATTGGCTGAGAGTACCTTTGCTTTAGATCATCAAATTAAAGGTAAAGTTAGAACCGGGGCCCGTTTTATAAACCTTGTTATCAACTAGTTGCAGTAACTGTTATAAGCTTCTGAAATCCTTGCATATGATTGGCTGAGAGCAAAGTTGTCATAGAAATGTGGCAGTTTTTACTGATAACAAGTTTTATGAAACGGGGCCCTGATTCGATCAGATTTGATTACATGTGTTTAGATTTCAAGAAAATTGTACCAAAGAGTTTAAAGAGGCACAAGAAAGGGCTTTGTAGGAACATTTTACTCTTTGATATGCTGTCATAGATGAAGGTAAAATTTATCAGCCCGTTGATTATTAAAGGCATTGGCTAACTTTGTGAGTAGCTGATTTTAAAAATTCTCAGACTAAGATGAAACATGTGTATGAGTACTTGTATTTGTACTCAAAAACCCTGAAACCAACCATAATTTGGTATGAAAAAGTGTAAGTTAGACGCAAACGGCGATTTTATTATCCCTCGTCTCACGAGACAATCACTAAGAGGACCGCTTTGCTTGAATTTGGAAATGCCGTTATGTGCCTCCCGCCGCGTGATACGCCAATACACACAGTACGGTAAGGTGAGTCACACGCGCATGCGCACTCCTTATGTCTATTCTGTGCAACCGACCCTCGTATATTTTTCAAACATTGGTTCACACTTTTGATATTTAAAAATACTTCCTGTGGATATCATACTTTGAAACTTTCAGACTGGTATTTTTACACTATAACCCTTATGTTTATCCCATTTTTAAGTAACAAAACAAGATTTTTAAAAATCATAACAATGTTAACCAATGTCTTTAAGCCAGAAGCAACCCGGGCTAGGGTCTATAGAAAATGGCGTTACAATGGGACATTAAAGAAAGTCAGAATGCTTAGCTGTGATTTACATTTAGCCATTTTACATGTATGAACTTAATCCAGCAATACTTCACTTGGTCATAAGCTTTTTTTTTTTATATGGACTTGCTTTTGAGTAGGTATAACAGTTCCAAAAAAAAATTCTTTTAAATTTCTGAAATATCGTAAATTGTGACGTATGAAGTTCAATGACCTCTACAAAACAGTTAATTTTCGAATGCATTAAAACATGGGTTTTTCATATCTAAATTCTTTTCAAAAGTTTCCACCGTGGGAGGGGGGGGGGAGACACACCTTCCCCCTGTTCTGTCGCTTTGCTTAGATTCCTAGCCAAGTTTCTCCTGTTTTTCTGAATTTTCTCCTTCTCATGCCTGGTATTTAGTGTGATTTGACTTGGCTTGATTTGAGTTGAGTTGACATTATTAACATTCAAACACAGAAAAGGGTAAAAGATGCAAGGTGCATGTGCGCAAGTAAATCGCGTGTCGATCGTGGACATCCAGTTAATATGTTGCAAAGCTCCAGGCAGTGATTAATGAATGTGACATTGGCATCAATTAAGTACATGAAATTAGAATTCAACATACGTGCTGGAAAATTGGGAATTAATTCATTGTAAAGGTCACATGTTAATAGTTACTACTGATTACCTAACCACTTGCATCCAATCTAGAGTAATTCTGCCAAAAAAAAGAATAGGGATGCCCTTTATTGTCATTTGGCATATAGAAGTTTTGGACCTGCATGTCCTGTCCTTGTGCCAATTTTCCTCATATAATTCTGTAACATTTTGTCACCATCAGTTATCAGTAAATTTACAGAAATTCTGTTTTATGAATGATTTTCTTGCAGTTTTCATATTTCTGTTTTTAATTTTATATTCACAACTGTTTAGTTGAATTGTTAAATTTACCAAGTTTTCATATGTTGAGTTTACTTCATTAGGAATTTGTTATAGTCTTCTTAAGCAGTTTCAGCCTTTGGGCTGCTTAGTGGATCAATGAAACTGTTCACTGCTACTCTAACTAATTAACTACATTATGTTGAGTTTACTTCATTTTGAATTTGTTATAGTCTTGTTAAACAGTTTCAGCCTTTGGGCTGCTTTAAGTGGATCAATGAAACTGTTCACTGCTACTCCAAATAAGTAATTAACTATATGTAATATGAACCAGAAATGAACAAGCTACAGTGTATTACAAATGCCATAGAAAGCAGTATTTCCAATTCTGAATAACAAAATCATGTCACATGGAAGTCAAGGAGGCATTTGAGCACCGCACAGCTGCGACCTGAACTTCCCTGATTATTCCTCATTGCAAACATTAAAAGAAATCTGCATATATTGGTCCAAAAAAGAAAAAAATCAAACGAATGTAGATAGCGCGCTATTGAGTTGTGTACTATAAAAGTTGGGGTGCACAGCGCAGTATTTCGACCAGTCTGCTGCCCTCTCGCATTGTGGAATTGGTCTATAAACGCATATTTTTGTTTGCTAGATTTGCATGTGCAATATCAGAGCATATTCAATGAAACACCGAATTCCCCATAAGCTAATGTCAGTATTAAACTGGCCGTGCAGTATTATTGCAGTATTTTGCCTGCCCCTTTGCATATGTGCAAATGCGCAAAATTTACAATGCGTGCCATGCGCAAATCGATACTTAGATGACATCATAAAGAGGTAAGTCAAATTTGTGTGATCAAACTTAATGTATGATGAGGGGTCCCTATAAACTGAATGTGGTTGGTGAAATGATCTTTATTATATTCTAAATCACTTTCCTTTGGGTTGTAGATAATAACAAGGATATTGGATGGCTTTACATGTATTTCATGGAATACCAGAAAATATTCCACTTGTTAGGGTCATTATTCTATGGTATCCCATTCAGAGCCATCCAATATCATATAATTATTTGACATTGAATTGGCATATTACAGTGATGTTTTTTCCGCATTGTGATTGTTATCAATCTCATCAACTGCTGTTTTATTTCCTGTATTAGGAGCCTATCAGGAAGTCAATGCTGATGACGGAAGATAAGATAGTCAAGCGGGAAGCACCAGAAGTCTTTAAACATATCCTTTTACAACAATCGATTCTGATGGAGTCCAGTTCAGACTTGATGCACTAAAGGCCCTTTCAGATATCCAGCGGCAACCCCTGGCGTCTTATTTTAGTGTCAGCATATTGGCGCAGTAAACCATGTCAGTTATGATTATGAGACGTGCATTAACCCATTTGTGACAGAGGGTCCACATTCTGTGGTTTGGCCTAATATCTTTTGATGCAAAGCCCTAAAAATCATACCAAATACATGAGCAGAAAGAGCAAAAAATTCTACAAAAACTGTGCCCATTTTGGTTGCGTCAATATTCGTTGTTTGATGCTGAAATTTTTTTAAAGGAAAATAAGCACTAAAATCCGTAAATTGGCAATGTGATAGAAGGTTTAAAATCACCGTTTTCCCCTGCAAATTGGCAACTTTTTGACTTCTCATCATAATTTCTGTCAATTTACATTCATTTCAGATACATGATGTTTTATAAGAAAAATGTAGCAATAAAATAAGAATGTTGGTGTTGCCAATTTGAAGAATAAAAGCTGATCAAATTAGGCTTTAAATAATTCCTGTCACGAAGATGGGTTAATACAACAGTCAATACGGGTCAGGTTTTAGTAGCACGGGGAACATTGTTACCAGGCGTAAAGTAAACTCCGCGGCCCAAATTCACAAAAGAGGTTTAAACCATGGGTGGTTTAACCACCTCCTGGTTTCAGAAACCAGTCCAATTAACCCATAGAGGTACAACGTCTCCTTTAGGAGATGCTTTTGCAGTATCTGGTGGTCCAGAATGTTTGGCAGTACATATTATACATGAGCAGGAAGAGAAAAATTCACTGAAAAATTTGAGCCCGTTCCCAACACCGTATCATATAGGGTTCTCGAATTAGAGCAATTTAATTGTAAGTAATCTTTAAACTCTTTGAATTGGCAACGCAGTGAATAGTACATAATCACTATTTCTGTGTTCAAATGGGCAATTTCTGATTAAATTTTACAATTATAATTCATTTTGGTTCATGTTATATCCATATTTATTTTTTTCAAGCAATGTAAGCATGGAAAAAATAATTTTTGTTGCCAGTTTGAGGATTGAAGATGATTGATTTAAATCTCAAGAAAGCTCTGTACTGCTATGGGTTAATTGTTTTCTTCAGGCCTGCGCATGGCCAATGTGTGTCCTTTTATGCCTGTTTCAGTGCGGTCAGAGTTGTTTCCACCAGGTTTAAACCTCTTTTGTGAATTCCGGCCCATATGGTTTCCTCAGGATATCTTGAGGATTATCTTAAGGGTGATGTGTTCCCGGAAAGACCTACAGATGAGAGATGGTATGTGGTCTTTGCCCTCTTCATGTGTAATATGTATGTAATGAAAACACATTAACATTTCTTATTATATATTTATGTACTCATTCATATATTTATTTATTAATTTGTTTGTTTTATTTTTATTACTTCTTTTCTTTATCTAACTATATTTATTTTATTGATTATTCATTTATTTATTCATTCATTTGTTATTTATACATTTTTAATGCGTATACAAATTTATTTATTGTTCTTTTCTTTTAAGTTCATTCATTGTATTCATCACCTTTTTCTTTGCCAAAGCCACCCCAGATGACAAAGAAACAGTATAATTGATAACAGGAAGAAAGTTCCCCTAAAAGAAATGCAAGATAAACATTTTGATCTGAATTTTCTAGAAAGTATATCTTATTTTAGATTATTAATGGTAGTCATTCTCTTCCTGTCGATGCATTATCTTCAGAATAGTATCTTCAGCCTCTACTTTATTGTTCTTTTTGTGTTCCCCCTTTTTAAAAATTGAATCATGTACTAAAATCTTGGTAAAGGTACAGTGTGTCATATTGTATACAAATAATGTCATGTGAAAGTTCCTTGACCTTTGACCTCCACTGACCCAGTGTTACATGGGGGACAGGGTCATCAAGGGTCACACCAGGGAGTCTGCCTTGCTGGACCTTGTCATCAAGGGTTGGTCCATCGTAGCTCTACGAGATGAGGTCTACATCCAAGTCTGCAGGCAAACCTCAGACAACTACCAAGAGTATGTGGATTTCCTTTCTGGCCAAATTGCTGCTTCTTCTTCTCCTTCTCCTCCTCTTCCTCCTCCTCTTCCTCCTCCTCCTCCTTCATCTTTTTCCTCCTCTTCTCTTTTTTTTCTCTTCTCCTTCCTCTTTTTTCAAAATTGACTTTTCTTGATTTGGGGTAGTTCTTAGTATGCTCTGCATGATGATGCAGAAATGAAGTTCACTTGACCCCCAGTATCAGAAATATCCCAAGGAAACTACTCCATAGACTATCACATAAAACAGGGTTTATTTTCTTCATTTACAAAGAAACTCATTCTACAGAGTTGCTTCCTTTTATCAAATTGGGCTGCAGTCTACCTCTTCCTGCTCTCTGCTTCATGTCCATTGAATTTCTGGCTTGAATTTCGTATTCATGCATTTCCAGCCTTAGCTTTCAACCCATACGTGATAGGGATCATTTTAGCCTGATTTGTTCAGCTCCTTTTCCGTCGAATTGGTAATACCAGTATTTTTCTTTGATTACCACATTTTTCTTATAGTTATTTTGTTCCGTGCACAGATGGCTTATGTTGTGGTTGGGAATTGAGGGCTTTAACGTTTTGATTCCTCCCTTACCATTTCTTCTCCATGTAGATGAATATATATCTTATTGTGTGAATTCTGTTTGTGGGCTGCTCTTTCCACTCCTTCCCTCCCTTTGTATAGTTTGATACCAATGCATTAAAATAAAATATGACACATTTGCCCCCCCCCCTCCCACAAACATTTTTGCCCCATTGCAGTGACATCTTGCATTCAGGCTGGGAGATAATAGCTATTCTACTCTACATCTGCCCTCCCTCTCATGTGATTAAAAGAACATATTGTTGTAATTTGTCGTTTGCCCTTTCCTCTCTACGTCTTCCCTTCATATCACCCCCCCCCCCCCCTCTCTCATTTTATCCCTGTGCAAAATACTAATATCTATACTTGAATTTTCATCTTTAATATAGGGACAGCCTACGTTCAGGCTGGGAGCTGATGGCTATTCTTCTCTACTTTTTCCCTCCCTCTGTATCGTTTCATCCCTACCTGGAGAGCTTCATTGCCAAGCATTTGACAGGAGACTTCGATACCAGAAAGGTAATTTAGCTGTTCAGTTATTTTTTAGAATTTTATTTTATTTTATTGTTATTATTATTATTTTGTGAAATTTGTTTCTATTTTTGTATTATATATTTATTTATTTGTTTACTTGGGGGGGGGGGGCTTTCTTTGTAAAGGCTTGTTCACACATGAAGCGGCAAATCCTGGGGTATGCCCCTTTTTTTGTATACGTAGACAAATAGGATAAAAAGGGGGCAGAAAAATATCAAAACACACCAAGGTAAAGATTCTTTTATGCTTCCTGGGTGCCAAAAGTTGTGGACCAACTGCAAATAGAGCAGGGTCATTCCATGGGGTTGAGTCATACCATACTTTTGTGACAAACCAGAATTGAAAACAGAGCTTTACCTAAAACCTATAAACATTTTCCAATACTAATTTCAACTAGAAATGTGTAACCAGCAAAGTTAGCAGTACCCCTGGATTATGCTTTAAAAAAAAAAAAAAAAAAAAGTTATTGTTAATGTCATATAAATGCGATGTCCATATAACAAAGGTACAAAAAAAGGAAAAATGCTTCATAATAAATCCATTACAGATTATTCAATGAAACAGGCAAGCTTCAGTAGAAAACAATTATGTGTTCATTGCATCAAAAGCTTTCGAAAGAGGAGATGATCTTCAGTGTTTTGATGGATGAGCCCATACCTCTGTCACATGGACATTGCTGTATAAGTTGACCCAAGCCCATGGACTGACCCAGAAGCAATGTCATATACACTTCTTTCCATAATCTTAACCCTATATAGCCCGGGGGGGGGGGGCCTAAAAGGCCCCCCCCTCGACATTTTTCGCGATAATTTCTAAATGCAAAAAAATAATACGCTGAAATTTCATGACTTTTTTCTTTCACATCTCCCGCACATTTTGAGACCCTGTTTGCGAAAATCGGGGGTACACTTGCGGAGATATAGCACATATTCGTGACCAATGTCACCGAAAATGACAATTTCCATCGACTTTTGTGTGTACAATGAATATTCATTTATCTCTAATTTGCATAAGTATTTTCACTTTTTGATGATATAATGTCAAAATATAAAGTAAATATCACCTTTCTTCAGTACACAGCTAGAAAAAAATAATTTATGCCCAGACGTGGTAATCAATATGTGAAATTCAGAATTTCGAGAAAAATTAGCATATGCGCATAATTAATTACTATTATAATCTAATAATTATACAATTTCAATACAGTTGAGTGAGCTGTCTTTTAGATTACATGACTGGCTACTAACATGCTTGATTCCATTGCATTTTCTCAAAAAATGGGGGGAAAACTACAAAAAATGAAAATTCCTTGAAAAAATTTGAATATTTGCATAATTAATTAGATAAATAAAAAATGATAATAAATATCACAAATTTGACAACGCATTCTTGTAAAATACATAATGAGACACCCACACACCAAATTTGGTCGCAATCGGTCGATAAACGGCCGAGATCTGAGGGGGGGGCCTAATAGGCCCCCCCCCCGGGCTATGCAATTTCAAAATAGCCCGGGCTATATAGGGTTAAGTCTCTTATTTTAGTCCCTGGTGAAGGTTTAAACATTGTGAATTAACCCATAGCAGTACAGAGCTTTGTTGAGGTCTAAATTAATCATCTTCAATCCTCAAATTGGCAATACAAATTTTTTTTTCATGTTTACATAGCTTGAAAAAAATAAATATGGATATAACATAAACCAAAATGAAATATAATTGTAAGATTGAATCAGAAATTGCCAATTTGAACACTGAAGTAGTGATTATATATTATTCACTGCGTTTAATGATTAGTTACACTTAAACTGCTCTCATTCGAGAACGCCACACCATACAGCGATTGGAATGGGCTCAAATTTGTCAGTGCAGTTTTCTCTTTCTGCTCATGTATGATATGTACTGCCGAACATTCTGGACCAACAGATACTTCAAAAGCTTCTCCTAAAGGTGACACTGTACCTCCATTGGGTTAAAACGTAGGTTTAGATAAACCTTGTTTGTGAATTTTAGCTGATATATTCATGATATTCTCTTACCTCGTAAAGTTGTACCTTTTGTCTTTCATGTTGTTTCTTGTATGTAACTTCCTGTTGACAGGTGACAGTGAAGGACTACGCTGAGCAGTGCATGAAACGACTTGACAGGGTGGCACAGTTTGGAGCCAGGAAAGGCAACAAGAAGATCACCTCAGATGAGATAGCAATCGCAAAGGTAACAGCAGAATCGATAGAGAGAGTGTGTGGGTTAGTGTGTGGAAGGAATGGAGGGGGAGAAGTGGACAATTAGGGTAGCAAGGGGGGTTGATGGGAGGGGTCCGTTTTGAGCTGTGCATTAACCCATTCATGACAGAGGTCCAGATTTTGTGGTTTGGCCTAATATCTTTTGATGCAAAGCCCTAAATATCATACCAAATACATGAACAGAAAGAGCAAAAAATTCTACACATACTGTCCCCATTTTGGTTGCTTCAATATTCGTTGTTTGATGCTGAAAATTTTTTTAAAGGAAAATAAGCATTAAAATCCTTAAATTGGCAATGTGATAGAAGGTTTAAAATCACCATTTTCCCCTGCAAATTTGCAACTTTTTGACTTCTCATCATAATTTCTGTCAATTTATATTCATTTCAGATACATGACATTTTATAAGAAAAATATAGTTGGTTTTGCCAATTTGAAGAATAAAAGCTGATCATATTAGGCTTCAAAAAATTCCTGTCACGAATGGGCTAATTGACATGACAGGGTAGCAGAGTTTGGTGCCAGGAGAGGCAACAAGTAGATCACCTTTTCGGAGGGGGGTTTTTAAGCGCATTTTATAACACGAAAGTGGATGAGTGCGAGACGTTTTAAGCACAATCCTTTGCTGCATCATTGTTATTCATTTTGTACACAAAAATAAGCTTTAAAAACCCCTGTGGTTTTCACACTTGGAATAAAAGTAATGGAGATTATATCTGTCTCCTGACCTAAGATGAATTCCTTCATTCTAAGTAAGCGTATGTTGCCCCTTTGATGTTTTTATTTGTGCCTCCACCCAACCAAGGTGGGTGCCAGAGGCATTATTTTTTTCTGTAACTTATATTGAGAGTATTATGACCTCGGTAATATATCTTTTCCTTCTGTTTGTTGTAGAATTCCATCTTCTACCCCTCTTTGTTTGGGAACACGCTGGAAGAGGCGATGGAGCTACAGAAGGATCGCTTTCCAGAGTACACGCTGCCCTGGATTGTAGTGGTATTGTCAGAGGAGGTCCTGAGGCTGAATGGTCAGCGTTGCGAAGGCATCTTTAGGTAAATTGAGGTCTTGGGTGGTGGAGGTGAATGATGAGAATGGGGATGGGGATGATGATGATGGTGATGATGGTGATGGTGGTGGTGGAGATGATGATGATGATGATGATGATGGTAATGATGATGATGATGGTGGTGGTGGTGGTGGTGGTGATGACAGTGAAGGTGATGATTATGGTGATGGTAATGGTGATGGTGATGATGATGATGGTGGTGATTATGTTGATGATGATGGGGTGGCAGTTGTGATGATGATGATGATGATGATGATGATGATGATGATGATGATGATGATGATGCTGAAGTTACTGGTGATGACTGATGATTGATGATGATGATGACAGGGATCGTAATGGGAATAGAGGTGGTGGTTATGGTTTGGGATGTGAGATACATGGTGTGGTGATGATGGGAACCATGACGATGATAGCACTGGTATTACTACTACTGGTTTCGATTCCAATTTAACGCTGATAGAGAAAATCACAAAGATCATGTCCAAGCCCCCTAAGCTCCGCCATTACCTTTCGTCCATTAGAAGCCGAAATAAGCCCTTCTAAATAATTCATGAGCTGTCATGAATTATGCATTTTGTGAGATGCTCCCCTTCACACAGCGCACCCACGTGACAAATAGTATGCGATGCGAAACAATGCAGACATCAGCGCGAGAGGAAAGGTCAAATCGCGTAATATATGTATTTATTGTAATTTTATTCACACATTGCGCGCTGCCCGCGCAAGGGATGTAGCAAATCAACTTCGACCATTCTGATGCGCCAGTCAACGCACTTAAACTGGTTATCGATCACAAAAAAGATAATAGTACGGGGGGCGGAGCCTCCGATCTATCATTCTTCTTTCTTGTTTACGTGACTGGGTACCCAACATCTGTATTAAACTATTGTATCTTGTAGTCGATGATTTTTTTTTTTTTTTTTTTTTTTTTTTTAACTGGTGGCCTCTACAATAGTTGGTTGGATCCTTCTTTTAAAAAAAAAAAAAATTCTCCATGAAGGTCTGAACCCTCAAATGAATTACCTATCTGTTATAATTTCTTTCTAACTGTACTTCAGTCTTTGTATACACATATTTAATTTTAAAATTCACTTTCATTCATTATCAAATCCAAGCATCCATTCATTTATTTATTTATTTATTTATTTATTTATTTTTTGTTCACTCTCTTTTGCAATACTCCTTTCATCGGCTAATCTGGGAGGTGGGAAGAGATGAAGGCACTCTGATTGTGGAAAGAAGGGGAAACAGAGCTCCAAGAAGAGGGAATAGAGGGGGAAACTGATCTGATGATGATAATAATCAAGTAGAAGAGAAAGGGGAAAAATAAAGAACTAAAGAAATAATGATCACACATATTGCCCCATTTGCTGTACATTTTACTAATTCCATTTCTGCTCTCATACCCTTCAGTCTCAATTAGCTCATTCACAGATTTTACTATCAAAAATACTTCCTTTTCAAGATATCCACTCTTTTTTACTCTGCACAGTTGTTCACTTTCTTTCTCTTGTAGCTTTGCTAGAGCAATTTAAATTTGACACATCACTTCTATCTTTTCACCTTCGATCAAGCCTTCACACTTTCGGTTTACCTTCATGGCCGTACGCAAATAGGGGGCAGTTCCCCCCCCCCCCAAAAAAAAAAAAAAAAAAATTCAACCCCCCTTTTTTTTCTTACTTTTCCTTTTTTTTTTGGGGGGGGGGGAATGCCCTAAATTACACCCAGATCATTCTATTTCAATTCTAAAAATGCAAAAGCTCCCACTCGGTCACTTTGTTCCCTTGCCCCCCCCCCCCCCCCCTCCAGGAAAAATTCCTGCATACGGCCTTATTTACCTTTAACAACCCTTCACATTGCACATGCAGGTACATTGTATTCCCCCCCCCCCCCTTCACCATAAGCATACTTTCTTAAGGGATATTTTTAGTACACAATATTTCTTAAAATGCTGTAAAAACAGGTTAATCTTCCAGTGTTCAATGCATGTAGGGGGTCTGAAATAAAGATAGGCCATTCAGTCATTTGCGGATAGTAAACTTTTAATTAGAATAATAATTTAATGATTCAACACATTTTAACTTCAAACATACAAAACTGAAGTTACCTCGATGTAACATTTGCAGGCATCTTGCCAATCTTCATAGAAGTCTAGGGGTTAATGAATTCCTACATTTTTTGATTTAGATTCCTATAAAGCAAATATAAGATAAAAGCCTTTCTTCTCAATTCTAAATTTGAGATGGCAGTTGACATTGTGTCCATTTAATTATGTACACATATAGCTCATGCAAGATGAGTTGACTTTAATCATTTAAAGAAAATAAGAAATTCCCCAAATATTTACTCTGTAGCTTCCATTTAATGTGATATTCAATGGGACATTTAGTGATAAATTATATCTTAAAGTCATCTCTTTGAAAAAATCTTTGCTACTATCTGAAGAAAGCATTATCAGGGAGTAGATGTCATCTGCAGTCACCGTCAAGGCTGTAGTCTAGGTGACAGGAAGGATGAGCCAAAGTCATAATCCAGAACTCTGTGGAGAAAAAACCCCACAAACATAATAAATATATATCAGATGCATTTAATAAGGATTAGTCACACGACATTTAGACACCTGCAGGAAGGACTAAAATGCACAAGGTAGGAGTGTGCAAGTGAAGAAATCCAGCTACACATATTTTATCCTACAGACATTTTAGAATTTCATGTTTCTGATAGCCTAACTGGAGCATACATGATGCAGACAAGATATAAAATGAAAAATACTTCTGAAGTAAACTAATGCTCATACGGTAATTTAGTAATACTTGGTAATGAAAGGGACTTCGAGTCACAAACAACATTGGACGGGTCAGATTATGCACTGCATGATGTAATGTTACTGAAATCTAGTAAATGTAGGCCTAAATACATTTATTTTGTAGACCACTCTATGAAACCAATTAAAGTAATTTGGTAAACTAGAAAATCTCATCTATGACAGTAAATCACATCTAAGACTGCTTACACCTAATGTGGTTAATGATGGTTAAGGGGATTGGTTACTTATAGCAGCAAACTTACTCTCAAATGTTCAAGTCATACATCTCGTAAGTTCCTCTCAGGATTTGTCAATTCCAGTCTGCATCAATCATCTGCTATGGCATCATGCTACATTAAAAGGAAATTTTAAAAATATGACTGAATAGGGTCTCTACATAAGCTAAATAACCTACTGCATAATTATGTTTACATGAGATAACCTTCATACACATGAATGCATTGAAATTGGGGAGCACTGATACAAATTGACATTAATCTACACGATAGCGAAAGGCACATGGGAGCTTAAATCTAGGTAAAAATTTGCATTCATAACTAAAATTAACAACTGAAATTTTTCAATTTCAATTCAGAACCCATACAATGAAAAATTAGTGTGCCAACCTGTTTACACACTATCTACATTTGGCAATAAATGTTGTCTATTGATGTGCATTAGGTGTCTCTCTCCTGTACAAAGGATTTCTGTGAAGTCTCCCCTATGTCAAGTTTTGTCAACACAGACAAATTTGTTATGGAGGAACATGGGAGAAGGAAAATATTTACATGTGCAATGAAACATACTTTACAATACATAGTTAGAGGTATGAATTTGTGTCACGAGTCTCCTGGAAAAGTTAGTTGTTAGTTGTTACCTGTCACTTTACAGGACTTTCTGCTTCATCCTGGACTTGTAGTGACATGTAGTGGACATCATGTTGTGACATTCATCAGTAGAATTCTTCCAGCCTTCCAATATCTAACTGTGTGAACAAAAAAAAAAAACAATAAAAATAAAATAAATTTAAAAATCAATATCACTGTACCAAGCTGTAATGCATTTCTGACTGAGATACTTGCATTGAAATATACATGTAGTATTTATAGTTCTATCAAATCTTACTTATCTTTTCATGGTGCATCCAAGATTTTAGTTTTCCTTCATGTAGAAATAGAAAAGCTTACCATGGAGTTACAAACATTTACATAATATGCCTGTAATCCACCCCCATAAACTGCCACCAAAATAGAACAGGACTACTGTAAATTGCCATTAACCACACTACAAAGAAACCATACATGTATTAAACAAGTGTCTGAATAGCCCCCCCCCCTAAAAATGAAATAAAAATGATTACAAAAGCTAAGAATAAAACTGAATAAATCAATAAATGGAATAGCATCCACACAGTAGAATCTTCTGTCTACATGTATGTTCAGAAGGGAGTAGGGTGAGAGGGCTAAGTGACAGTTTGTCCAGATCTAGATCTACTCAAGATTTTAAGAGACTTACAGACGTTCAACTGTTTTAGCTCAACTTTTCAACTGAAGAATGTAGTCATTCTTAGGTAGATTCAACAGTTAGACATAGACTAATGGCCATTCAATAATTGTTTCAACTTCAAATGTTTGGAGTGTAGAACTAGAAGAGCAACAAAATGGCAAAAGCATCAACCGGAATCGTTAGCCTAAATAATTACAGTCTACGCTCTACCGGAATGCCCTCAAATTCATTACTTTAATCATCATAAAGTGAATAAGAAAGAAAAGTGTTCTGGAAAATTTTTGTTGTTACCTGTCACTTCAGAGGATTCTCTGCTTCACCTGGGAACTATACATGTATTACATGATGTAGTGATGTTCATCAGTCGAATTCTTCCAGCCTTCCAGTTCCAATATTTCCATCTGTGGGAACAAAAAACAAAAACAAAAACAAAACAAAAACAAAAACATTACAATATTACAACCAAGCAGATTGCAACATTTACCATGTAATATTTGATAGTTACTTCAAACTGCAGTCAGCAATATTTTCTATCTTCAGAAGAGGTGGGGTGAGACTGAGAGGTGAACAAGTTTTCAAGATTTCAAGATAATTTATTATCATGTATAAAAAGTACACAAAATTTGTTTACGGACATGGTAATGTGCATAAATGAAAATAAATAACAGTCAACTAGATCCAATTTTCAAGCAGACCTATACAAGTGTGTCCAGATCTACTTTAGATTTAACAGAATTTCTGATAACTGTTAATGTTAGATCTTGTAAACTGATGAATGTGGATAGTAAGACCTAGACTAAAGTAACGGTCAAATGTTAAAGGCTTACAAGAGTTAAAAACACTGGCAAAATCAACCGGGGCCGTCGACGTATACAGTGTGTTCATTGTGTGCTCTCGACTCCAGTCTGCAATGCAGTGTCACTGTTCAGCGAGTCCAAATAACATTATTGATTTAGATCTAGATCTAACGTTAACGTTAGATCTAGTCTACACACACTAGCGGTCTAACGTTAGTAATAATCTAATAAATTCTGCCGGAGTGTTCACTCACAAAAAATTCTGTTGTCTAATCTAGGTCTGAATTTGATTTTTCATGACGCCAAACTTCTGATTTGAACAATCTTAGATATCAAAACCGTTCAAGAACGGTCAACGTGAACACCAGAATTATCATAGATAGCCCCCGGCATTAGCCCGGGGGAGCTACCTCGAGTACATGGTGCGAGAACGGTACCCGCGGTCAATCTAGCTCATGACGATGAAAACCAAACTGTAAGTTCCAGAGTACAGTGTTTCTAGCTCTTTCGGAAACAGCTGTTAGCAATTATTTCAAATTGTAAAGAAATTATTGTAGATTAAGAAGAATAGCCAACTATTTTGAAACAAATGGTCAAATTTCTTATATTTAATCATAATTGCAGTGGTACTCACGTTTTCTCTGTGAAGTAGAAACCTCCAACTTTGTGCGAGTAACATGTCATGCATGAATTTGCATAATTGTGACGTAATAAGGTCAAATGAATAACCATATTTCGAGAACGATATTATCGAAGCAAATACATATTCATGAGGCTATAATCCAATCAAAGGTGCTTATTTCAGTTCATGAATATTTAGAAGGGCTTATTTTCGGCTTCTAATGGACGAAAGCTGGGCGGGGCTTAACCCCATAGGCGTAATGCTTTCCGCGTGTGCTGCTTTCTGTCTAGCTATATATTTAAAACGTCTTTGATCATGTCTAACCCCCTGCTGCTGTAACCCATCCTCCTCTCAGGGTACCCGGTGACATTGACGAAGTCAACAGTTTGAAGCTCAAGTGTGACCAGTGGGTACACCCAGAGTGCTCTGATCCGCACGTTCCCGCCTCGCTCCTCAAGCAGTGGTACCGAGATCTCTACATGCCCCTCATCCCCAACGAGTTCTACGACAGGTGCATCCACATGTGCAACGACAAGAACGGCGCCCTCAGGGTTGTGGATGAACTGCCAGATCTCAATCGACATGTTTTGACCCACTTCATTCGATTCCTACAAGTATGTACTGTAATCAGTTTGATCTTTTTTCAAGACACAATCGTGAACGAGAGGAGAATTTTCTTTTCTTTTCTTTTCTTTTTAAAGAGATTATTTATTTATTCGGTTCCTACAATTATGTACTGTAATCAGTTTGAACTTTTTTCAAGACACAATCGTGAACGAGAGGCGAATTTTCTTTTCTTTTCTTTTCTTTTTAAAGAGATATTTTTGCATTTAGCTTTGTAAACATACATACAGACTTTTTTTTAGGGGCATAGTTGATCTGTCTTCCTCAAATTTGTAATAATTATATTTATTTTCCAATCCTTCATGGTTTGGAAAATTTGGAAAAGTGTGAAGTGAAGCGATGTGGCTGCAAATTTGGGAATCAGCTGTTTGTTGTAACAAGAGACCATTCCCATTACAAGGCTCAAGGCTAGCCAAGACCCAGCACCTAAAACCTGTCATTTTTTTTTTATTCCCCAACAAAAGTTTGTTTAATTTGCTTTTTTAAAGCTGATGTGTATCAAAAGTTAAACCCAAATTTGTTCTTGTTTTCAAATTTCATGAACAATAAATATCTTTTTATTCCCTGCTATTTCCCCCAATCAGATCTTTGCTCACGAGGAGCACGTAGCCTTAACCAAAATGGACGTGAACAACCTCGCCATGGTGATGGCGCCAAACTGCTTGCGATGCATCTCCGACCAACCGGAAGTCATCTTTGAGAACACTCGCAAGGAGATGTCCTTTGTTCGTCTCCTCATCCAGTATTTAGATACCTCTTATATGGAAGGTATACGGTAATTAACGAGAGACTGCAGCAGGTATCTAAATTTTTAGAGGCTATAATTATATTTTGAGTCAGAGTATAGGTCTGAAAATTTGTGGAATTTTCGTTGGGTCCAATTGAAGCAAGATCCTATGAGGAATGTACATCGTGTGTCTACTTATTCAGTATTTAGATAACCTCTTATATTGAGGGTATAGAGTAATAATGTGAAGTTGTAATGGTAGTGTCAGAGTTCTTAGTGACTACTACAGTTTGTATCAGAACATGACTCTGTATATCCTATTGAAGAGTTTTTTAATAGGTCTCAAACAAGCAAGCAAGCAAGTATTGTCCCTAAAGGCCGCCGCACATGACACACTTTTTTTGCAATGAGTCTCTTGCGCCTGATGCATCAGAGTTGAGGTGTGCGATCCAAGCGCAGGAATTCAACATGTTGAATTCCTGCGCTTGTCCTTGTGACTGACTTCAGACTACCTTGCGATTGAATTTCTTGGTTGATGACGTCATTTTCAAGCGTAAGCTGAGCGCAGCGCAAGAAAAGCGTGTCGTGTGCGGCGGCCTTAATCTGCCTACTTTTAACACATGGTCACAGAAGAGAGTTGTGGTTCTTGAATTAGTCAAAAGCTGCTATAGGTATCAGAATATGAGTCTGGATAATTGAGAGCGACACTGCAAGGAAGGTACAGGTATACTTAATAGTTAAAAAAAAGTAGTTCTTCTGTTGAAAGTGTCTACTATATTTTGCATACAAATATGGGTCTCAAATTTGAGAAATTTGTTTGGGTCCATTGGTGTGAAGGTCCTACAAGGTATGTCCATTGTCGATCTACTTATTTTGTATTTATTTACGTCTTTACATGGAAGTTATATATAGTAGCCTTACCCATGGCAGTACAAGAATTTTGTTAAGGTCTAATTTTATCAGGTTTTCCTCTTTAAACTGGCAAAACTTGATTTTCATTATCCACTCCAACAATTCAAATGTATAGAACATGACCCAATTTAAAAATGGTAAAATTTGACGGAAAACAATGCCTCTCTGTTCACCAAAAAAATCTTGACAGCTGTGGGAATGGACTCAAATTTGTCAGTGCATTTTTTCTCTTCCTGCTCATGTATGATATGTACTGCCAAACATTCTGGACCAACAGATACTGCAAAAGCGTCTCCTAAAGGTGACACTGTACCTCTATGGGTTAAAAGAGTAGTGTAGGGTCTGAAGGCTTCTATGGCATGTAGCAGATTGTGGTGTAGAAGTAGGTGGTTTGAAGGCTGAGGGGTTGCAGGTTGAAAATTTGTGGTTTTGAAAGTTGAAGGTTTACCTGGGCCGGTATTCAGTTCAGTACTTAAGTGAAAAAAAATATGAGTATTTTTCTTAGTTTTTTACTTAGATAGAATACTTAGTACAAATTTGGTATTCAGTTCAATATTTTTGATAAGTATTTGACTCTAAATCTAAGACATCTTCCTAGGAGACTTTAGCCAATTATTTGGGAGGCCTTGATTGGCAGGGATAGGTTTTTATACGCAGTCATCATGAGGTGTGCAGACTTATATCATAGCGTATTTGATGTGACACGTTAATTGCGTTGGCTTAAATTTGGCTTTAAAAAGTCAAATTCAAACAATTGAATTGAATACGACTTAAGCACATTTCTTAGCCAAGCAAAATACTTAGTAAGTTTACTTAATCCAAGTAGTGAATTGAATACCTGCCCAGATTTTTTCACACATTGAGGAACTGGCTTTGTGAAGTCACGCCAGATGAATCGTTTTATGAAATGATGAAATATAAGCATGTAGATGTAGAATACATTTCACTTGGGATGAACTGAAACTAGATTTTGCCAGATAAAAGCTCCTTGTCCTCCTTTTTATCTAGTAATAAAGTAATAAAGATCAAGGCAGTGTCAAAGAGACCATCTACTGATTTTGGTTAATAACATGCGCATGTTTTGCAATCATGTCCAGCAGGTTTCAATGATGCAATGTTCCCTTGTGCTTCTAATTGCAGTGTCAATATCAAATTCTTGTCTTTGTGAATATGTCTTATTGCAGTAAATATTTGTGCATTTATCATAGAAGGCTGAAACTATTTGTGTGAAGTTGTAAAGACGGTTATCAAAGGCCAAGTATGATTATTTGCAATCATCACAGCAATTATGGAATATATTGTAATGAAATATAGCATTTCCTGATCAAAGGAATGTCTTTTTAAGAAATTAGAATGTGGAGGAAAAATAGATAAAATCCTTTTATTTCTGATGGCAGAATCTCCTTCCTCTTTAAAAAAAAAAATGAGATAAAAGGGGAAAAATGTTTCTACTTATTATGGAGTCCATGAAAAAAATTCTTCTAAATTTTATAAACACTACATGTATATTACATCTCCTCCCTTGACACATACCTGTACTTGTATGTTGTCAAATATATTATATGTATCCAAGGAATACTAATGTTTCTTTGCATGATAGGAATATGGTAATTTACAGAAAATTAGTTTTATGTAGTTGTGTTGCAAATGGTCACAAAAAAATATGCAAATTACCTCTGTCACTGTTTTGCTTTCATGCACATTGTATTCACCTTGTCCAGTCATTTATAGTCACTTTGTATTATCACTAATCAATAAAGCCCTCAAAGCTGAATTCGTTTGAAGAATTGTGACATCAATACAGAAACGCCCTTATGCAGTGCGAAAGATTTAAACTGCAGAAAGAAGAAAACTTTCTGTGAAATACTTCGTTATTTCTTCAAAACTATCCATGAGAAAGGTAAAAATAGCTATCAAATCAATCGTTATGGTGTCACAACTTGATTTTCATTGGCTTTAAAATGTGTCATATATGTTATTAAGGCTTTTCTGTGCACTTTACATTGAGGGGCATTTTGTGCTGATGTGACACCTGGCAACTGTATTATGCCCAGAATAAATGAGATGACAGTTTGATACACACACACCCGAATGCACAGAGTGCCTGGTATACAATGTTTACTGGTACAGCATGAGCCAACCTCAGAGATAAAGGATTATGTTTTGTTTGGATTAAAAAAAACGACAGTGTTAACCCCCCTGTGGTAAACCCGCATGGGGTTTTTTTTATAGGCCCACAAATGGTGTGGTTAAACGCGCCTCGTATCACACGTACATTACCATGTCAGCGCTCAGAAAGAGCATAGTTATTCCAAAAGTTGCGCTGACAAATCCTTGACGTCATATTTTGCAATAACCTTTAAATGTGATTAGTCCACATCTTTTTGCCACAAGGAGGCCAAAAATATGTTCTACCCCGGCATTTTTTTTTCCCACCTCATATACCATGCACTTACAAGAAAAAAAAAAAGGAAGTTTACCACAAAGGTTTACCGCTTCATATAATAATAGTGGCTACTTGTATAGGGCACAGGTCCATTTTTCGGAGCTCATGCCGCTTATGTGAACAAGCCTCTATGTTCAATAAATCCTGATAATAATGTTTAGGACAGAATGGAATAATTTGAATACCTTAGGATAGTACATATATTAGGATCATTTTATCAAACCCATGCCATATTATGTCTGGGTTAAAATTCCAGGCCCTGTATGTATGGAGACCTGCGTTAAAATTGTTCAGTGTTGGGGGTCTGAACGTAAATGTTGGGAACCCACATATGGGTGCCAGTAAGTGGTGAACCCCGGTGTACATGTATATGCATGTTCTTTGCCAATATTCTGTATTCAAGCACTGCACTGAAATGTCTTATTTTCCGTCTTCTTGTCATCACGGATATGTTCAACAGATTATGTATTCATAAGATGTAATAACATTGTGTAAATTTGATACCAATGTCAGCTGGCATTCTTGCACTGTCTTGTGTGGTTTTGGATGTAAACTCATAGGCCGTTACACTTCTCTCCATTTTTCTTTTTGCCCTTTTTAATCCATTCGTGAAAGGAATTATTTGAAGCCTTATTTGATCAGCTTTTCTTTTTTCAAATTGGCAACACCAGTATTTTCCTTTCAATGCTACATTTTTCATACAAAAAGTCATGTTTTGTAATGAATGTATTGATGTATGAGTTGCTGAAAAGTTAAAAATTTTCAATTTGACTGAATAAACAATGATTTTGAGGTATCCAATGTGTTGCCAATGTAAGGATTTTAGTGCTTATTTTCCTTTAAATTTTTTCTCAGCTTCATATGAAAAATACTGATGCAATTGAAATGAACACGGTATGTGTTGATTTTTTTTTTTTTTTTCTTTTTTGCTCTTTCTGATCATTTGTTTGATATACTTTTTTAGGGCTCTGCATTTTTTAGGCCAAATAACAAAATGAATACTCTCAGTAACAGTGGGTTGACCTGTACAAGAAGATTTGTTTTCGGTAAAGTTAAGCATTATTTGTGAGTTTTCTCATTCCTTTACATCAGTTAATAAAGTTTGATATCACTGTTTTTCCAGCTAAATTGATTTTTTAAAGCCAAATTATGATTTTTTTTATTAGGTTCTTAAGATGCTTTCTGTCATTGTACATGCATTTCATATGCAAAATGTTGTATTAAAGAATGTAGCAATAAAAGATAGATGCTGATGTTGCCAATTTGATGAAAAACTAATCAAATAAGGCTTTAAATAATTCCCATCATGAATAGCTTAATATGCCTTTGACTTTGTAACCATGTATAGAGTTTAGGTTCATATGCTGTTTTGGTAAAAGTGAGAAGGCACATAAAGGTGATTCTACCCCCCCCCCCCCCCCTTCATTTGAAATTTTTGGATGCGCCCTTGACAATAACACATTTGCCCTTGTCTGGTGCTGTTGTGTGCATGTACATGCATAATTTGATTAAGAGCACGTTTGATTTTTCACTGGTGTATATATTGTTAGTAGCTTTATGATTAAAATGCAGTTTGTACCTGATTTTTTAATGGAAAAATTATGAATGAACTGCTTGCAATTTTGTAATAGTGTTATGTAATACCATGGAACTGTTCATAGGATTGAAGTAAAATGCAAGGAGAGAGATTAAAAAGAGGATCGTTAAAATGAAATACCTATATTTGTCATTTCTTCCCTATTTTGAAGAATAATATTCCAATAATCTCTTTTCTTATAAGTAGCCGTCGTGAGACCCACTTTAAGTAGAGTTGTATAGCTTGGTATTTCTGTAGTTAAGCAATGGTAACTCTGTTTTATTGTATACTTTTGATACAAATTGAATAATTATCGGTGTACATAGAGTGAGATATTATTTATTTAAATTATTTTTATTACCAAAAATTGTTTGCAAATCGTTAGAGGTGAAATAGATTCGGTGTGATGCGTGTGTATGTGTATTTAGATTCAACTCAGTATTGCTTTATTAACTGTGAAACTTTAATTATTCGAAATGTCACAATAGACAGTCAGACACAAAAACTGAAGTTCAAGTACAGGCAAATACCTTGAAACTGGCATATAAGAGAGGAAATGTTTTGCCCAATCGTTTGTTGTGAGGCAGTATGTACCAAAGGCATCATGAAAGTCCTTGGGAATCAACCTGTTGTTAAGATATTTATGGTGTACAACATATGATAATAATAATAAACAAATTTTTATAGCGCAGCTACTATATCACTCTACTCTTCCACACTGTGATGTAACAGAAGTCCCAACAATGCTACTGTATAAGCATTCAGTAAAAACTACCGATAATCTGCAACTTCTGAAAAGGGTGATTATTCAACAAAACTTTGAAGACAGAAATAGATGGGGCTTTTCTTCTTTCCAGGGCCAGTTCATTCCATAGGGTGTTAAAGATGGCATCAATGCATTATTATTATTACCCCAGCAGTGCCAGGTACCCATTTATACACCTGGGTAGAGTGCAGCGAAGGTGGATTAAATGTCATGCTGAATAGGAGTCAGGCATCAGTGGGAGTCAAACTCACGACCCTTTGATTAAGATTGCGAGCTCTTACCAATTTCGCCATAACACCTCCATTTTTTATGTTTTTTTTTAGTTTTTTTTTTCTTAGTTTTTTTAAAAAGATGATGCTGTGGATATTATTTTCTTCCAAATGTTTGCCTTTCCGAAAGTATTTTAGATGCCAGATGATGAAAGGATTTGGAGATAATTTGGCCAGAGCTTTATTACAAAAACAAACAAAAAAACTTTGCCCATGGCAGGTTGGCCATGAATGATTTCAGTTTCTTTTGTACACACTGCCTTGCAATGAACAGTGAGGGCTTTATATTCACCATACATTACATGCATCTTTGAACTATTTCTCCGTACTCTTGTTTTCAGCATTTGTGTCTGACTCACAGATTCGTGTGATTTAGCACTATAAATAGGAAAGATAATCATAATTCTCAATCCAGTGTGCCCTTGATGATATATATTTTCCATTGATACATGAATCATAATTGATGTTGGAATATATGTATATGTGCTTCAAGCAATCACCATTGATGTGAGCATCAAAAGGACATATTATTAATTCATATATATGCATTTTTTTTTCACGCAATGATATATTTGGGGCCATTGTATAACTCTGTATATGACTGCTGTTTTTGCACATCGGTATATCACTATATGATAGTGTAGACATCGCTTTATTTACTTGGCTGAAGTAGTCTTTGAACCCCTTGACTTCTGCGTTCCGATGTTTCTTATAGGTTTTGCAGAGGAACGTTCCATTAGGCAATGGTTTAGGCTTGTTTGTAAGTGCTGTACTATTGACACGATCAGTCAGTTTGCAGCTACTTTTGTATATCAACTCATTGTCATTTTCAGTATCCACAGTAGTTAATCCTCAAAAAAAATCATTTTGGGATTTCTTATAGTGGTAGCATAATTGTAATATTTTGCATATTGCAAACATGTAATGGAGAAGAATAATGAAATTGACCATAAGTTGATTTTTCACAAGTCTTTTCCCTCATGTCTATTATATAACCGTATAATGTGATTGCCTTTTAGTCTACTTGAAATTGTCTGACAGTCTCCCTTGCAGTTTCGAATAATTTTTGACTCATAATTGAAAGACCAATGTTTTGTGAAATTGTAAAATGGTCATTAATAGCCGAGCTGCATGTAAGGTCAATCAAATGATATTTACTTGTATATTAAGTTAACTGTAGTATTCATCAATGGTATGTTGTGTGGAATGTTATTCTTTCATCTAAAAATTATGTCCTTTGGAAAAAAAATTATATGCAAGCCATTACTTTAAAGAACATGCCAGGGACAGTCGTTTTTTATTGTAGGGCTGAATTAAAAATCAATGCTTATTTTCTTTGTGTGGCAAACTCACTATACAAATGAGTTTCTAAAATGACATTGCATGGATGAAAATATCAGCACCACAAATTGTGTACGGTTGCATGCAACAGGCTAATGCTGATCAAAATTGAATGATATTTCTCATTTTAGTTGGTTGGGGTTTCATTCGTTAGGGATATTGGTGGAAAAAAAAAAAAACTGACTCTGACTGTTCATTTGAAGATTTGAAGATTTTTGAAGGAGTGAGTAGTAAATTATATTCTAATTGTTCACAACAAAGAAAGTGAATTTAACATTGTTACAAAATGATTTGAGAATAATTAAATCCAATCTTTACTGGCATGATCATTGTGTCTAGATGGATGAAAAATGAAATATTCATGAAGGGGATATAATTGTTTTACGGAATTCTTGCATCATGCAAAGTTATGTAAAGAATGCTATTACTGTATACAAGAGTAATCTGTCATTGTTAAATAATGCCCTGTCATGGAAACTTAGATAATACACACTGTATAGTGCAGAAGGATATTGGAATGTACCGTAATTAACGTCGTATTAACCGCACCTCCGACTTTTCACTTTTTTTCCGGCGTGGGAAAAAGTGTGGTTTATACAACGTTATTTACAGTACTTAAGTCTGATTTGTATTTTTTTTTTGTGGTTCCTTTTTAGAAAAGAAAAAATGATTCAAGTGCTATATGTATAATGAATGATATTGTAAAGATATGCATGTTACACTGTGAAGTAAGTAAGTATGATATTATTTTTAGTATTAATGCTGTATAATATTTTGCTTTGAACATAGAGGAGAGTGAGAGCGAGCGCGTGAGGATATTCAAAGTTAACAATTTTGAAAATTCTGAATATGATGTCGAGGATCATCATGTGTCAAGCAATTAAAGTGAGATATTGTACAGAAAAACAAGGAAACAAAAGTTTATATCCGTGCATTTTTTGAATGTATCATCTACCAGTAATTTCTCAATATCAATCAATTCACCTGCATTTCGTTATTTCCCTTCATGTATGTAACTTTTCTCTCCCTTTTGTTTAAACTCTTTTTGCTCCTATTTTTGTACAGTGCATGTATATTCATTTTTTTTTGTAACTCCGTTGTGCCAATCTCTCTCTCTTGCTCTGAGAAAACTAGCATAATTCTTTGTGACTACATTGCGCTTCCTCGACCCATTTCTTTTTTTTCACATATTCTCTTGTCCTCCTTTGCGCACTCTCCTAACCTATCTCTTTCTCTTTCTCTCTCTCTCTCTCTCTCCGTGACAATCTCTTTACCTCCTTTGCGCTTTTCCCACCCCATCTCTTCTTTTCAATACTTTTTTCTTTTCCTCTGCATGCTCCCCTCCCCATCTTCCTCATCTTCCTCTGTTTTCACACATTCTCTCTTCTTTATGCTCTCATCTCTTTTTTCCGCTCTTTTCCTTCCTCTTTCATTTTCCCTCTTCAGCATATCCCTGCGGAGATTTTGAATAATGCAGCGCTTGATTGGGTCACTGCACTATATATATATATATATATATATATATATATATACACACACACACACACATACACACACACACATATATATATTTTTGTGATCAGGTAACATATACAACAGCTGTCCTACCATTTCGGAAATTTTGCAAAGGTTGAAAATATGTCTCCGCCGGGAATCGAACCCGGGCCTTTGGCTATGAACGCCAATGCCTTAACCACTAGACCACGGAGACGGGCCAATGGTTTCGGCGACTCCAAATTCTCAATTGTCTCACATTTTTATATGTATATGAATATATATATATATATATATATATATATATATATATATATATATACACGCTAATATAGAGGGAGAGAGGGAGAGAGAGAGAGAGAGAGACCAAACAATTAGGTAGAAATAAAGACACCACAAGACGTAAAATTTACTGACGTCTCGGTCACAGACCTTTATCGAAGTAAATGACTGATACACAAGTTTAAAAAAAAAGGAGTAATAACAAAGGCTGTAATACAATCTGTTCAATTCAGTTCACTTCAATTCAAATAGACTTCCGTATTATGACAAAGGTTGCAAGACTAACACCCTCTCACCGTATTTATATATAGAATAAGAAAGCATAGACTATTTGAAATGCAGAATTGAGATTTGATAGTGATTTGTATTGATAACCTTTCCAATTTTATTTCATAACTTCATCGCATTCCACAGAAATTTACATAAGTTATAAAACAATACGATCAAAAATATTAAGATCACTGTGATTAAAAAGACAATACATGATCACTCATACATGAACTTTTGAATTTCATGAGCCATGTCATTCACTGCACAAACTGGATAGCTTTTCGCTTTTATACCCAGAGCGGATAGCCAATTCCTGCGCAACTCAATTTTTATATCCCTTACAAGAGTGGGCATTGCTCACTCTAGCATAACACATTTCGGACTTTTTGGTGTCATTATGATAGAAGAGACTTTCAGCTCTTCATATGTTTTCCGAAATTCGATTAAAAAAAAATTATTTAGAAGCCATTATAAAAGTGTATCGTTCTTTTTCTTCTTCTTTTTTTTATTTAATTAAAACACTCTGCTGTATACAGTATATCTATAATTTTCGATAGGACGTTTGTTTGTCACTACCCTAGGTACTAATGACATCATTTCGTGGAAAACTTTCATTATGTTTTGTACATACATAATCAAACATTTTCATTTTGCTTAAGATTTGCATAATTTCTTAAGCCAAACTGAGGATTTGTAATGTGGAAGTGCTTATATATTTTGGATAAGTACAATGAAAACATGTGTTCTTCAATAAAATAAAAATTAGGCCTATGTGAAATTCTTTGTACAAAACATACTGAAGGTTGTCAACAAATCACCAATAGTTACGGTAATGTCAAAAATAGATAATTTCATATGTGAATAACTTACTTATTCCCTGTCCGTTTGTCGCTAATGTGTTTTATTCTGTCTAAGCTTTGATGTTAAAAAGTACTTGCCTTCAGGGTTTGGTTTTCTTTATATCACACGGTACGGGGTTCGGATGACATGCAGTCAGACTATAGTACTGTGCACACGCATGACCACGGGATTTCCTATTTGACATTCCAAGGGCGTCACAAGCGTCGAGCACCTAAACCTTAACAAAATACTTTTTTCGAACATTTATTCATTTTTGCAGTTGTGCATTTATTTATTTATTTATTTATTTATTTATTTATTTATTTATTTATTTATTTATTTATTCATTTATCTATTTACTTACTTATTCTGGTTTTGGTGGGGTGCGCATCTGTGCATGAGTTTGACTCCCTCATAAAATTCCACGAGCTATAATTCTTATCAGTTTTGGTTGAAAGTTATGAAACAGAGATCAAATATTGTTTTCAATGAAATCAATATTTCTTACGCAGGCAGAAAGTAAGTTCTAGTGTATGACACGATCACGAGATTTGCCCCAAAAGTAAATAATGTAAAAACAAAGCATTTATTACATTCTGATAATAATAATAAACATTCTGGATTCTGCAAGTTGTATGAATTACACACACGATAACAGAAATCAAGTTGTTGATTTCAAACCGTACCTATTTCTAAACGCTTCTCCGTATGAGAAAACCCAACAAAGAAAACAAAGAAATAAAGAAGTAACTAAACAAAGTAATGAAAACTAGAAACACTTTTAAAAAGTGAAACGAAGAGGAAAGACGTGTTCAATTCAGTTGACTGTTTGATGGATTCATGTTAGATATTTTAATGCATAGCAATTAAAAATAAAAACATGCTAAAATTGCTAAAAGTTAGTCACACTAATGATAACTCTAAGATCTAATATATTCTTTTGTCTTTGAAAAGAAATAGTTTCACTTTTACACCTTTTCACCATGTTCTCATGACTATTTACAAATACGTGTACAAGTCATATACTTTGCCTTCAAAGACAGCATTGTGCAGTTTAAGCTTTGTTTTAAATCAATCTCTTCCTCTCTGCGCCAATACACACACACACATATGTATATATATATATATATATATACATATATATATACACACACACAAACACACACATATATATATATATATCATGTTATTATTATTCTCCCATTTTCATTTCTTTCAGTGTTAATTATTTACAAGGGAGTTGCCAAGTTGTCTGCATTTGTCAAATTTCTTTCTATATACATGTGAGATCAACTGAGAGAATAATAGCATAGCATGAACCAAAGTTCCCCAGAGCTGGCCTACTATTTTTGGAATTTTTGCATAGGTTGAAAAAATGTCTCCGGAGACATTTATTCATTTAGAACAGCGACTGATTCCACAATGAAGTAGAAACGGACGTGACTCACGGAGTATATCATGGATGTAAAACTTCTGACGTCACACCTATCGATATGCATATCGCGACATTGTTACTGGAGTCAATGCGTCTGCACTTTCCGCGAGCTTTAGGGCCTTCTGTTTGTGTATCATGTGACTTTGGAGATTGTAGACCATGAAAATGGCGAATTCATATTTGTTTCTGAATATACATTTTGGAGATCGAACTTGGAAAATTGGGGAAGAGGGGCTTACTATTACAAGCCTCGCTTTTCTATTAGCCCCTAATTTTCACATGTCATAAAGTTTTGCTTTCAAAATTAATGTATTTGTTCAATTGTCAATGATGTATCAAACTACTAATTATTTTTACAATATTGTTTCCATCTGTAATATTCTCTACCTTTAATTGGTTGTCTTTTTGTATATACACGTACACGATATTATGTAGAACATGTGGAAATAAATCAATAAACTAAATCAAATAAAAATCAATCAATCCACGAGAGAATGAGAAGAAATAGGGGAAGGTATTCAGTTTACACTGCACGGTTTGGTTGTATATGTATATTTATCTTGGATATTTTGGCAGTAACACGATGTCTTTATCGATGCCTTGCTTCACTATCTGTGGTACTTGGACCGTTCCTCCCCCACTCTGGAAATGCCTTTCTTCACTCTGTACACGTCTGGTTACCTGCAAGAACAAAAATGGAAAATTTTTCTATAGTGCAAGCTACTAGTAGATCAAACTTTACTATACACCGATCCGACTTTGCAGCAGATGATCCGCCATTTCTGTGGTGTTCTGGTTAATCTATGGATTTGTAAACGATGTTCACAGTACGCAAGGTGCGACATTTCACCCAAATTTAAAAACGCTTCACGCCCCAGAGACCCCTTGTTTCATGTGTTTCGCCGATGTTATATATATATACATATATGGGCAATTCCATGATTAGTAACGTTACATTTAAGTAAAATTTTGATACTTTTGATGCAGTTAATTCAGTAGCTATTTCATCTGAAGTCCTAATCTTGTAAATATATATTCACCCTCCTCAGGTCTACAACAAATTAAGAAATCAAAAGTAGCTGAATAATATCAGAGATGTTATGAGAACGTTTAACCACGGTTAGTAACGTTACAAAAAAGGACATGAGAAAAAAAAAACCCAAAGTTTTTGAAAAAATATTCCTCCTTACTGTGACGTACCTCACACTTAGAGCCATATTAGTATTACTTCTTAAATGATGACAAATGTTTACCCCAATTTTTTTTAAAGAGTTTACCTCTCTACTTTTTAAAGTAGAGACTAAAATCTTGGTTAGTAACGTTACGGTTAGTCACGTTACAATTTGTCCACCACCACATATTTGAGATTTTTATACCTTTTCAGCAACTTATTATCGAATACTTTCTTTTAATTTGGTGTGACTAAATGTCCTTTAGATTATCCAATCGAAAAATTCACAAAAGAAACAATATTTTTCTGTCCAGGTCTAAAAAACTCTGTGTAGTCCAATATATCTAATTTCTTGTATGGTTCGGAGGACACTTTTGACAAAAATTTTTCTTTGGTGAGTATGAAACCCCTTTGTATAAACAGTTTCTGTATGAATTTTAACCCCTCAAATTGACCTGAATTTGAGAAAGAGCAAAAATAAAGTTTCGGCCAAAGTCCACTTAATCATGGAATTGCCCATATATATATATATATATATATATATATATATATATATATATATATATACACACACACCCACGTCCACACGCACACACATAGTCGCGGGTTCATCTCCACTTGGTCGTCTTACGCCTCCCCCCCACCCCATCTTAAAAAAGATCGACGCCTCTGCTGCCAAAAGTCACCATGCAGTGCAGTAATTATGGTTACTGTACACCAATCCTGTTGGTTGAGTTGAGGTTTAGTCCAATTTTGAGTGGACAGTATGAAGAATTTGAAAACACTTGTGTATCACATTCTGAAAGATAAAAAATTGCATTTCCAGACATGGGAGTTTTGTCTTTCCCTAAGCACTCCTGTGCTCGTGATACGTAATGCCGCTTGGTCTGGCCACGGTCTGACCAATGTAAAAAGCCTTACATCTTGCACAGGCGGATTTGAATTATTATTGCTAATAGACCTACCTCATTGCTTCGTTACTGTAAATGTATATCGTTGGTAAGGTCACTGTTTGTTTATTAACATTATTTGATTATTTACTGTTATTTATTCATTTACCATGTTCATGATTGTATCCAGTGATTCCTCATGTGCTCGCTTCAGGAATTCCTCACACAAAGCTTGGATGAAGAACGAACCATTCTTTCTGCTCCTGAGAGAAAAATATCCTGTCATGATAAAAACACAGACAGGAACTTCATTTTCAACACTTTATCTTTGCAAAAACATTTTTAAAAGTGAATACCTATTTTCGACTCTAGATATCTTTGCAATAGTTACATAAAAATGGGTGGTTTTGATGGGTTGGGGGAAAGGGGATGGCTCTTTCTCGTACAACCTGAGCCTCATCAAAGGTTATAGTCAACTTCCCCATAAAAAGAGGATGCATTTCAACATTGATGTGTTTTTTTGATACTTCATTCATGCCTATTTGTTAAACGATATTAAATAAACTGAGGAATATCAACTGCACTGACTTACCGTGAGCAGTGGACTGGGCAATGTAATAGTGGGCGATATCTGCTTCGGCCGAATCGGGTTCTATCATGCTGGTCGATTCTTGATAGCTGGGGTTTTCACACGCGTCCCCATCAATCTGCTCCATGGATTGATCTAGTCCACAGGCAAATTCAGATTTGACTGGCGACTCTGTCTTCAAGACATTCTTCATTTTCTTTACTGTGAAAAAGGTTATTCAACATGTTCAATGAAAACTACTTATGTTTAGATGCAACATTGTTATATTGATAAAGAAGAATGTTAATGCAATTATAGCTCCCCCCCTCCCCCCCCCCCCCCCCCCCCCCGCTCTCGGGGCCCCTTCCCCAATTTTCCAAGTTCGATCTCCAAAGTGCCAAATTTTCTCTAAGAAAATTATCAATGAGACCGCAGAAAGCAAAAAGATCGGTTCTTAACCCACTGAACGGGAAGTGATTTCACTTTCCTTACATGTCCTAGACCCCTATAGTCTGAGCTATCTCTGGATTAGTATTCTACGGGTGAAGCCATAATATCGAGTGATCCGATGGGAGAAACCCCTCAGTCAGCTAAGGAATAGTCCCCCTCCATAAAAATCTTCACCTCCATGAATGTCACTGATATCAATGTTGTCAAAATTGTCTATTTTTTTAATACAAGAAAACAGAAATGATGCAATAAAAGTGTTTCCTACTTACCCCCTCGACATGCCTGCACAAAGATAATCTTAGGCTTCCCAATCAAGGCGCTGCATCTCTGACCAGAAAATATGTCCATGATCTCCGTAATAGTCACATGACCGCCGTCAACTCCCAGGATTCCCTTTTCATCCCCATGGCTCATGATCATGAGGACAACTGAAGGATGGGATGGTTTGATCTTTTTCGTGAGGTCTTCCAAACTCTGCAGGACAGCCTTAAAGACAAACATTTTTCGCAACGTAAATTTTTGACATGATCGCCTTATGAAATCACCTCTTTAGATGAAAGCTGCTCGAAATAAGCTAGTTACCCCCCCCCCCCCCTCCCCCTTGTCCGCGATTAGGAATCTTTTCGTTTTATAGTGCAATTCTATGCTAGCAATGGCAGACTTGAATCTTAACATGCTTAAGAGTGCTAGTCGAATCACCATGCTGTGGTGGATTTCACTAAACCCTTGGAGTGAGTTCAGCCCTATCAAAGCACCAAAGCGAAGTGATCCCAGTCCTACAAGAGGGAAAGTCCACTCATTTATTTTTAATAGTGTAGCATGTTTTCTGAAACAAATTCATCATTTGTGTGTACAAAGTCTTACCTGAGCAGTAAGGTTCTGAAAGATGACTGGTTTGTAGCCTATCTCCTCGAAGATGTGTTTTACATTTTGAACATCAAGCTCTGATCCTTTCCTTTCGTCTCTGTGATCCCAAAATGTTCTGTTGTTTAGGATGTAGGCGAAACCCTTGTCCAGAACGCTCATATCATATACCTATTAAAAATTTAAAATGCAAATGTGTGCGGAAAGACTTAAGTATAAACCATACGTTACCAAGTATCTGGGCAAAGTTTGGTGGGATCATGAACATAAATTGACATAAAAATATCATTTCATTTGAACTTTTGTTTCATGAAAGCCCCAGTAGCACTGGTGTAGATCGGGAGGCTGAGGGATGTTGGAATACTCCTACTTTTCGGTGAAGGAACGATATTTTAATTAATCAGTTAGTTGTTGAAAATTTTTATATCATAAACGACGTTTATAGTAGAAAATTTTCTTTCTGAAATGCTAACAGCCAGAGACAGGATCATTAGAAGGTCCAGAGAGTATGCACGTTGGTCAGCGGGTGTGTGTGGATGTGTGTGAGGGTGTGTGTTGTGTACTCGTGTGTGAGTTCTCGCCAGAAATTGCTGCAAAAGATTTCGACCATCCCCCTCGAAACGGATTAATACTTGTGTCCAGTAGTTTGGTAGTGATTTAAGCATAATGTAGTAGGCCTATAATAATTAGGCATTCTGCATTATAAGATGCCCTGAAGAGAACAAAATGAATTTGACTTGCCCCCAAATCCTGTGGAATTAACAATGATGGGTTTTCTCACCGATGCAGAGGGGAAGAGAGACTATATCATGTAATTAAGATAATCTTCTGATGGCCACATAGGGGTTTTCTGTCATGTCTGTAGTTCAAATTAAAATAATGTTTTTCCAGTTATAAAATCATGAGATTAACAATCATTTGTTTAATAAAATGCTGGATGAAAAGGCATAAATGAAGACGAAAATGAAAAGATGAAAATAAGATGAAGAAGCACTGAATTGTCTTCGAATGCTCAAATAAATTCACTTTCTCCTACTTGGTAAGAGATTGCGTTTGCAATCAACTTGCTATATGAAAGATAATTACCTTAATATAATGCTGGTAAACTGGCTCCATGGAAGCCCAGCAGCAATAATATTGCAGCAGAATATGGACTACTAGCCGTACGTTTCATTTACTCCATTACCCGTACGATTTTCACATTTTTTCCTTTTTATAGATGACGAATATTCTTTGTTGTTGTTGTTGTATATTTATGAAAGTCATAATTCTATGCGAAAATAAAACAAACTTTTAGAGCTTCTGATTAGAGTTAAGAATTTGTAATTTGCTTGTTTTTGTTTTTACCTTATCTTGATCTAACTGACTGTCCGTCGGGTTGGCGGGGAGTATTGACCGGTGTTGGTAAGAGCCATTGCAGTCAGGTTCCACATCTTCATCTGAAAAAAGGAACTTGTTTAGTCTGTTTATGTCTTCGAGGGAATATTCTAAAGTAACATTTTTTTTTTTTGTGATTATTCATTCGGCGTTTTTAAGAAACAAGACAAAGCAAAGACAAAAACACACACACATACACACACAAACACACAATCAAAATGTAACAATGTTTTGAACATCAATGATTTTTATATTAGCTGCATAAGCTTCTCAAAATTTTTATCTGTAAACTACTACGTACAGGTAATAAGAATGTGTTATGATGTAGGCAATCACGGTAAGAAATGGTTGTTGATTCACATTACATTGAATTAGATTCTACGGATGTGGTGGAAAACATCTGGAAGATGAAAGCTGGTATGAAGAAAACTTCTCCTGACATGCGAATAAAATGCTAAAAATCGTATACACTCCACAGTATGTATTAGCGTATGGTGCAATAAAAAAGGAGTTTTGAAACTCATAGAACAGCATGTCGAAACGTTGTTTCCGCGAGACCGTCAATACATCCCTCTTCTCTTTTTTGAAAAGCCCCTTGTTTATAAGTTACGGTGTTTTCACAAAAACAAGAATCACAGGCACAACAGTTACAAAACCGATTCCTGCATACAAAAGGAACCCTGCGCGCACTCTTTGACAGTCAAACATAATTCAATGAAAAATAAATCTTTGAACTGATTTTATTTTGAAAATGAACAAGTGCACTTTTGAAACATTTGTATTTAGGCAATTTTTTTGTCTGAAAGAAATGTATTTTAAATCAGTTGAAGAAGATCAACAAGCTTTAACAAATGCACCTTAAAGCATTTTTTAAAAATATAAATGATCGAAATGATACTGAGAAATTACATGAAGCACAGTTTTTACCACACGAACAAGATTAGTCACTAAATTCATTATTTTTAAAAAATAAATACCAAGTTCTACTTGCAGGAATCCATATTTTGTCAATAGGATCGAAATTCTTAGAAAAAAAAACCCGATTTCTTTTCAGAAAAAAATTTTGCTGAAAAGAAAAATCTAATCGTTTGGTAACACTTTATTTTTTAAAAGCTTCTATTGAATCTAACGTGTGAACTTACAGTCATCAGTTCCAAGTTCATCATTATCCATCAGAAACTCCATCTATGATAGGATGACAAGTTAACACAGTAGATCTAGGCAAGTCCTACATGTACACTTATGAGGTCATTATTCATTTCAAATTCCATTTCTGTTTGCAGCACTAAATAAAGAATGCAAATCTAAACAGTGCAAACGTTATAGATAGCAAATATTCAAGGCAGGGGGTGTAATTGCAGTAGTATTTGTAGTAGGTGGAAGAGAAGGAGGAGGGGGAGGAGGAGCTAGGAGAGATAAAAACGAATTTTCTCCTGTATTGTATTTAATGCATTTATTATTAGTGTAAGGTAATAATTTTACTGATTTATAACTATTTGTTTAATGATCATTTAGCTTTCCACTCCGTTCTGCTTCAAGTCACTTCTGACCTACATTCCTGCCCTTTTGTATCAGCTCTTGACTTCTATTGTTCTGTCCCTATTCATTCTTACTCATTCAACCTTGCCTGCTATGACACCACTCTCTCTCTCTCTCTCTCTCTCTCCTCCACTCTTTCATGACTACTCAACCAGACTCACTAGACACATGACTCTCACTCTTTCACCCACTTGGTTGTTTCGATGTACCTACTATCTTGTGATTGGATATTTTTGTTTATGCTTTGCTTGTCAGCCATCTTGGCAGCCATATTTGAAAATATAATAAAATACAGATCAGTGCAGCTCAAATCATAAAACATGTTGGATGTGTTTTTGTGAGAGTCCTACACTAGAAAGTTTGAAGTTACACAATAAGAGCGTAAGCATTCAGTTTACATTTGGTGAATATGGCACATATTATTCTGTTTGAACCGTAATGAATTGACACTTGTAATGAATAGCTTATATCCAGATATCTGGAACTTACCTGTTTGTTCTTGAATTTTCTCCAGGCCAGGTATGCAAACGGAATGATAATGAAAACAGCCAGAGCAGAGAGTCCACATAATTCAAGGTTTCTAAAACCTGGGAAAAGGGGTTTTGAATATCTAATTTAGAAATATGTATGGATTATTTCTTAACAAACATCACTTACAGTTTCGGTTTTTATTTTCGTTGCCAACAGAACAATAACTTTTTAAAAATGAATCAGACATATTAATCAATGTACAGTGATACAAGTCAGGGATTGTAAAATATGGATCTCTCAAATGTGTTCCGATGCGTTAACAAATTGCTCCCCGATTGATGAAAACTAAAGAACAATGAATTTCGCACAGGGGAGACATCCACACTTGGTTTTATTTAGTCAAAGATATATTGTGTAAGTTCCCCATTATAAAGAGGTGGTGTGTGTGGTAGGATGGTAATACTGGTGTCTCACGTTCCCACGACAACCCCGGTTCGTTTTTTCTTCTTGACATTTTTTAAAATTAGGGTAGGGTTAGGGTTAGGGTTAGGGTTATGTTTTGGGTAATAAAAAAGAAATCAGAGATTGAAAATAACGTGAAACTTAAAAAAAAAAAAAAACCCGCAAGTCCGATACTAGATTGTGGAATGTCTCCCCTGGAGCCGATTCAAGAGCAATCAGTAGGCCTAACCATTCTTTAGGATTTAATGCGTTGTTGTTTTTTTTTCTTTACATAAACTCTTTTAAGCGTGAATGACCTGTGGCACTTAAAACCGCTTATCCTAAACACGCCTACCGGTGATATCTCATACTGAGGTGATAGTTGCCGTTATCTGGAACACATTGTATCTTCCTACGTACCATATTCAAATGTTGCATCTATGCTGGTTGAGACTGAGGCACCAGAGGAAGTTACAGACAAGAGCCCTTGTGCAGTAAATCCATACTTATCGCTTTCAGCTGTCATATAGGTTTGTTGGTTGAGACCGAGGAACAATAATTTGTAGTTGGCTTGTGACGCTGGGAACCAGCAATTGCTACTGTGGAACCAACTGCACGTCCTTTCTTCCAAGTTTCATATTTTGTACCCATAAAAACGGTGACTGAGGTGCCAGTGGGCGTAACTTTGGAGTCCCGTTACACCTTCTCACTGACCATGTTTCACTGGAATACATACGTTGGATGAGGCAAACGTACAAGTGGTAGTTATTATGGAACCCGTTGTATTCACTTACCTTGTTTAGTTTTTGTTCCCCTGGAATCTGTTGCTGAAGTTCCAGCGGTATATACTTGGGAAGTTGTGATATTCCCATCTGTCACATGTTCATTTTTTACCCCTGCGGTTTTTTCTTCTGCGGTACCAGTTGTAGTTTCTCGCATATCAGCAGGAGTCTTCGGATAACCATTTGTAGATACAGAGATCTTGTCTTCTCCTATGTAACACATGTGAAACAAATTAAAGGGGTAACAGAACACATCCCTTTCTTAGAATTGCCATGATATATATACCGGTTGTCCCAGAAAAAGCGGAACTGTAAATTTTCAGTACTTTACGTTCAGAAAGTAGATAATCTTTTTACCTTAGAAGGTAAAGCATCTTCTACCAAAGAGAATGATAAACTGGAGAAGTAATTTTGATGCTATGCCCGTTTCTTAAAATACATTAATTTCAGAATTTCGCATGTTCTTCGCAATAGTGGAGAGCAGAATTATGCTAAGAATAGCCTTTCATATGACATGTGTATGGCGAATCATGTCAAGAATGGCCTTTTATATGGTGTGTGTATGGAAATTTCAAAATGACTGTATTTTAAGAAACGGGCATAGAATACAAATTAATTCACCAAATTCAATAATTTTGGTATCATTTTATTCGGTAGACAATGCTTCATCCACTGATGCGAAAAGATTTTCTATTTTCTATTTTTTAAGGTAAAGTACTGAAAATCTACCGTTCCTCTTGTTCTGGGACACCCTATATTTATATGCGTCATCTTAATTTGCATATTTTTGTTTTAAATTGCGCGACAATTCATTTTGTTTTCCTTTCCTTTGTGGCGTCATTTCCAAGCGCTCTAATTAGGCGTCCAGCTTATGTATTTGTTTCTTGGCAACAAGTTGCATCAGACTGTTCATTTATTTTCAGTCTCACTTAAATAAGGGTGTTTGACCGAAGAGCCAGTTAATTTCTTCGTCTTGCGGTGTTTTCATTCATTCATTTTTACTTCTTTGTTTTATATATATATGTATATATACATATATACATATATATATATATATATATATATATATATATATATATATATATAAATATATAAACATTTGCACTTTTGAAATATAAACGTAATTGAAAATGAGGGAGCTGCATGTACAAACCCTCCCAAAAAATCACCTCAGGGTTTTTGTTTGCTTATGTGTCTACTAAAAAAAACCACGAGGGGGCTGCAGCTCCCCCCCCCCCCAGCCCGCGCGGTTCTGCGGCCCCTGAAGGAATATGTGTAACAGTAAAAGTGGTGAAATGTGCTTGTTCGGGGGGGGGGGATTAGGGCTGTATGCTGGTAGTAAGCGTATTTTTAGGTGAGACTCCATGAAGGTTTGAGGTGGGGACCCCCCCCCCCCCCACAAAAAAAAAAGAAAAAAAAAAGTCTTCGATGCCAGTGACTCTTCCGACAGTTTTGTGTGCATGGCCGATATTTGGTTAATGGCATGACTACATGTATTTTTCTTTCTATTAATTTGAAGAAGAAAAAAATGTTCTTAAAATGGCAGTCAGAATATCAACAGTTAAATGTGGGGGTGGGGAGGGGGACAACAAATTTTGACCATTTGCAACATTTACAGACTTACCTTGACAAGTTGGTATCTGGGGAATCATTGTTCCATTGTCGCAACAGGTAGACAAGGTAGAAACCGCATTAGTGGTTTCACATGTGAAACGACAATGCTGGTCGCAGTCGATCGTGTTTCCACTGGTGCACTCAGCTGCACTGCTAATGGTTGACGGGCTGTACTGCAGATGGCATGGCTTAACTGTTGAAAATAGAAAGTAGTAACTGGTAAGTGGTAATTTTTGGCTCGCTCGCTTTGCAGGTGGGTGAGAGCGTGTGTAAATACTTAAGTATGAGTTCGACAGATAAAAAAAAAATCGGCAAAAAAGTCGATCATTCCCCCCCCCCCCCCACTCCTCAAAGGAATATTATGCCGGTGTATTAAAGTGTGCACGTTTGTTAAAAAAAAAGAAAAAAAAGTAATAGGGTGTGCCAGGGTGCAGGCATGCATGTGTGTGAATGCAGGGGAGAAAGAGGGAGGGTGCAACAAAGAGGAATAATAATGATTCGTCAGGTTACCAAAATGTGCCGTCAATGTCCTGCACATTTTGGTTCAGTTAAAAAAAAATGTGCAATTTACCAAAATGAGTAGTAACACTCCAAAAGAATCCAGTGATCAACGATGCGAATCCCAAGGGGAGTGATAATGAGTTGGGGGAAAAAGTGGGGGCTTTCATTTTAAAGTTCTTCGTTTCGTTGAATAAATATCAGAATTTTCTAAATTAATTAAAAACTATTTCTCACCATTCATGAGTCCAATTGACATCATGTAGCGTTTCATACTTGATTTCAGCGCCTCCAGCGCGAAATCTGGGTCTATAGTGTTCAACACTACGAGTCGGTGTACAGCATCATCTTGTATCAGCCCATCGTAAACTAGAGGAACGTACAAATTGTACAAACGGCCGTAGATGGTATAGGAGAACTGATGACAACACAGGGTTACCTTTCGATCAAGGGAATCGAGAATAATGAGAATGATGATGATGATGAAGATGACAATGATGATGATCATAGTCGGCGATGGGGGGGGGGGGGGACATGTCCCCCTTCAATTTTTTTTCGGGGGGGGGGTCGGGGTCGTCCCCCTCGATTTTCAAAGCTGAATATATTATTTTTTCTATTTTGTGTCAGCTGACTAATTTTAGGCCAATCGTTTAATAGATCTATTATACAGTGCGTATCAAAATAAAATTAATCCATTTTTGGGTGCTTATATTCAGAACGTGTTTAATTTAACAATTTGATTTTACCCTAGCATTATAGAAGAACTCCTCAGCTTTTCATCGATATCTTACTTGTACCTGTGATGTCACGAACAACCGAATGAATTGAGCTTGAAGACAGCAGGTACAGATTCCATTTTTTGCAAGTTTTGGTAAAATAGGTGAAATGAATGGTAACTGATGCCTCGCAGTCAGTCAGTCATGTCAGTCATGGAAAGCAACCGTTTCAGCGTCAAGAAAGCCTACAAAAGGGCTATTCAAAGTGTCCACGTTCACTTACACAGAAATCAGCCAACCGAGGGATGAGTGAGAGTAATCACCTCAGCCGGGGTCTGCCCACTTGACCGAAGGCCCGCGAGACCGAAGGCCCACGAGGCCGACTTTTCTCGTATCGTACTTGCCTTCATCACAAAATAATGCGCTATCGGTATATGAAATAATTAGCATGTTTAGTCCTCGTTTCCGGATGTTCGAACACCTTCAATGAAAAACATTCGCTGCCCTTTAATACTTATTTAACTTCCTTCTGGCACAGGAATTGGTCAGAGTGGTGTGATATCATAGATTACAATTAGCTATTCTCGGCCTCGTGGGCCTTCGGTGAAGTGGGTTGTCACCTCTCAGCCTGACTTGCAAAAGCTTGCAAAAAATGGAATTCGTACCTGTTGTCTTCCAGATCAATTCATGCAGTTGTTCGTGGCATTATAGGTACATTTAAGGTATTAGTGACCCCCCCCCCCCCCCTGCGTAGTGCAGTCCCTGGACGCTTCGTTATTCAGAAAAAAAGGGTTCGATATAACGGAGGTCCGTTATTCTGAAAATGAAATAAGGCTCGTCAATCAGAAATGGAAATAAGGTTCGTTCATCCGAAAATGAAATAATGTCCTTTAATCCAAAAAAAAAAAAAAAAAAAAATAGAAAAAAAGAATGATGATAAAAATAAAGAAAATTCCAGCGAAAATAAAAGGTGATCTGTCGAAGCAGACCAGCTAGTGACGGTAATAATTTCTTGTAGGGAATTGTCTTAACTACAACATATCGAAATCCTGGAGAAAATTCACCAACTATAAGCGAGATATTTTCAACTTAATACAGGAAATTCATGACGTCACATATTTTAAAATAGAATTTTTGGAGGAGAATACGGTGACCTATCAACCAAGAAAGGGCGACTTTTTCTTGATGGATTCAACTCTAGAATTCATAAACTTTCAGAATATATAAAAAAAAATATTAGGCTGTCTCCCCCTTTGTAAAGACCTATGGTGGAATATAAAAGGCCATTTTTGGGGGGTGGGCGCAATATTTGGGTTTTATTACACGTAGAAGCACGTGAATTTTTTTAACTTTGACGCGCGTGCGACATTATGGTAAATTGAAATTAAAGGTGCTTTCACATAATTGTAAGGCGCCACACTTCTTTGTCTTCACACATGTGGGAAACAAAGATAGAACACCATAATGCTCTATACAGGGTGGCCCAGAAAGAACGCAACCCCTGAAATTTTGAATTGCAGCGAGATAAATAACAACCGGTGATAATTGTTGACTTGGTTCAAAAGAAAATTCTTTTCCAATAATATGACACCCATTTTGGCTCACGCGTTCAGATAGGCTCATTTCGTGAGGCAATGTCATTTTAAAATTTGCTAGTTCTGCAGCCAAATTCAAGTTCGATGAAGAGAAAACCTTACACCGACTGCGTTTCGTAGAATAGGCTTCATACCTATTCATAAACGCGTGCCGATTTTCCTTTCACTCGAGAAGGGCCATTGTTTAAAAAAAAAGGGGCATTCAGTGTTTTCAGTTGTGGATGGGAGGATAGCAGGTTGCTAATCGCCTAATCGCCATTGTCATGTTGATGAGTTGACCGTGAGGGTTGTTGAATGGCCAATGGGAAACTTGTAATTCGGATGTTAGTGATGGTGTATTGAAGATCTTGAGTAGTGTGCATGCAAGGGTGTTTGTACGCCAGGGTATCTCTGCCTGAAACATAGATTTCAGAGATAATGGATCTTGAGTTGTGAAATACACCGTTAGTGATAAAGAAAAACACTCTTCGTCTCATCAATCCCATCTCAGTAAAATCTAAAAAATGATTCAGAAAAAAAATGCCAATGGCGAGAACATTAATTCTTTCACTCCATGATAGGAAAGAGGACATGAATATCAGATGATCTCCGTTCTGCGTTCAGAGTCGACGGACTAGGACGATGAAAGCGAGGGCGCGGTTCCAGGGGGCAAGCGGGCCTTGCCCCCACCCCCTCCCGCCAAAAAGAGGGAGGAAAAGAAGGGTAAGGGAAAGAGGAGAGAAAGGGAAAAGAAGAAAAAAGAGGAAGAAAAAACAAAAGAAAAGGAGACGGGGGAAGCCGGGGACCGGGGGACCAAAAGTGTCTTGCCCCCACCCCCAAATGTAAGTTGTTGCAGCATCTTATCGGGACGTGCACGGTCGTGTTAAGGTGATATTAATTCCCTTTTGTCGAAAGAGCATAAAAAATCTCTTTTGATAATGTTCGGTACCATACAGTGGGTTTGACTGACATGATCAATGGAAGGGGGAGGGGCACATTCGTGTTTGAAGCAATGCTAATTCCATTTTTTTCGAACGAGTGTAGCAAAGGAGCGGAAAATACACTTTCTTTTTAATGGTAACTGGTAAATAAACTGGTTTTATTGTTGTAGATCGGGGCAGGCACATGTGTTTAAGGCTATTAATTCCGTTTTGGTGAGCTCGCAAAAAATGATAATAAAGAAAAAAATCTTTCTAACTTTCATTGGTACATAAACTGGGGTTTATTCTACAATCTATTCAAAGAGATTTCCTGTGGGGGACGAACAGCTGGCACGCAAGACCCTTTCGCTCCCCACCCCCCCCCCCCAATTTCCTTGCTTCCACCTTATACTTTATTCTTCCTTCCGTTTCCATTTCATTCCTCCTTTTTTTGAGGGGGAGGGGCAAGACACTTTCGCCCCCAGGTCCCCGGCCTCCTTTTCCTTTCCTTTTTTATTCCTCTTTTTCTTCTCATCCTTTTCTCTCCTCTTTCCCTTCCCCCTCTTTTCCTTCTCTCGCCCTCCTTTTTTTGGCGGGGGAGGGGGGCAAGGCCCGCTCGCCCCTGGATCCGCGCCTGGCTTTCATCGTCCTAGCCACTTCTGAAAACAGAACGGAGAAAAATTGATATTCATGACTTGTCCTCTTTCCTGTTATGGAGTGAAAGAATTAATCTCCTCGGCATTGGTATAGTTTTTTTTTCTTATTTATTTAAAAAAGATTTTACTTATGAGATGGGATTGGTGAGAATAGGAGTGTTTTTCCTTATCATCAACGGTGTATTCCACAACTCAAGATCCATATCTATGAAATCTGTGTTTCAGGCCGAGTTACCCATGTACACAAACACCCTTATTACAAGCACAATACTCAAGATCTTTAATACACTATGAACATGGCAGACAAAGAAAGCGGACAAAATAAACAACCCCTCATTCTACCCTTCACAATGGTTCTGGTAGTCAAAAGCACATCCCTTCACTGCTACTGTCTAAAATATGTGGAACAGGTGTCACATGCATATTCACCTGGAACTACATAATTAAACATAATAGCTGTGAAGGGATGTGCTTTTGACTACCAGAACCATTGTGAAGGGTAGAATGAGAGGTTGTTTATTTTGTCCGATTTCTTTGTCCGCCATGTTCATAGTGATACACTATCAATATAACATCCAAATTGCAAGTTTCCCATTGGCTATTCAACAACCCTCACGGTCAACTCATCAACATGACAATGGCGATTAGGCGATTAGCAACCTGCTATCCTCTCATCCACAATGGAAACACTGAATGCTTTACTTATTTTTTTTTCAAACAATGGCCCTTCTCGAGTGAAAGGAAGATTGGCACGCGTTTATGAATAGGCATAAAGCCTATTCTACGAAACGCAGCCGGTGTAAGTTTAACTCTTCATCGAACTTGAATTTGGCCGGAAAAGTAGCAAATTTTGAAAATGATATTGCCTCACGAAATGTGCCCTAATATCTGAACGCGTGAGCCAAAATGGGTGATCTTGGTGTCATATTACTGGAAAAAGAATTTTCATTTGAAAAACAATTATCACTGGTTGTCATTTATCTCGCTGCAATTTAAAATTTCAGGGGTTCCGTTCTTTCTGGGCCACCCTGTATATTTTAAAATGTTTTAAAACCAGATAGAACGTCTTTAAGACGTTTTTAATACGTCTTTATGACATCTTCTATTGGTAATATACTGATGTGAAAAGACGTAAACATGACGTGATATTTACCAGTCTGAGAGCTCGTAAAGATCGTTAAAACGTAATAAAGAGGTCTTATTTGGAACAATATGACGTAAAATTGACGTAAAAATATGACGTCTTATTTTACGTCTTGTGCTGGTGTAGGATTTCATCTTAAAGACATGAAATATATGACGTAAATAAGACGTCTGACACGTCTTTAAACAAGACGTAAATATGACGTAAATTTTACCAGTCTCTGCTATCAGGGAATATGCTAATGAACGCGCATTAACGCGTCAACTCTCAAATACTAGAACACATTGTCAAAACTTGTTCAAACAATCTCATGGCAAGAATTTTTGCGCTAACTCTTCAGGAATTTGATTGGTGAGCATGTTTTTTGTATCCAGGGAGCAAACAAAAATGGGTCCTGCCTCGGCGACATTTTTTGTTGCCCTGTACCCCATAGACCAGTTTACAAAAAAAAATTGTGCCGAAATGACACCTCATGTGTGAAAGCATTTTAATTCTTTGAAATTATCAAGAAAAGTGTCAGAAGTGTAAATCATGTAAAAATGGCATTTTTATGATTTTTACGACTTGTGCACGCGCAAATTTGTGAAATTCTTCAAATGGCCTCAAACGATTCCGAGCCTTTTAAAATATCGCACGCGACCTGACGCGCGGACATACGCATTCGCGCGTCAAAGTAGATGTAAGGAGTTTCCAGAGCTGGAGTCACATCTAACACTATGAACATGGTAGACAAAGAAAGCGGACAAAATAAACAACCCCTCATTCTACCCTTCACAATGGTTCTGGTAGTCAAAAGAACTTCCCTTCACTGCTATTGTCTAAAATATGTGGAACAGGTGTCACATGCATATACACCTGGAACTACATAATTAAACATAATAGCTCTGAAGGTATGTTCTTTTGACTACCAGAACCATTGTGAAGGGTAGAATGAGAGGTTGTTTATTTTGTCCGCTTTCTTTGTCCGCCATGTTCATAGTGTAACTCATTCCCTTTGAACCATGTTCGATGCCGCCAGGCAAAAATATGTCAGACATGCGCTTAACTGGACCTTCCTTGCAAATGCTTAGACAAAAGATTCCTACCTGGCTTCAAACTTACGGGACATTTTCAAAGGGAAATGTCCTTTTGTAATGATAATTACTTTTCGCTGCCACTCGTGTGATAATACGAACAGTACACAGAGCCTACCTTAACAGGAGGCAAGCGAAAGGAAATCTTGCAAAATCTTCTGAAATATGAATCAAAATTACTCGACTGGGCTTGTGTGGCCACTTATCTGATATGTGACATTATAAATAACTGTAATATAACAAATTCTATATTCATTTTCATTTGCCGCAAGTAATCGGAAAAGTGTACAATTGGGATTTTAGGATTGTAAAATTTTACTATTTTTCACAAATTAAAACTGCTATTATGCGCACGTATGCAGATTTCTGGACACAATTAGGATTTTTTATTCATATTTCATCATCTGTTCAATTTTCTCTCTGTTAATTCAAATAAAAAGTGAAATATTAACGATATTTTATTTGTGACAGAATCACTACTCAAGCTTTCCCATAATGTTGGCGGCATCGAACCTCGGACATCAAAGGCAACAGCACATCTGTAGATTCTATTGTGCAACCTTAGAAAAGACAGCTGCTTGAAATAATTTGTTGCCATTTGGGACTCCAGCTCTTAAAACTCCTTGGTAGATGCAATTTTTCGGCCTGCAGTGGACTTTAATGGCGCCAAATATGAATGAGTAATGACATTTCGTCATGAAGATAGATTTTCACAAAATGGCGCCTTGATTACCTCACGATTACCTCATGTCCCTGTAAACAGGTAAAACCTTATTTGAACTTGTTTTTAATCGGCCCGATAACTGACGAATGTTTGAAGAAAATTGAATCATTCATTTATGAATTATCATCCGCACAAAAAGGGGAAAGAATAATAATGAATTAATGAATTTCTGACGAAACTAAAAGGTGATCTGTCAAGATGACAGACCACCTAATAATAACTCTGATAATAACAATAAAGAAAATTCCAGCGAAATTAAAAGGTGATTGGGCGATAACAACAGAACACCTAGAGAAAAATTCCAACGTAATCAATAGGTCATCTGTCGATTGCGACAGAACCACCTAAAAATAAGATACATACACAAATATGTCATGTAAACAAACAAAAGTCATGGAAACAAATTAACACAACAATTCCCAAAAATGAAACTGGTTGCCCCAACAGCCGTATCGTCTATGGTTTGTTATTTGAATGCACAAATCCTGAAATTCAGTGCAGATAACGTTTGTAAAAAAATACCCCGCGAATTAAATGCACCTCGATAAATTTGGGTGACAGATATAGGAAACTGGTGGGGAAAATCTAATTTTAGCAATTACAATAGTAACGATAATGATAATGATAAATATAAAGGAAGAAAAATAAGAACGATAATAAGAATAATAGCAATCGTAATGATAATAATGAGAAGTGCTTACCGAGCCTGTTGTTTTTTGTGTGTAACAAATTTGCGGCAGGTTCACTCGCGAAAAATCTTTGTATTTCCTCTGTGTATGGGAGACAAACAACAACAACGACAACGAAAACAACAGAAACATCAACAAATACCACGTGGGTTTTAGACAGTTTCTCAAAGAGCATCGGGAGTCGGTCGTGTCGCTGATCCGGTATTTCGATAGTTTTAGTGTTGCGTCCAAGACCACTTTACCATTACAATGTGAATACTAAATTTAACATTTGATTTCTATGTAACGAGATATCGCTCTCTAATTGTACATGTACCCTCTTTAAAACGAGAGTTATATTGATATGTATATATATATATATATATATATATATATATATATATATACACACACACGCAGTGCGTCCCAGAAAAGCAGTCGCGCCTCTCACCCCACCCCAGAAATTTTCAAGACTGCATTTTTGACTGATAATTTTCCACATTCAACGTAGTCTAGATTCTGGACTCTTTTTATGAAGTTTTTATATGCCCCGAAACAGCTGCTAAACTCACTGTACGCGTCAAGTCGAGTGATGGCGCGATCCCGAGAACCTCAGAGAACCTGTCCACCCGGAGAAAAAAGAGTCCAGACCGATTGCTCTCTGCTGACGACAGAGGTCAAAGGTTCACGCTCACGTTACTCATAAATATTCATAAAATCGCTGTCAATCAATCGGTGTTTACATGCAGCGAGCTTAGCGCACGTGGAAATGCCAGCCAGCTGATCGCGGTTGACCGTTTCTTTCGAAGAACGGACAGCTAGCTGGGTGGACGAGTTCAATACATCAATTTTCATTCAACTCTCTGCAAATCTGCTCTTGCAAGAAACAAGGTGGTGAAATAGGAAAGAACTTGCATTTTCGCATGACATGTAAAGCTACATGTTACTACATCTCAGAATGGAGGACATAGGACTAGGCCTAGTCGAGCGACATGCATGCAAATGGCATCTCCTGTGGCTGTGCGTTGGTGCATGATAATTATGTAAGACTCAACTGGTAACTTGTACTTGCAAGACTTGTTTTTGAAAAGCGAAAACGCGAACAGGAAGATAGGAAAGGAAAAAGGGAGAACCTGAGCGGGTTGGGATTACTATTATTTTTACCGAGATAACAAGATGTGTCTCGTCGTAATATGTTGTTACTTTTTTAAAAATGGAAACTTTTATAGAATTTTTGAAAAGTGATGAAAAATAAAGGTAATTACAACTCGCATACATGCCCTCCTTCTAAACTCGTGTTATGAGAGTTGAGAAAATGGACAACGTTGATTAGTTCAGTTCAGTTCAAGCGTGTTTATTTCTCATGTATCATATATACATATCAAACAAACAGAAATTACAATATAAGAAAATGATATGCAAAAAATTGAAACAAGTTGGCAATAGATACATATACAAAACCTATAGCATGATGATACAGGGAATAGAAAACATGAGAATGAGGAACTAAAAAAAAAGCAAAGCTTGTAAAACATTAGTTCCTCGGTGATCAAATACAATTTGCAAGTTATAAGTCGGAATGAATTTGTATAATTATACCAAATTATGGAGTATTATACATTGCCTTGTAGAAAAATGAGAACCCCCCCCCCCCCCATCAAATTAATTAGAGAAAAAGAAGGCTATAAGAAGAGAGTGATAAATGTGAAAGAAGGAAGAGAGAAGGAACATAAGAAGAAGAAAGGAGCAGAAAGCGTTCCACGTGTCAGACATTTCAAGCTAAATAGCGGCTATGTAAGAGAAAATAAAAAGAAAGAAAGAATTAGATGTACGATTGTAAAATTAATTGCTTTAACTGTTTTTTGAACGGGGACAGCCTAGGAACATTATTTGAGAGATGGGTGAATCTCATTCCAGTACTTAGGTCCAGTGAAGATTACAGTTTTTTTGGGCAAGGATGTCCGTGAGAAATGGAGAATGATACTGATTTGATTGTCTTGTGGGATATGAGTGTATTTCATAATTCCTTGTGAAAATAGCAACAAGAGGGCGTGAGCAGCGCGTTTTGTGATAATTGAAACATGAAAATTCCTAAGTGCCAATAATTATAGAGATCTTCCATTTTGATATTTTTTGTTGAAAAATAAGATGTCGGTGTGAGAACGAAAGTGAACATTATGTATTATTCTCAGGATTCGTTTTTGTAAAATAAGTATTCTAAAATCTTGGAGGAGTTGCCCCACGCTAAGATTCCATATGTAAAATAGGGATAATAAGTGTCATATAAGCGACAATAAAATCTGAATGAAAACATATGCTTTAATTTGTTAATAACGCTAATATTTCTTGATACTAATCTATAATAGATATGGAATTTCCAAGAGAGTTTATCATCAATAAAGATGCAAAGAAGAACTTACTATACAGGCCAAAACCACTAAAATGTACAATGGGAAGTTAGAATTTCGGGAAAATTCAACTTTTCTCAAAATAGCTAAGTAGACTAAAAATGAAAGATGACAATATGAATTTTGAAAATCAAAATATGAGCACGTAATATTGTGAACTTTTTATTGCACAACTAATCAAAGTGGAGAGGTGATTTTTTGCTGGTGTAACATACGTTACTTCTCCCTCAGTCTTGTCGACATCATTAAGTCAGCTAAGGAATGCACTTTTCTACTAACTTTTCATCACTATCTGTACTGTTCCTGAGACAAACTCTAATGCCAAAGAAATTTTCAATTTTCCTTTCATGTGAATATTTCAAATCAATTTGAATTCAGTATTAACAAAATTAAGTGGAAGAATCTGCGCACGCATGTGGGTCAATTGTTGGTATATATGTTGAAAATTTCAACATATACGCCTATCAATTTACCTACATTTTCCATATGGATGCATTTGTCAGACATAAATTAATCAATATCTCTTACAATATCATAAGGAACTTATTTCAGTGTTTCATATGGTAACGTATGTTTCACTTAAGCAGTCACGTAATGTTACCAAAACTTAACAATCAACAATAACCAAGAAAGTCTTGCGGTTTCAGTAAGTAACCCAATATTAACACTTACAACTACACTATATAGATACAAAGTTCTCATTCCAAGTGAGGACGACGTGTTCGTACATAAAAATGATAATTAGTAGCATCTTTAATTATGTAATAAACATGGTATAAGCCAAACAAATCAGAAAGATTGGGTTGTGTATAACCAATTTCCATTTCCTGGTTTTTGTTTATTTCTGACTCTAGCTATTCTTTTCATGAGACAAAAGGATTTTCACAAACCGTATCTTACATACATAATCACCCAATAATGTCCATTTTGGTATTACTAAGGAACCTTATGTCACTTTAAAAGCAGTACGTATGTTTCTTATAAGTAACAATAATCATGATAATTAAATACGCAAAACCACTCGAGGGGGAGTGATCAAAATCGCTTGTCCTCTGCGTCATTATAGGGAGATCAATATAATCCTCTTCATGTAACCTTCCGAAAGTTTTTTTTTCTTTTTTTTCTCTCTTTTGTATTGTCTTCTTTAATCTGATTATATCTCTTCTCTTGCTTTCCTGTTCTCACATTTCTGCTGTCGGAACATGGCTTCAGTTTTTCTTTGTTTCTGTTCCTATATATTCTGCTTGAATTTGAGCTCTCTCCCCCTCCCCATGTTCCTTTCGTCCCTTGACCTTTATGTGATAATGAAAAGAGAGATTTTGGAAAAAGAAAATTCACAATAAAATTGAATTTTGAGTGAAAAATGAAGATTCAGATGTGATAGCTTCCACAATTTATTTCGTAACCTACGTTACCATTTTTAACACACAGGGATCGAGATCCTGCCTTGAAGACGTTTTGAAGATGTATCACTTTACAACTCTAAGCTTAGATGTGGATTACTACAAAAAGCCACCCAAGAAATGTCCATCTCATGTCATTGCCGCTTTTCTTCATTATTTTGTTAAGAAACCTACGTTACGATAAGATGGCATTATACCTTATGGTAGCTAAGCGTCGCTTTGTGTGGTGGCGCTAGGTAATACAATAGTTGACAAGCGTACAGCTAAGATTTAACCGAATTTAACTGTAAATAAAAATGACCAGTAACGTATGTTTCGGTGACGTATATTTCATTAAGCCATTAAGTGGGATTTACGGAATGATGTAAGGCCACAGATGCAATATAATCCCTTCAAATTGACAAGATTAACAAGCCCTTTTCGTTCGGCAGCTTTTCTGTTGTCAATCGTTGTTCAATTCTGACAACGCGGTAACATATGTTACATTTCTTACCATACGGTTAAAAACACATGCCTCAGCTCTTCTTATGAGCTTCTTTTTCTACAGAATGGATCTATACACATCGCTGCAAACGTTATAGACTGTAGATGGGATATCAGTGAGTGATTACATTGAAAGAACAGAAAAGAAAACTTGGAAAAAGGTGGTATATCAGAGATTCATTCTACAGGTAACGTAGGTTTCACTGCCCTTTGCGACAAATTTCTATGCGAAATTTTTTCTTTTTACACGTGTACAATGCCTGAATATGTTATCTTGCACACATATATCACAGTCTATTTTTCTACGCCAGGATCTAAGAATAAAAGCATCCCTTGTTTTTTACAACATCGCAAGATATGTTAAATTTTTGATTGCGACATGCAGTTTTTGCCCCGGACAGAATAATTTCTCAAAAAACTATGTTGAATGCTAAAATTTTCTGAAGTTATACCCCATTACATATTCTAAGAGGTTTTATGACTAAAACCATTTTTTTTAATAATCTGATATTAACATATTCGCAATCAAACACGTGCGACACGTTTTTTGGTTAATTGTACATTTTAGTGGTTTTGGCCCTACATTGAACCCCGTTGAAGATTTTTTTCATTAATATGTACAGGGCCTGGGAGAGAGTAAATAGAATTACTAAATATCATGACTTTGTAATGTGTTTTGTTGATACTTAAGGAGAACTTGTTTGCTCTTATATCCAGGCTTGTACATAAACTAATTCGGAATTGATTTTATTCAGGAAAATTTGAGGATTACGTTCGGAGAGGAAAATATTAGAGTCACCAGCAAATAATATAAATGATAAGATATCAGAGATTTTTTGAAATCATTGAGGTATAAAATAAAAAGGAGCGGACCAAAAGGGAACCCTGCTGAACATTGCATCTAATAGTTTGAGTTGAAGATGTTGTGTTGTTTATATATTATGTAAATTGCTTTCTTTCGGTCAGGTAGCTCCTGAACCACTCCAAGGCCCTCCCTCTAATACCATAGTATGAAAGTTTATACAACAGAATTTCGTGATCGATAGTGTCGAAGGCCTTGGCGAAGTACAAGAACAAACCTACTGTACAACTATGCGAATGGCAATGGCACGAATTATTGAATCAATAAGAATTATCATAGCATGGTCTATAGCATTTTTTTGCGAAAAACCAAATTGATTATCTGATAGTATTTTACAGCTATAGATAAAAAATTAATCAGATGAGAATAAACAAGTTTTTCTAAGATTTTAAAAAATGAAGTTAACAAGGAAATCGGTCTGTAGTTTCCTCGATCGAGTGGGTCACCTTATTAAAAATTGGAATTACTTTTGCTATTTTCATTTTAAGAGGGACTGTCCGCGGTAAGTAATGATAGACTGAATGTAATATGTGTAAGTGGGACAATCAGTTCAGTCATAATATGTTTCAAGAGAGAATTAGTAATGCCATCACATCAACAGCTTTTTTATCCTTAAGTTTGTAGTAATATCAATAATTTATTCTGGCT
>CM057168.1:11722823-11744889 GCA_029962745.1 Echinometra lucunter
AAAAGAAGGGGAAGGGAAAGAGGAGAGAAAAGGATGAGAAGAAAAAGAGGAATAAAAAAGAAAAGGAAAAGGAGGCCGGGGACCTTGGGGCGAAAGTGTCTTGCCCCCGCCCCCTCAAAAAAAGGAGGAATGAAATGGAAACGGAAGGAAGAATAAAGTATAAGGTGGAAGCAAGGAAATGGGGAGGGGGGCGAAAGGGCCTTGCGTGCCAGCTGTTCGTACCCCACAGGAAATCTCTTTGAATAGATTGTAGAATAAACCCCAGTTTATGTACCAATGATAGTTAGAAAGATTTTTTTCTTTATTATCATTTTTTTCGAGCTCACCAAAACGGAATTAACATAGCCTTAAACACATGTGCCTGCCCCGATCTACAACAATAAAACCAGTTTATTTACCAGTTACCATTAAAAAGAAAGTGTATTTTCCGCTCCTTTGCTACACTCGTTCGAAAAAAATGGAATTAGCATTGCTTCAAACACGAATGTGCCCCTCCCCCTTCCATTGATCATGTCAATCAAACCCAGTGTATGGTACCGAACATTATCAAAAGAGATTTTTTATGCTCTCTCGACAAAAGGGAATTAATATCACCTTAACACGACTGTGCACGTCCCGATAAGATGCTGCAACAACTTACATTTGGGGGTGAGGGCAAGACACTTTTGGTCCCCGGTCCCCGGCTTCCTCCTTCTCCTTTTCTTTTCTTTTTTCTTCCTCTTTTTTCTTCTTTTCCCTTTCTCTCCTCTTTCCCTTACCCTTCTTTTCCTCCCTCTTTTTGGCGGGAGGGGGTGGGGGCAAGGCCCGCTTGCCCCCTGGAACCGCGCCCTGGCTTTCATCGTCCTAGTCCGTCGACTCTGAACGCAGAACAGAGATAATCTGATATTCATGTCCTCTTTCCTATCATGGTGTGAAAGAATTAATATTCTCGCCATTGGCATTTTTTTTCTGAATCATTTTTTAGATTTTACTGAGATGGGATTGATGAGACGAGGAGTGTTTTTCTTTATCACTAACGGTGTATTTCACAACTCAAGATCAATTATCTCTGAAATCTATGTTTCAGGCAGAGATACCCTGGCGTACAAACACCCTTGCATGCACACTACTCAAGATCTTCAATACACCATCACTAACATCCGAATTACAAGTTTCCCATTGGCCATTAAACAACCCTCACGGTCAACTCATCAACATGACAATGGCGATTAGGCGATTAGCAACCTGCTATCCTCCCATCCACAACTGAAAACACTGAATGCCCCTTTTTTCAAACAATGGCCCTTCTCGAGTGAAAGGAAAATCGGCACGCGTTTATGAATAGGCATGAAGCCTATTCTACGAAATGCAGTCGGTGTAAGGTTTTCTCTTCATCGAACTTGAATTTGGCTGCAGAACTAGCAATTTTTGAAAATGACATTGCCTCACGAAATGAGCCAATCTGAACGCGTGAGCCAAAATGGGTGATCTTAGTGTCATATTATTGGAAAAGAATTTTCTTTTGAACCAAGTCAACAATTATCACCGGTTGTTATTTATCTCGCTGCAATTCAAAATTTCAGGGGTTGCGTTCTTTCTGGGCCACCCTGTATAGAGCATTATGGTGTTCTATCTTTGTTTCCCACATGTGTGAAGACAAAGAAGTGTGGCGCCAAAGCATGGCGTCACAAAGTCGCCTCATATGTGAAAGCACCTTTAATTTCAATTTACCATAATGTCGCACGCGCGTCAAAGTTCAAAAAATTCACGCGCTTCTAGGTGTAATATAACCCAAAAATTGCGCCCCCCCCCCAAAAAAAATGGCCTTTTATATTCCACATAGGTTCTTTACAAAGGGGGAGACAGCCTAATGTTGTTGTTTTTTAATATATTCTGAAAGTTTATGAATTCTAGAGTTGAATCCATCCAGAAAAAGTCGCCCTTTCATGGTTGATAGGTCACCGTATTCTCTTCCAAAATTCTATTTTAAAATATGTGACGTCATGAATTTCCTGTATTAAGTTGAAGATATCTCGCTTATAGTTGGTTAATCTTCTCCAGGATTTCGATATGTTGTAGTTAAGACAATTCCCTACAAGAAATTATTACCGTCACTAGCTGGTCTGCTTCGACAGATCACCTTTTAATTTTCGCTGGAATTTTCTTTATTTTTATCATCATTCTTTTTTTCTTTTTCTTTTTTTTTTTTGGATTAAAGGACATTATTTCATTTTCGGATGAACGAACATTATTTCCATTTCTGATTGACGAGCCTTATTTCATTTTCAGAATAAAGGACCTCCGTTATATCGAACCTTTTTTTTCTGAATAACGAAGCGTCCAGGGGCTGCACTACGCAGGGGGGGGGGGGGGGGGGTCACTAATACCTTACATGTACCTATAATGCCACGAACGACTGCATAAATTGATCTGGAAGACAACAGGTACGAATTCCATTTTTTTGCAAGTCAGGCTGAGATGATTATTCTCACTCATCCCTCAGTTGGCTGATTTCTGTGTAAGTGAACGTGGCCACTTTGAATAGTGTTGCTTTCCCTGACTGACATGACTGACTGACTGACTGCGAGGCATCAGTTACCATTCATTTCACCTATTTTACCAAAACTTACAAAAAATGGAATCTGTACCTGCTGTCTTCAAGCTCAATTCATTCGGTTGTTCGTGACATCACGGGTACAAGTAAGATATCGATGAAAAGCTGAGGAGTTCTTCTATAATGCTAGGGTAAAATCAAATTGTTAAATTAAACAAGTTCTGAATATAAGCACCCAAAAATGGATTAATTATTTTGATACGCACTGTATAATAGATCTATTAAACGATTGGCCTAAAATTGGTCAGCTGACACAAAATAGAAAAAATAATATATTAAGCTTTGAAAATCGAGGGGGACGACCCCGACCCCCCCCCCCGAAAAAAAAAATCGAAGGGGGACATGTCCCCCCCCCCCATCGCCGACGATGATCATCATCATTGTCATCTTCATCATCATCATTCTCATTATTCTCGATTCCCTTGATCGAAAGGTAACCCTGTGTTGTCATCAGTTCTCCTATACCATCTACGGCCGTTTGTACAATTTGTACGTTCCTCTAGTTTACGATGGGCTGATACAAGATGATGCTGTACACCGACTCGTAGTGTTGAATACTATAGACCCAGATTTCGCGCTGCAGGCGCTGAAATCAAGTATGAAACGCTACATGATGTCAATTGGACTCATGAATGGTGAGAAATAGATAATATAGATTTATTCATTTAGAAAATTCTGATATTTATTTAACGAAACGAACAACTTTAAGATGAAAGCCCTCACTTTTTCCCCCAACTCATTATCACTCCCCTTGGGAGTCGCATCATTGATCACTGGATTCGTTGGGAGTGTTACGGCTCATTTTGGTAAATTGCACATTTTTTTTTCTTAACGGAACCAAAATGTGCAGGACATTGACGGCACATTTTGGTAACCTGACGAATCACAATTATTCCTCTTTGTTGAACCCTCCCTCATTCTCCCCTGCATGCACACATACATGCCTGCACCCTGGCACACCCTATTACTTTTTCTTTTTTTTTGAGGGGGGGGGGGGGGGGTAAACAAACATGCACACTTTAATACACCGGCATCTTTTTTGCCGAATTTTTTTTCTGTCGAACACACACTTAAGTCTTTACACACGCTCTCACCCACTTGCAAAGCGAGCGAGCCAAAAATTACCACTTTTCTGTTTTTATCGCATTTTAAAATAGAAATTTTATAATGTGATGAACGAGCGAAGCGAGCGAGCAAAAAATGACCACTTTTCTTGGTTTCCAATCGCATTTTCAAACGAAAATTCTAAAATATAATGAGCGAGCCAAGCGAGCGAGCCAAACATAAGCGCTTTTCTGGTTTTAAATCGCATTTTCAAATAGAAATTCTAAAATATGAAGGTTGTTTATGACAGATTCTTAAAAAATTTATTAACTGATTAATCCAAATATTATTTCTTCCTTAAAAAGTGGGGAGGGGGATATTTGTACACGCCACCCCCCCCCCCCTCCAAAAAGTGTGTGGAGGATATATATCCCTCCATCCTCCCGGGACTAACGTCAATGCTTTAATATTAATATGCCATTAGCTCGTTAATTTATTTGATATAGATTAAAGAGCATTAATGTCGTATCGGGGATCGAACCCCCGAACCTGCACCACGGACCATCTCCAGACAAGCGCCTTAAACCACTGGACTAGGGCACCTCCCTCACATCCAAAACACTCCCATCCTTACACACTTTAAAAAAATGGATAAAATAAGACATGCATACGTTGGTATCAATATGCATATAGCACATCGCTTTATTTGACAGACGATATAACATCAATGTAGATAAAAATGCCTTGTTCAATGGGATTAGTGCCGTGCCGGGGATCGAACCCCGGACATTCGCGTCTCCATTCAAGCACCTTAACACAACTCGACTACGGCACACACCACAATCAACCCACAAACACCTTCACACACAACCCTCCCCCACACACCCTAACTGGCAATGGCGACGTCCCCAATATTAAAGACACTCAGTCGTGAGCTTTCATGGGGAATTTCAGTTTCAGTTTCACTTCAGTTTCACTTCAGTTTTTATTTTTACTCATTTTCAACGAAATAAATTCAAAGTACATACAGAAATCATGAAACTGAATATTTAAATAATACAGTGCAATGTAAAACATCAAAATTATAGATTTCAAAATGAATATATCAATTAATATTGCAATTTAAAACTAAAGAAAATTATCAGATTTGTTGCAAATGGAGAGGACCACTGAGAAGCCGAGCTTCTAAATCATGGACCCCTCAGATAACAATAATTGGGAATAGTATATTACATAATATAGAATAAGAAAGGTAGTCGCCAATAGAGAGAGGGAGAGGAGAAAATGTAAAAAAAAAATAGAGCAAGAGAAAAGAGGAGAGATAGCAAACAAAATTGATTTGCAAGTGGCCTGAATAAAGAAATCAGAGGTAATAAGCAAACATAATGTAGATTGAGTGCGCAGGTTTATTCAAATCGCAAGAGAAGGAAACCAACTGATACCGCTGGGGTGTTTATCCTGTAACAGGTGTTGTCTATCACTATGGCCCGAATTCACAAAGGTGGTTTCATTTGAAACCGTGGTTTCTGAAAACCATGGATTTTTGAAACCACGGTTTCACCTGAAACCATGGTTTCACCGAGTCTGTGATTCACAAACAGTGGTTTCAAAAATCCACGGTTTCAATTAGACCCACGGTTGAAACCACGGTTAAAACCACGGTTGCAACCGGAGTCTAGGGATTTCCCCCTTTTCGCACTGCACTGAGCATGCTCAGTATGATTGATCCAGAACTAGAGCTAGAGTCGTATACCGAGCTAGCTTTCCTTTTATTTTCGTATCTTTGGAATAAAACGCGGACGTGTACCGCAGGGTCATCGTATTTTGCATATTGACCTTAATGCGCTTGTCGCCCGGAGCAACAGGCGTATTATCATGCGCAATCGCGCTAGTGCGCGCATAGCCTAGCCAAACTTTGTTTACATCAACATTCGGCCGCCTTGCCTGGCTAGGCCTACTGTATATCGCGTAGGCCTATTTATATGATATGACCGGAGGGTGCGACTGCAATCGGAATATTCTAGGATGCTCTCTTTGAATATTTGTTTTTCAAAATCTGTTTAATGACGAAGATAACAAGGATTTTGTAATCGTATAAATAAGACGCTTATAGCCAATTGGGACATCTACACGACGTGTTGTCATGAATGCTTACAGCATTGAAAAATGAAATGATATTCAATTTGTCGATGTTGAATTTTTATCTGTGAATGATAATGTAATGTAATCTCCGGCATCGTTTAGAATTGTAATTGATTTCGGACTTATTTTTATCTAAACTTTCGAATTAATTTCGCAATTTGCCACGTCGAAATCCCTTTCATTTAAAAATTTTGCAAGGTTTGGGGCTTCATTGTTCTGACGGTCATTGTAAATTGTAGATCCAGGAATTCATTGTACTTTTTTTCAGCAGTATTTTCTCTATATATCAGTAATATTTCAAGACATTTTTATTGAGAAACTTTTCTGTAGTAGGATGGGAAACTTTGAAGTGGTTGGCATTAGGATAGGCATCACAGAATTTGTTTTGTTTTTCCAAATATTTCATTGGAGATTTCATTTAAAATAAACTGTCGCATGCGCGCGGACACACACACCAACATACGAGTCTGCAAAGCCCCCCCCCCCCCCCGGCATAGTCAAAGCATCATAACAACCGTTCCAACATGCTGCTATCTTCAAGCACAGCCACAGCCTACCAAGATCTTTTGCAACATCAACCTCTATTGTGCAAAGTATTCACTATCAATATTTTGCAACAATATCAAGCATATTTACATTGCATCATCAGAAACCGCAGGAAGTTTTCGAAAGTGGTGGAGGGGGGGGGGGGGGGGCAGCTGCGCGTACAAACCAGGATAATTATTTCCAGGATTTTGTACAGAGGCAAACATGTATGCTCAAAAAAGTGGGGGAGGGGAGGCTGCAGCCCCCAGCCCCCCCCCCCCCCCCAGTTTCGTGGGCCCTGCTCATAACATCATCATCAAACACAAAATATGACGTCATTCACATCTTGCCAAAAAGCAACACGACTTCCAATGTGATGTTTCTACGATACAAAGTACATGTATACAAAGTTTTTATAAAGTAACTTAATTTCAGCAATTTAATATATACTTTTGTCATATAATGTAACTGCGACAAAATTTACACCAAAAAAAAAATTTAGGTAACCATATTTCCCATTGCTAGTTAATAATAGTCAAAGAAATTACATACCGATTCACTGAATATGAACATGACTATTTTTCTCAGAAAGGGATGGCATAATTTACAATATCAATCTACATTCATACATTCATGGCCGAACGCAGGGGGGCGCCCCAGAAATTTGAAAACTTACATTTTTTTACTGAAAATTTTCACAGAATTCACCAAAAGTGTATACCAAATGTAACAAATCCTTCAATCTCACTTTAAAAAAAAGCAAAAGTGTCCCCTGACAAGCTCCGTCGTTTTTCTTCTTCCCTTTCGATTTTCTTCGAAATATTTTTTTACGTCTTGCGCCCCCCCCCCCCCCCGAAAAAAAATTTCTGTGTACGGTCCTGTCTACATTAAATGTATTCCATTTTCACTATGAATATTTCACTTCCTGAGTACACATAAATAATGTTATTTGCTCATAAAATGAATTCATAAAGCCATGCAGAAACCATGCCAGGTTTATATCCACTTGGTCCACCAGCAGATGGTCTAATTACCTGATTGTCTAATACCATATTGGCTAAATCCATTTGATATACTATCAATTTGGTCTAATTGCCATTTGGTCTAATACATACTTGGTCTAATTCCACTTTGGTCTAATGCAATGATCACTTGGCCTAATTGCCAATTCATCTAATAACCAAACTGTCTAATTGCATTTGGTATTAGTCTAAGTGGTGTTAGGCCAAGTGGACATTAGACACTATGGGCATTAGACAAAATGAGAATTAGACAAAATGGTAAATAGGCGAAGTGGCAAGTAGACCAAAGGTCATTAGACGAATTGGTTGTAGACAAAATGGAATTAGACCATGTGGGGCAAGACCAAACGGGCAGTAGTCAAAGTGGGAGTAGACCGACCGGCAATTTACCAAAAGTATCACTACATTATCTGCATAAAGAAGTTAAAGAAGTAATGCGTATTCATATTTTTGTATAATTGCATACAGTGTTCTTGTCTAAGGTTTTAAGCACTATTTGATTCATATATGAACTGCATTACATATGCCTATCAAATTCATTAATTATTCATGACTCACATTCTGACAATTTGAACATAATATTTTAGAAGACAATTTACCAGATTCAATATCAAATTGACAATTTACTGTGATAAGAATGTTCATTAACACATACACACTGAACTATAATTTGTTTTGAGAACTTGTAAAAAAGGAAATATCATTATCTACTTTTTAATAATAATTGCAAGAGTAAGACAATGTGCAGCTCATCTGAATATATGAATTCAGGATAGCCTTAAATAGGATTCTAATATAGAATTTCAATCAATTTTTATTCAAAATATTTATTCAAATTAGTTTTTTAAAACTGTTTTCATTTTGAAATTATGATTATGAACCAAAATTTTCAACAGAAATCAGATTATGAAATACTGCAATTCCAATCCACTCTAATTGATGTATTTGTAGAGCACCAATATCTAGCTGCCTAATCAAAAGCACTTACGAGACTAATTCATATTGCAAAGAAAAATATGTAACTAAAGGCAAACCTTGTCATAACAAAGCAAACCTTGTCAGCACCAATATCTAGCTGCCTAATCAGAAGCACTTATGAGACTAATTCATATTGCAAAGAAAAATATGTAATTACAGAAAAACCTTGTCATAACAAACTTCTCTGCAATGGGGGGGGGGGGGGCTCCAAGTACAAAAGAGAGTGTATTCGTGTGTGTATTATTATTTTTTGGCCAACCAAGTGAAGGGGGCATGTGACCCCCCCCCCCCCCCCCACCCCCTCTTACGTAACTTCGGAACCCATGCCCTGAGGTCGCAACTTTGGTCTTAAAAGATGGGGGGGGGGTCTTAACAAGAAAAAAAATTCATGAAATGGCGCATCGACTCCTTTGCATATTAGGGACATATCACGCGAAACATCTCGCAGATCCCCCCCCCCCCCCCCACCCTGCTTAAGGTTAAGGATAATTACAGATGATTATCAAAAAACTTATTCACATTCCACTATCTCCATATAGCCACCTGGCACCATATGCCCTTGCCTCTTCAGTTCTTTCAGTTAACTCTGATCCATGAATTTGATACGAGTCCAATTAATAGCACCTACATGCCACCTATGACACGTGGAAATCCACAATACTCATAGAATCACTGATGGGTAGATTCGACCTCTTCTTTCGTACTTGGAAACTGCATGAATTCTCTTTTCCTTCTTGCAAAAGCTTTGGAAATCTCTCTGATGTCTCTGCAAACAGATGATTCTGATACTGATGCCTCAGTCATCACCATGCATCCTATGGAATGATCCTGTAATTACATATCAACAGATACCAGGTTGAAAATATTTTCTCAGAAATATTGACCTTTAAATTTGAAATATATATATATATATGAAAAAAATAAAACAACAAACCTATGCATCATTAATTTGACATTTAAGAAGAAAAAAAATTGAAAAAAGTAATCAATTTGTGAATTATTAGCATATCAAAATTACTGAAATTATGCCTTCTTTTCATCACACACTTGCTACTGCTGCATGAACAATTTTACAAATAGAGCAAGTCATTTTCAGATAGTGAGAATTGAATGGTGCTAAATTTTTCACTCCTTGCAGTAAAAAAAAATGGAAAAATGAAATTTGGAATTACATGTATTGTGATATTCTCTCTTAAGATGACATTTTTAAATGATTAAGATAACAAGATGACTTATCAGCATATCAGAAATTTTAAAGACCAAGATTTGCTTCCGCAAAAGGATTACAATGTTAAAATAAGTTTAGTGTCTTGCTCAAAATATTCCATGTAATTAACAATGACATACATTAAAGAACCTCCACATTTAAATTGATTTTCAAATCTCAAAGCACTAACTTCTCCTCATATGCCCCTCTTCTGTTCAATATTATTTGAGGATAAAAAAGAATAAAGCAAAAGCAAGTCCAGCTTATAATTCAAAATTCCACCCCCACCGCCCCCCCCCCAAAAAAAAGAGAGAGAAATGATAAACAATAAAAGCACAAATTCAGGGAGAACAACTAACTAGTATTTAAAAAAAATAGAGCAGTCAATACCTGCAACATCACAGGTAGCTATGGTGGATCATTTCATTCAAGCATGCTGATGAGGTAGAGTGCATTCAAATCGATTCCTCCGGTCCAAGAGACCTTGCTGTTTTCTGTCAGCTCTCTGTATGTAAAATAACGTTGGAATTAGAGGCAAAATTAAATATTGAAGGCAAGAATTATTGGAAATGAATGTACATACAATACATACATGTACTGTACATCAACAATTTTCAGCGTCGTTCTCAATCTGCTGTATGCTTCTTATTAATGTGATTGAGAATTTGAGATTCAGTCTCAGTTCAAGGCATTAATCCACTTTCGTATCCATGCACATATTTCCAATTGTAATGAACAAGTCTGCGTTCAAAAAATTTAACATAATGATCAGCAACATGTATTCAATTTTTCAACTGCATTGGAATAAAACTGGACCAAGGAAACCTTGCTTTACACAGCTTCAGCCTCCGATTTTGTTGCTCAGTACGGTCCTCCGATGGTTCGCTTCACTTCATGTGCGCATTTGTGCCATCCTTAAGCCAACAATCTAAATTTTTGCAAACTTTCCTGTTATCCCACATTATAGATGGGTCTACATGTAAAATTAGCAAAAAATTAGATTGCTACATCACAGATTACTACATTTTTTGGGTGTTTTTAGTATAGATCTATACAGCAAGGGAAGTGTCAAATTCCATGAGAAATCCTGTGTACATGGTCAATGAATTGACCTCGTCCCACAAAAGTGACAATTCTGTACCGAAACTGCATAGCATGCTTTTCTTTTGGTTACTCGACGGAATGCTGTCAAGTCTGATAAGCGTCAGTTTTCTTCTTAAAATTCACCATTTTTCAGTTCATTCATCAGATATGAAGCAGAAAGGGGAAATTGAGAGCCTCAGGAACATTGCTGGTAAGTAAAATGAAAACTTTTCTTCTCTATTATAGTCAATATATTTTGCGTTAGCGTTGGCAATTAGTTTCGCTATTCAAAACGCCGTTTTGACCTACGGTGGTCTATAGATTACCGCCTAGATCGGTAGAGTTAGCAAGTATGACATAATTCATGATGTACATGTAGATTCTAGCTTTAGTTTAGGAACAGAAAGCAGAATCTACATGCACTGATGCAGAGAGCGAATCACGTAGCACACAGCGCGCAGCAGGGCCTGGCAAGGGGGGGGGGGGGTACTGAGCAATGACATCAAAGATCAAATTTTCAAAGCAAAAAATAAATGGAGGTTCACTTGGAAAGACTTTATTCAAATTCAGGTTAAAAATTGTGCAGATCTAGATTTAAGACTCGACTCTACATTAGAGTCTATCACAGCACACATGACATTGACATGTTGCTGACCATCCATGCTCTGTGAAATTTTAAAGCAGATTCATTCATTTCATTTTCAATTCAACTGGAAATAGACCTAGACTAGGCCTAAAGTTAGATCTAGATTAGACTGAAGTGTTCTGTCTCTAATAGTTGTCGTTAGCCTCGTATTCTGGTAGGGTCGGCACTCCTCCTTTCTAAAAAGGAGGAGTGCCGACCCTACCAATATACGAGGCTAATGACGACTGTTACTAGAGACAGAACATTTCGGTCTAGATCTAGAGCTAGATCTAAGTCTAACGTTAGGTCTACGTGCGTCGCGTGTGACATGAAAGTGCATTATACTAGCACCTAAGACCAAGTGAATGTGCAATAATTGTTCATTATCATAATAATGAAATTTTGATTCATTAATGCAGGCCGGATATTATTACTATTAGCCGATACCCGAGTTCAAGTCTTACGCCAGGAGTCCAGCCTTACTCGATCTCGATCCAGTCTTCAACTCGTTGTGATGAAGAGACACAAAAATAAACACCTGGGACTGAAAAATTAACCTGCTTGCGATTATGCTCCACTGAGCTCCACACTGGCGCTCTGCTCCAAACAGCATGCTTTTATATCATCATATTTACTCTTCTGTACAACAAAATACGTACAAATATGAAGAAAAGAGAATTTCTAATTAGAAATCTCTAGGAATTGATAAATTACTCACGATTTCATTCTAGCAAGGGCTCGGGAAAAAAGGCTTGGCTCCTCAAGTCTTGCTGCCCAAAAAAATTGTTTCCGCTACGCTGACCGCCGGTGGCTAGTCTGCTGCACAAAATGCTGCACTCTGATTGGTTAAAACGAGGGTAAAACCATGGTTTCATCTGAAACCACAGTTTCAGACCACCCCAAACAGTTGACTCAAAATGATGACGTAAAAGCAGGAGATGAAACCGTGGTTTCACTTGAAACCACCTTTGTGAATCGCAATTTTGAAACCGTGGTCTGAACCGTGGTTTGAAACCATGGTTTAGACCACGGTTTTGACTGAAACCACCTTTGTGAATTCGGGCCTATGAGTTTTATGACCAATAGACCATTATGTAATGCTCTTTTGCCTCATATGGCAAAGTCACTATCTCACTTTTCCTGGCCCGAGAATGCCCGAAGCAGGCCGGAGAATGTTTATGGTGGGACAGCTTGTTTTGCTGTGCTCCAGAAATATAGCTCTATTGTAGTTATTTCCAGTGCTTTTCACAAAGTTTGGTGTCAGCAAATTATGATCTACTCCCCATGACATCCCACGACTGATCCTCTTTAAACTCCCTCTCTAGAAAAAAAAAACTACAGGATCCCCTTATGATAAACCATTCAAGGCTTTGTTCTACACAAGGCACTCTAAAACAATTTAAAAAAAAAAAATTAGGCCCTGCATGCATATTCCTTACTATTGTCATAACCGCTGAGGATACCCCATGATTCCGTTACCAAATTGTGCAGGAAATTCACTTATTAACTGCACATTTTGGTAACGTAGAGTCCCGGCAGGTATAGGTCCACTACCGGCACATTCTCGTCACAAAGCTCCGTTGTGGAACAGTGGAGAAAGTCTCCGGACTTTTAACCACAGGGTCCAGGGTTCAAATCCCATCGCAACACTCGCGTCCTTTGGCAAGACGTTTATCTACATTTGTCACTCTCCACCCAGGTGTAGTATTTGGGTACCCGGTAGGAAGAAATTCCATGTATGTTCGAGCGCCTGATCAGGGATCAGAGTAGCCGTGCTAAAGCCGGGGTATGCAGTGCGAATTAATGTTCTCGGCATTGGCATTTTTTTCCTGAATTAAATTTTAGATTTTACTGAGATGGGATTGATGACACGAGGATTGTTTTTCTTTATCATCAACGGTGTATTCCACAACTCATGATCCATATCTCTGAAATGTATGTTTCAGGCAGAGATACCCCTGCGCACAAACACCCTTATTACAAGCACACTACTCAAGATCTTCAATACACTATCACTAACATCCAAATTACAAGTACCCCATTGGCCATTCAACAACCCTTCTCAAGTGAAAGGAAAATCGGCACGCGTTTATGAATGGGCATGAAGCCTTTTCTACGAAACGCAGTCGGTGTAAGGTTTTCTCTTCATCGAACTTGAATTTGGCCGGAAAAGTAGCAAATTTTTAAAATGACATTGCCTCACGAAACTAGCCCTAATATCTGAACGCGTGAGCCAAAATGGGTGATCTCGGTGTCATATTATTGGAAAAGAATTTTCTTTTGAACCAAGTCAACAATTATCACTGGTTGTTATTTATCTTGCTGCAATTCAAGATTTCAGGGGTTCCGTTCTTTCTGGGCCACCCTGTATAAATGATGCATACTATTATTATTATTATTATTATTATTATTATTATTATTATTATTATTATTATTATAAAAATGTGCAGTTAACAAAATGTGCACTGTACAAAAATGTGCCACAACATTAAGGCCGCTATTAGTTACTGCATGCTTTCTATTTTCAACAGTTAAGCCATGCCATCTGCAGTACAGCCCGCCAACCATTAGCAGTGCAGCTGAGTGCACCAGTGGAAACACGATCGACTGCGACCAGCATTGTCGTTTCACATGTGAAACCACTAATGCGGTTTCTACCTTGTCTACCTGTTGCGACAATGGAACGATGATTCCCCAGATACCAACTTGTCAAGGTAAGTCTGTAAATTTTGCAAATGGTCAAAATTTGTTGTCCCCCTCCCCACCCCCACATTTAACTGGTGATATTCTGACTGCCATTTTATGAACATTTTTTTTCCCCAAATTAATAGAAGGAAAAATAAATGTGGTCATGTCATTAACCAATTATCGGCCATGCACACAAAACTGTCGGAAGAGTCTTTGGTATCCAAAACTGTATTTTTTTGTGGGGGGGGGGGAACGCTATTGGGGTCCCCCACCTCAAACCTTCATGGAGGCTCACCTAAAAATACGCTTACTACCAGCATACAGCCCTAATCCCCCCCCCCCACCCCGCGAAAAAGCACATTCACCCCTTTAACTGTTACACATATTCCTTCAGGGGCCGCAGAACCGCGGGGGCTGGGGGGGGGGGGGGGCTGCAGCCCCCTCACTTTTTTTAGTAGACACATAGGCTCCTGTACAAAAACCCGGAGGTGATTTTTTTGGTTTGTACATGCAGCCCCCTCACTTTCAAAAACGTTCCGCGGCTTCTGTCCTTTATATTTCAAAAGTGCGAATTATAGATTTTTTTCACTTTGCTTTATATGGTCATCGTAATTTTTGTCATTATGTGACTCATCATTAGTTATGAAACAGATTATTTGTTCACCACTGGTAGCATGGAATAATGGTGTGAGAGGTTAACTTAGAGACTTCATTTATTTAACCATAATAATTTTTAAAACAGAATGTACAAAGCAGACAGTAGAAGCAGACAATATATGATATGGAATGGACCACAGAAAAAGCTGAATGCTTGTGAGGAGTGGCCAAAAATTACATACATTAGATATAGAAATAAAACCCTAGCATAACAATAATCAGACGCCCACACTCTCAAACAACACACCCATAATATATATATGGGTATATATATGGGTGTCCCAAACCAGCGGAACGGTAGATTTTCAGTACTTTACCTTTAAAAAAATTAAAAATAGAAAAGCTTTTCGCTTCAGTGTGTGAAGCATTGTCTACCGATTAAAATGATACCAAGATCATTGAATTTGGTGAAGTAATTTGTATTCTGTGCCCGTTTCTTGAAATACAGTCATTTTGAAATTCAGTCATTTCAGTGGCGACTGATGAGAGTAGTTTTGTGCCGGGATGGCCAATCATAATACGATGTTTGAGGGAAGTCCACTAATGCATTTCAGCAACAAAACGTGCCATACACATGTCATATGAAAGGCCATTCTTGGCATAATTCGCCATACACATGTCATATGAAAGGCCATTCTTAGCATAATTCTGCTCTCTACTATCGCGAAGAACATGTAAAATTCTGAAATTAATGTATTTAAAGAAACGGGCATAGAATCAAAATTACTTTTCCAATTTTAGTGATATTGATATCATTCTCTTTGGTAGAAGATGCTTTACCTTCTAAGGTAAAAAGATTATCTACTTTCTGAACGTAAAGTACTAAAAATTGACCGTTCCGCTTTTTCTGGGACAACCAGTATATATATATCATGGTAATTGTAAGAAAGGGATGCGTTCTGTTAACCCCTTTAATTTGTTTCACTATGTTACATAGGAGAAGACAAAATCTCTGTATCTACAAATGGTTATCCGAAGACTCCTACTGATATGCGAGAAATCACAACTGGTACCGCAGGAGAAAATACCGCTGGGGTAAAAGATGAACATGTGACAGATGGGAATATCACAAGTTCCCAAGTATCTACCGCTGGAACTTCAGCAACAGATTCCAGGGAAACAAAAATTAAACAAGGTAAGTGAATACAACGGGTTCCATAATAACTACCACTTGTACGTTTGCCTCATCCAACGCATGTATTACAGTGAAACATGGTCAGTGAGGAGGTGTAACGGGGCTCCAAAGTTACGCACACTGGCACTTCAGTCACCGTTTTTATGGGTACAAAATATGAAAATTGGAAGAGAGGACGTGCAATTGGTTCCACAGTAGCAACTGCTGGTCCCCAGCGTCACAAGCCAACTACAAATTATTGTTCCTCGGTCTCAACCAACAAACGTATATGACAGCTGAAAGCGATAAGTATGGATTTACTGCACAAGGGCTCTTGTCTGTAACTTCCTCTGGTGCCCCAGTCTCGACCAGCATAGATGCAACATTTGAATATGGTACGTAGGAAGATACAATGTGTTCCAGATAACGGCCACTATCACCTCAGTATGAGATATCACCGGTAGGCGTGTTGAGGATAAGCGGTTTTAAGTGCCACAGGTCATTCACGCTTAAAAGGGTTCATGTGAAGGAAAAAAAAAACGCATTACGTCCTAAAGAATGGTTAGGCCTACTGATTGCTCTTGAATCGGCTTCAGGGGAGACATTCCACAATCTAGTATCGGACTTGCGGTTTTTTTTTTTTTTTAAGTTTCACGTTATTTTCAATTTCTGATTTTTTTTATTACCCAAAATATAACCCTAACCCTAACCCTAACCTAATTTTTAAAAATGTCAAGAAGAAGAAACGAACCGGGGTTGTCGTGGGAACATGAGACACCGATATTACCATCATACCACACACACCACCTCTTTATAATGGGGAACTTACACAATATATCTTTGACTAAATAAAACCTAGTGTGGATGTCTTCCCGGTGCAAAATTCAGTGTTCTTTAGTTTTCACCAATCGGGGAGCAATTTGTTAACGCATCGGAACACATTTGAGAGATCCACATTTTACAATCCCTGACTTGTATCACTATACATTGATTAATATGTCTGATTTATTTTTAAAAAGTTATTGTTCTGTTGGCAACGAAAATAAAAACCGAAACTGAAAGTGATGTTTGCTAAGAAATAATCCATACCTATTTCTAAATTAGATATTCAAAACCCCTTTTCCCAGGTTTTAGAAACCTTAAATTATGTGGACTCTCTGCTCTGGCTGTTTTCATTATCATTCCGTTTGCATACCTGGCCTGGAGAAAATTCAAGAACAAACAGGTAAGTTCCAGATATCTGGCTAGAAGCTATTCATAACAAGTGTCAATTCATTGCGGTTCAAACAGAATAATTATGTGCCATATTCTTCAAATGTAAACTGAATGCTTACGCTCTAATTGTGTAACTTCAAACTTTCTAGTAAGAAATGCATTAAATACAATACAGGAGAAAATCCATTTTTATCTCTCCTAGCTTCTCCTCCCCCTCCTCCTTCTCTTCCACCTACTACAAATACTACTGCAATTACACCCCCTGCCTTGAATATTTGCTATCTATAACGTTTGCACTATTTAGATTTGCATTCTTTATTTAGTGCTGCAAACAGAAATGGAATTTGAAATGAATAATGACCTCATAAGTGTACATGTAGGCCTTGCCTAGATCTACTGTGTTAACTTGTCATCCTATCATAGATGGAGTTTCTGATGGATAATGATGAACTTGGAACTGATGAATGTAAGTTCACACGTTAGATTCAATAGAAGCTTTTAAAAAATAAAGTGTTACCAAACGATTAGATTTTTCTTTTCAGCAAAATTTTTTTCTGAAAAGAAATCGGGGTTTTTTTCTAAGAATTTCTATCATATTGACAAAATATGGATTCCTGCAAGTAGAACTTGGTTTTTATTTTTTAAAAATAGTAAATTTAGTGACTAATCTTGTTCGTGTGGTAAAAACTGTGCTTCATGTAATTTCTCAGTATCATTTCCATCATTTATATTTTTAAAAAATGCTCTAAGGTGCATTTGTTAAAGCTTGTTGATCTTCTTCAATTGATTTAAAATACATTTCTTTCAGACAAAAAATTTGCCTAAATACAAATGTTTCAAAAGTGCACTTGTGTATTTTCAAAATAAAATCAGTTCAAAGATTTATTTTTCATTGAATTATGTTTGACTGTCAAAGAGTGCGCGCGGGCTTCCTTTTGTATGCAGGAATCGGCTTTTGTAACTGGTGTGCCTTTGATTCTTGTTTTTGTGAAAACACCGTAACTTATAAAGAAGGGGCTTTTCAAAAAAAGAGAAGAGGGATGTATTGACGGTCTCGCCGAAACAACGTTTCGACATTCTGTTCTATGAGTTTCAAAACTCCTTTTTTATTGCACCATACGCTAATACATACTGTGGAGTGTATACGATTTTTAGCATTTTATTCGCATGTCAGGAGAGGTTTTCTTCATACCAGCTTTCATCTTTCAGGTGTTTTCCACCACGTCCGTAGAATCTAATTCAACGTAATGTGAATCAGCAACCATTTCTTACCCTGACTGCCTACATCATAACACATTCTTATTACCTGTACGTAGTAGTTTACAGATAAAATTTTTTGTGAAGCTTATGCAGCTAATATAAAAATCATTGACGTTCAAAACATTGCTACATTTTGATTGTGTGTTTGTGTGTGTGTGTTTTTTTTTGTTTGTTTTTTGTCTTTGCTTTGTCTTGTTTCTTAAAAATGCCGAATGAATAATCACCAAAAAAAAAAATAATAATAAAAAATGTTACTTTAGAATATTCCCTCGAATACATAAACAGACTAAACAAGTTCCCTTTTTTCAGATGAAGATGTAGAACCTGACTGCAATGGCTCTTACCAACACCGGTCAATACTCCCCGCCAACCCGACGGACAGTCAGTTAGATCAAGATAAGGTAAAAACAAAAACAAGCAAATTACAAATTCTTAACTCTAATCAGAAGCTCTAAAAGTTTGTTTTATTTTCGCATAGAATTATGACTCTCATAAATATACAACAACAACAACAACAAAGAATATTCGTCATCTATAAAAAGGAAAAAATGTGAAAATCGTACGGGTAATGGAGTAAATGAAACGTACGGCTAGTAGTCCATATTCTGCTGCAATATTATTGCTGCTGGGCTTCCATGGAGCCAGTTTGCCAGCATTATATTAAGGTAATTATCTTTCATATAGCAAGTTGATTGCAAACGCAATCTCTTACCAAGTAGGAGAAAGTGAATTTATTTGAGCATTCGAAGACAATTCAGTGCTTTTTCATCTTATTTTCATCTTTTCATTTTCGTCTTCATTTATGCCTTTTCATCCAGCATTTTATTAAACAAATGATTGTTAATCTCATGATTTCATAACTGGAAAAACATTATTTTAATTTGAACTACAGACATGACAGAAAACCCCTATGTGGCCATTAGAAGATTATGTTAATTACATGATATAGTCCCTCTTCCCCTCTGTATCGGTGAGAAAACCCATCATTGTTAATTCCACAGGATTTGGGGGCAAGTCAAATTCATTTTGTTCTCTTCAGCGCATCTTATAATGCGGAATGCCTAATTATTATTATAGGCCTACTACATTATGCTTAAATCACTACCAAACTACTGGACACAAGTATTAATCCGTTTCGAGGGGGATGGTCGAAATCTTTTGCAGCAATTTCTGGCGAGAACTCACACACGAGTACACAACACACACCCTCACACACATCCACACACACCCCCTGACCAACGTGCATACTCTCTGGACCTTCTTATGATCCTGTCTCTGGCTGTTAGCATTTCAGAAAGAAAATTTTCTACTATAAACGTAGTTTATGATATCAAAATTTTCAACAACTAACTGATTAATTAAAATATCGTTCCTTCACCGAAAAGTAGGAGTATTCCAACATCCCTCAGCCTCCCGATCTACACCAATGCTACTGGGGCTTTCATGAAACAAAAGTTGAAATGAAATGATATTTTTATGTCAATTTATGTTCATGATCCCACCAAACTTTGCCCAAATACTTGGTAACGTATGGTTTATACTTTAGTCTTTCCGCACACATTTGCATTTTAAATTTTTAATAGGTATATGATATGAGCGTTCTGGACAAGGGTTTCGCCTACATCCTAAACAACAAAACATTTTGGGATCACAGAGACGAAAGGAAAGGATCAGAGCTTGATGTTCAAAATGTAAAACACATCTTCGAGGAGATAGGCTACAAACCAGTCATCTTTCAGAACCTTACTGCTCAGGTAAGACTTTGTACACACAAATGATGAATTTGTTTCAGAAAACATGCTACACTATTAAAAATAAATGAGTGGACTTTCCCTCTTGTAGGACTGGGATCACTTCGCTTTGGTGCTTTGATAGGGCTGAAGTCACTCCAAGGGTTTAGTGAAATCCACCACAGCATGGTGATTCGACTAGCACTCTTAAGCATGTTAAGATTCAAGTCTGCCATTGCTAGCATAGAATTGCACTATAAAACGGAAAGATTCCTAATCGCGGACAAGGGGGGGGGGGGTAACTAGCTTATTTCCAACAGCTTTCATCTAAAGAGGTGATTTCATAAGGCGATCATGTAAAAAATTTACGTTGCGAAAAATGTTTGTCTTTAAGGCTGTCCTGCAGAGTTTGGAAGACCTCACGAAAAAGATCAAACCATCCCATCCTTCAGTTGTCCTCATGATCATGAGCCATGGGGATGAAAAGGGAATCCTGGGAGTTGACGGCGGTCATGTGACTATTACGGAGATCATGGACATATTTTCTGGTCAGAGATGCAGCGCCTTGATTGGGAAGCCTAAGATTATCTTTGTGCAGGCATGTCGAGGGGGTAAGTAGGAAACACTTTTATTGCATCATTTTTGTTTTCTTGTATTAAAAAAATAGACAATTTTGACAACATTGATATCAGTGACATTCATGGAGGTGAAAATTTTTATGGAGGGGGACTATTCCTTAGCTGATTGAGGGGTTTCTCCCATCGGATCACTCGATATTATGGCTTCACCCGTAGAATACTAATCCAGAGATAGCTCAGACTATAGGGGTCTAGGACATGTTGGGAAAGTCAAATCACTTCCCGTTCAGTGGGTTAAGAACCGATCTTTTTGCTTTCTGGGGTCTCATTGATAATTTTCTTAGAGAAAATTTGGCACTTTGGAGATCGAACTTGGAAAATTGGGGAAGGGGCCCCGAGAGCGGGGGGGGGGGGGGGAGCTATAATTGCATTAACATTTTTCTTTATCAATATAACAATGTTGCATCTAAACATAAGTAGTTTTCATTGAACATGTTGAATAACCTTTTTCACAGTAAAGAAAATGAAGAATGTCTTGAAGACAGAGTCGCCAGTCAAATCTGAATTTGCCTGTGGACTAGATCAATCCATGGAGCAGATTGATGGGGACGCGTGTGAAAACCCCAGCTATCAAGAATCGACCAGCATGATAGAACCCGATTCGGCCGAAGCAGATATCGCCCACTATTATATTGCCCAATCCACTGCTCACGGTAAGTCAGTGCAGTTGATATTGCTCAGTTTATTTAATATCGTTTAACAAATAGGCATGAATGAAGTATCAAAAAAACACATCAATGCTGAAATGCATCCTCTTTTTATGGGGAAGTTGACTATAACCTTTGATGAGGCTCAGGTTGTACGAGAAAGAGCCATCCCCTTTCCCCCAACCCATCAAAACCACCCATTTTTATGTAACTATTGCAAAGATATCTAGAGTCGAAAATAGGTATTCACTTTTAAAAATGTTTTTGCAAAGATAGAGTGTTGAAAATGAAGTTCCTGTCTGTGTTTTTATCATGACAGGATATTTTTCTCTCAGGAGCAGAAAGAATGGTTCGTTCTTCATCCAAGCTTTGTGTGAGGAATTCCTGAAGCGAGCACATGAGGAATCACTGGATACAATCATGAACATGGTAAATGAATAAATAACAGTAAATAATCAAATAATGTTAATAAACAAACAGTGACCTTACCAACGATATACATTTACAGTAACGAAGCAATGAGGTAGGTCTATTAGCAATAATAATTCAAATCCGCCTGTGCAAGATGTAAGGCTTTTTACATTGGCCAGACCTTGACCAGACCAAGCGGCATTACGTAACACGAGTACAGGAGTGCTTGGGGAAAGACAAAACTCCCATGTCTGGAAATGCAGTTTTTTATCTTTCAGAATGTGATACACAAGTGTTTTCAAATTCTTCATACTGTCCACTCAAAATTGGACTAAACCTCAACTCAACCAACAGGATTGGTGTACAGTTACCATATTTACTGCACTGCATGGTGACTTTTGGCAGCAGAGGCGTCGATCTTTTTAAGATGGGGGGGGGGGGGGCAAGACGGCCAAGTGGAGATGAACCCGCGACTATGTGCGTGTGG